>OZ024859.1:2354087-2399087 GCA_964017155.1 Oasisia sp. SBJ-2009
AGTCCTCACAGAAATTCAAACAACCTTCGTAATGCTGTTTCGTATGAACTCTGTCGTCGGTAATGGCGAACGAACACCTTATTGTGGTTAGTACGTCCTACGGAATTCAATGGTGTTGTCCATTGTCTATGGGTCATCTCCACAATTCAATAAAACCATCTATATTAGCAACGCTGTAGCGCTTACATTTGTCCGGCGTTATAAACGTTCCGATTGACGTTTCTGTGCATGCACGATAAATGTAAAATCATCAATGTGCAGCGAAAAGACAAAGCATTTGTGGTATAAATACTACATGTTGTTCGTTATGATGTATATAACCTCTCAGACAAAGTTATTTGTCGCAAGTTAGCACGAGGAAAACAAGTTTTGAGGAATATTTTGATATCAAGCGTAAATCACGTGACAGTAGTGCGCCATAATCCGTGACAGTAATTTATAACAAAACGTAATATTTTATTGCATTGAACGACATTTTAAGAAACTCTTCACAGTAATCATCACAGGAGAGTTAACGAACAGCTCGTGGCATTTATACCGAAAATTCTTTGTTGTTTCGCTGGATATTGATGATTTTACTTTATTGCGCATGCGCAAAAACGTCAATAGGAACCTTTTTAACGACCGAAAAAATGTAAGTGCGACAACGCTTTAGAGAATTGTAAAAGCATCTTCTCCCAGGCGCAAACGTAAGATTCACCTAATTCGGGGTTCAATCGCACCCTCGGGCAGTTGTTACCCGCACGGGCCCACGATCATTCTGTACAGTTCTGGGACGGTCGAGACTGGAGACTCCACCAGCGCGGTCACGGTTCACTGGGTCCGTTTGACGTGACTCGTCACGGTACTGTGACAGCTGTCACGGCGTTGATTACAGGTGTGCTGACCACCTGTCTACCACACAGCAGTGTGTGTTACCATCTAGGGGTCTAACACAGCGGGAAGGAAGCGCTTTATTGCCTTCAACGGCAACGAGTTGTGACTCATAACGGAAGAGTCGCCTGGTTGAATACACTCCTCTGTCCGTTGAATGACACTTATTATTCCGGACTCAGAATGTATACATAGTAGACTCTTTATTGGTCAGGTTCCGCACAGTTTGTCCACGCAGTCAGAGCCAGAACTTTCGCTCAGGTACAAATAGGTAGGTATGTATCAGTAAATCTAAATTATATATGAATGTATATATGTATGTATGTATGTACAGTATATGTATATATATATATATATATATATATATATATTATATATATATATATATATATATATATATATATATATATATATATATCACACATTCAAAATGCTGGGTGTACGCGTTTTAGATTTTATAATGATAATTGAATCGATAATCCCGATAGATATATCGTAGGGTGTTGTCATAGTTGGTTTTGGAAATGTCGATGTTCGAATTCACAAAGCCGTGTTCCAATCAATGGACCCCGCTCACCGTATGCTGTAATTTATACCAGGTTCCAAGAAGTACCAGAGTCGGTACATGCTTGATCTTGCTTACAGGAAAAATCAGCAATCATGATGTCTTGTCAGGCCCGAGAACAATTGTTTCCCACGCAATTATGTTCACACGAAACAAAGGGGTGTCTATGCAAAATACCGATCTGGTATAGTATGGTGCAAAGGTCAGAAGCGGATCACGCATGACTGACTCCATGACTGACAGACATTTGGAGGTGCTACTTGATATGTTCCGAAACGCCAGCTCTATGTAACACTTGACATAAAACCGAAGCGAAAAACCACAAAATGGTGACACCTGTTAGAAACCACTGTTTAAACGAGAAGACCAACACCTGATAAGACAAGAACAATACAATACAATAACCTGTAATAGTCCCCCAAAGAAGAAATTCTTGTGGTAAATATTTACATAACACAACATAACACAACAAGTAATGACAGTAGTGACAGTGCAAAGTTGTAGGAAAGTAGTGCGCCCCATTGTATCCCCCCCCCCCACCCCCCATCCTCCCCGATAAATTTCCCCTCCCCGATTTCGCGTTTAGTAGCCTAACAGAAGTTGGAAGAAATGTGTTTCGATAACGGCACGTTTTGTAAGATTCAGCCCCGAAGGATCTGCTTAACCTGAGCTCAACCTTACGCGATCCTTTAATGACATAACCAGATTGAATGATAGTTGACAGAGTACCTTGTCTACGGCTGATGACCAGCGTAAACAAGGACATCAAACCGGACCGCTTGACTGGACATCGTCGTATATGTAGACAGACCGCTGTCGCCTTTGTCGTTGAGTGAATAGTTCACTTTGCACGGACATGCCGTTGACCAATATCGCAGTTAGATGGAGTCCCAAGCGGCTTAAGATACAGACAAGTGTTACAGAACGCCTATTGACGTGTTGTTGAGATAGTGATTTATAGTCGCCACTGCTCCAGAATGCATTGTGCTCGACGACAAAGACCGCGGAGTTTATCTATACACTAACAATATATTCGTCAGACGGGCGGCACAAAAAGGCTGCTTTAAAGTGTGCGACTTGGTGCCGACTACGGAGGTGTAGAGTTGCACTTTCAACGACCTGCGCTTGTATGTGGCAGGTCATGCCGTGTTGTTCGACGATCTACATACGGCATGCCACAGGTCAAACAATGTTGTTTAACGACGTACGCAAACATCTGTTGCCGAATATTTGATATTGTTCGGTTTATGTCGCAGGACAAGTTGTGTTGTTCATCGGTCTACATATACCTGATGCAGGACAACTGGTATAGTTCAGTGTCATCTACGGACTAGTGATAGTGTACACCCATCTACACATACGTTTTCACGGTCAACAAGCCAGTGACCGTGTGTGTGTGTGTGTGTGTGTGTGTGTGTGTGTGTGTGTGTGTGTGTGTGTGTGTGTGTGTGTGTGTGTGTGTGTGTGTGTGTGTGTGTGTGTGTGTGTGTGTGTGTGTGTGTGTGTGTGTGTGTGTGTGTGTGTGTGTGTGTGTGTGTGTGTGTGTGTGTGTGTGTGTGTGTGTGTGTGTGTGTGTGTGTGTGTGTGTGTGTGTGTGTGTGTGTGTGTGTGTGTGTGTGTGTGTGTGTGTGTGTGTGTGTGTGTGTGTGGGTGTGTGTGTGTGTGTGTGTGTGTGGGTGTGTGTGTGTGTGGGTGGGTGTGTGTGTGTGTGTGTGTGTGTGTGTGTGTGGGTGTGTGTGTGTGGGTGTGTGTGTGTGTGTGTGTGTGTGGGTGTGTGTGTGTGTGGGTGTGTGTGTGTGTGCGTGCGTGCGCGCGCGCGTGCGTGCGCGCGCGTGCGTGCGTATGTGCGTGTGTCAGTTGCTAACGTATCATGATTAACCACAGAGTAGGCCTAAGTCAAACACGCGTTACTGCGTTGAAGAAGTAGGACAGAGACGAGGGCGTGGTCACGTGGTTAGACGATGGGACTATTTATCAAAGGAACCGGGCGTTGACTGTCGTTTGAAACACGAGCAAGTGTGTTCACCCCGTGTTATATAAGTGTTTGAAAGTGCCGCTGATGACAGTTGGTGTCTTATGCCTGGTGTCCGTGACAGGGAAACATCCTACGCAGTGGCAATATGCAGTGGACTAACTCTAGACAATGACATCTGTAAATGCCAAACTCGACAATATTCTAACGGTCTAGCCACATGGATTTGGCTTATACACAGTGTTGACCTAGTTATAAGAAGAACAAGTATGACAATGCTATACACGCCAACAATCAGCTGTCTACCATACGTGTGGTAATGTTTTTATGTGATTTCTAAATCGGAAACGGAAGCTGTCCACATACCTTACATGATGCGGTTCCTCGCTGTCAACGTTGCGCGCATGCGCCCTGTAATATGTCCTTCGTCTTCCGGCATAATTTGTCGGTTGCTGTTCAACCCTGGACGGGGCATCCCCGTGTGCTCTCTGACTTAGCCCCTGGCGACGTCTGTTGCATTTGACAGCATCATTGTCGGAGTTTTCGCCTTCTGAGTCGTAGCCATTACAAGTACGGTAGTTAGTAGAGTCTTTCGTCAAGCCCATGGTAGCCGCCATGACAAACTTCCGGGAGCGTCGATAGTGTGCTTCATCACCGCTGGCGTCCGACATTGTGCCTACCGGAAGTCTACGCGGATACCGCACGCCCATGAGATGCGCGCGCAGCTTTGACACGTTATCCTTGAGTTTCGACAGGGTGGAGAACTCCTGCGAGATGACGCCATGTTGGCCTGTTTCCGGTGCAGCGTGTACTCGTTGCTCGTCGGGAGCACAGCGCGATGTCGATGCTGCCCGCGCGTCTCTTCCCTGAAACACACGAACAGAACGTTGCTACAACGTCTCTCACAACACCACCGGCTTTACCGAGTACTGACACACACTGCGGCGTGCTCAATTCGCACAGCTCCTAATCCCGTCTTAGCATACCGCGTAATAGCTGCGCGGCCAGAACCCAAACCGTTCACCTTTTATCAATTAAGCGATCCGTGAGAGGAACGTAATTATGACTGCCTGCTGATTAGTTTTGACCGACGACGGCCGCGATGTCATAATGAATCGCGCCTGTCGCCTGCTCGACTCGGCAAAACACACACCGCAGTTCGCCGGCCGTGATCAGTTTTCTAAAAGAGTAAATTGACTACGCGACGTTCTCGCGATCAGTGGCGTCGGCCGCGTTTATTTGCGGTGACGGCTGCAGTCATTCAATAAATAAAGAAACAACGGATTGTACTCCGACGTCGCGTTCAATACAAATAGCTCGGCGTGCTAGCACATGCACGCACAATTCCTGGTCGGCCCTCAGAGAACACATCAACAACAGCCCCGTGTGCAGTCGACTGGACCACGGCGTCGGCACCGTAGGCAGGCGGCGCCGTGACCGGCATGGGACGGCGGTCTCTCGGCCGGCCGAGCCACGGGCAGCCGGAGTGACTCGGCGCGCACAGCGACGTCATGCTGACGGTCGTTTCAGCGAACGCCACACGAGTGACGTCGAATGCAATCATAATCGTTTCGCGTAACGATTATCGCGACTAGTTTCACTCTCGAGCATTGGTGGTGGAGAAGGCAATAAACAAACAAATACGCACACACCCACACACGCACGCACGTACGTACGTACGCACGTACGCATGCATCACCGCAGCACACACACGCAAACATGCGCGCGCACACACACACACACACACACACACACACACACACACACACACAAACAAACAAACAAATACACAAACAAATACACAAACAAATACACAAACAAATACACAAACACAAACACAAACACACACACACACACACACACACACACACACACACACACACACACACACACACACACACACACACACACACACACACACACACACACACACACACACACGAAACCTGTTGTACACAGATAACTCGAGAATGTCTCAAGCTAAGTGATAGCCGATATTTTCCGGTTTCCATTAGAAACCCGAGCGTGTTACAAGCATAGTACATTCACGACACGTAATCATTTGCTGCTGCCTGGAATAATTCCTAATGCATATAACTCTCATGCATGAATAATGTGACACATGTAGATACGTCATCACAACCATCTAAAGAATACACCATCATGGTGAAATTCACCCCCCCCCCCCCTCCCCCAAGAACTCTTATGACTCAGAATGAAAGATGTGGTATTGTATCTGCTGCAAAAGCTGCCATGGGTCAACTATTCAAGCATGCGGAAGTAGCGGAGAGATGGGGACGGGTAAATACAAAATTCCGTAAAGAAAGTCAATGTATAATGGATTCGAATGGAAAATAAATGCAGAAACAATATTTTTTATCAAAACGGAAAAAAGATGAATGTCTCGAAGATGTAGAATGTGACAACAGTTGCTGTTGTTGTCGTTGTGGTGTATTGTCTTCGTATAGTCGTTATGTGATGACGACGACGACAACTACGACAACTAAGACTACTACCACCACCACACCATCGCCATCACTTATTGTTTTCATGTTGACGAGAACCGTGAGTCGGTAACGTTAATTCCGACAAATGTGTCCATTTACGCCCGTGCCCCATACTAATCACGACACTCCATTACAGGGAGACACTCAGGCGACGCTTTAACCGTGTCCACTGAGGCGCCCAACGTGTGCCTGATCCGCATAAATCACAGCACACGGCACCAATATGTTGTCCAGCGACGGAAGGTCTGTTGAGGGAACGGACCAAGAATGACAGCAGATCGCTACCAGCATATCGACTCCACGACCAGAGAGTGACATCGACTCAATGACCAGACGGTGACATCGACTCCACGACCAGAGAGTGACATCGACTCAATGACCAGACGGTGACATCGACTCAATGACCAGAGAGTGACATCGACTCAATGACCAGACGGTGACATCGACTCCACGACCAGAGAGTGACATCGACTCAATGACCAGAGAGTGACATCGACTCAATGACCAGACGGTGACATCGACTCCACGACCAGAGAGTGACATCGACTCAATGACCAGAGAGTGACATCGACTCAATGACCAGACGGTGACATCGACTCCACGACCAGAGAGTGACATCGACTCAATGACCAGTCGGTAACATCGACTCCACGACATGACCGTGACATCGGGCAGTAACGAGGCGGAAGACTGGCGTTGCCACAGGACCAGGCGACAGTTGACAGGGTGAAACAGGTTTCAGCCTCACATCCCCATGTATTTTATGTCAACCTCCCACTAACCATCTGTGTAGGACCAATTAACACCCTGCGCATTACCTAAGATAATTAACTTATCTTCCATTCCCCTTCGTCACGTGTCTAAGATACCCCCTGGCTAGAGCAACACCCAACATCCCGCCAATGTTACGCCCAACATCATGCTTTCTGTCCGGTACCCACCGTTAAGTCACACGCCCGGAAGTCCCTAAAACACGTTGATTTCGAAGATTTTATTCTCAAACCACTAACAACTGTATTTATATTTATTAGCGAAATCTGCTACTGGTAAGATAAGTTAAAGTGGTTTTGATTAAACTTTTAAACTCACTAGCACTAGCACTAACAGACACGGTGCTACGATATTTGTAATATGGACACATTTTCTTCCAATTTGCGAAACATTATCACGGCTATATATAGGGGCAACTGAGCAGGTGTGCCCCACAGTTATGGTGCCTGAGGTTTTGCGCACCACTGACACAGTTTAACCTACCTTCTGATACGCAGTCGTTTGACCCGCTCTCGTGGTCGATGAAACCGTATTGGAACTGAAGTTTAATTAAGTGAGCAGTCCAATCGAAAGGCAAGCGGTTCGGGCATTGCCCCTGTTGCTCGCGTTCATCCAACGCTAAACACGGGTTGAATCTCTACAGGCTTCAGACCCGTCACACCCAGCAAGAATGACCGGTGAACTGTCCGAACACACCACAAATCTTCGACTGACCACACAATCAGTTCGGACAGAAAACAAAACAGACCACTAGTGCAGACTGGATAAACCATGGACAGCCGTTCACCTGTCCTGACGGTGGTTGACAGTGGACAAGTTGGGTCGTGATTGTAATCGAACCAAATAAGTTCCTGCGCAAACAGTTGTAAATGTAGGTCAGTACGAGCTGATGGCTGTACACGGCACGTTCTCCCGCACACTCGTGTAAACGTACAGTGTTTACAGGTGTACGTTTCGGACACACACCGCCCCAAGACCGATAATGGCCTCTGTTGTGGACACTGGTCACCCCCGACGTACATCACACTAGCCATTGACCGTGTGACATACATGGCCGACATAAACGGGGCCATGTCATCTATATGTCCATCAGTCGTCGGGTCAACAATGTCCACTACGGACAGTCAGACACAGAGATTGTTTGTATAACGGAGCACTCGGGGGGGGTATACTCAAAGGAGAGCATTCTGCCTCGCTGCTGTTAATGCACGAAGACTAGACATACACTCGCAATTATACAGGGAGTGGTTGAACACATATACATCAATAACATTTGCGTTCAGCTTTCATCGTATGATTTAGCTACGGCGATTTAGCAGATTGATACAGTTCTTGTTTAGTAATGCGGTGTCTATCCTAATCAGCGGTCTCGTTGTCCCATCCTCCAGGTAACTGACGGATATTGACGTAAGACCACATTTGCCTTTTCCATTATTACGTTTCCTTCATTTCCTGTGCAATTTGAATAGGTCTGTTATCGAACATTCCACAGCATATTAATCTCCACTGTAGGACGCATCAATGCAAATTCGTCACATTCTAATACCTCAGTTTCCCACAAACAATTTCTGAGACTTGACACCCCTTTATTTCTGCTAGAATCGGACAGTTGGCATCACCAGTCAAAACGACACTGGTATCAATAGGTAGAAAAACACCGATTGTCATCTGTCAAAATGTGACAGGCCCAATGCCACACTGCACAGAAACAGCATTTCTAATCACTCCACATTATATCCTCACTTATGCGAGGATATAATTTAACCAGATTTAACAAGATTGCCACCTAGAGATTCAACTCTAGATGGCAGGTGGACTAGGAATCTCTTTGGCTTATCGCGAGTTCAACCTATCTATCTAAGTATAGCCCGCCCTTCTTAGGTATAAGTCGATTTTATTTTTAAATATATTAACACTACTAGCATCTACACAATCAGCTGATATTCTGTTCCATTCGTTTACTGTTCTTTGTGAACATTTTCTAATATCTAGTCTACACTGCTTTTTTGCTAATGCAACTCCGTGTCCTCTAGTCCTTCTCTCTTCCTTGACCGAGAACAAAACATTTCTGTCAATGTTTTAAACACCTCAATCTGATCTCCTCTCAATCTTCTGGTTTCTAGTGTTGTTAAACCACAAGGGATGATGGCGGTTAAACACCTTTCGCCCACTGGTCATCGCGAGGCACCTAGCAGAAGAGACGAGACGTCTCAAACCAATATAACAGTTCCCTGCTCCGCCTGCAATGCGTTGCTTCAACCAACATCCATCCCACCATGAGCAAACAGACCACCACAATGCCATGACAATAACACACAAAAAGGAACAAACTAAAATAGAAACAGTCAGACTTTGTACATGATTGTCTGACTTGCATGTTGAAAGGCATGCACTGGGTTACACTTTGAGTGAATTATGTGTCCAGTGTTCGGCCCATGTCGCAGCGTGATTGATTAACCGTCGCCGTAGAGCGACAAGCCATGTTGAACGACAGGCGTCATCGCTGATGGTACAACTGGCACAGAGCGGTCGGGGGCTACACACATGGCTGATTTGTTCTGTGGTCTAATAGATATGCCGGCGTCGCAATCACATTCCATTGCCTATTCCGCGAAGGTCTCCTGCACAAAGTCGGGCATTATTCAACAGGTTCTTTCGGGTCGCGTGAATTGCCTCTGGCGAAACAAGAGAAGCCGGCGTATTAGCGGAAATATTAATGATGTGCGGAATGGGGATAGTCATAATTCACTGTCGCTGTCGTAACGCCAATTTACTTCCTGCTCGAGGATGTTGAGAAGAGACGAGGAGGTCGCGGAATGGGTTTATTTAGCTGGAATGTTTGGCGATTGTCATTGCACAACGGAGCCGAGGGAACGCGACAGTAATGCGATCTGTGACAGAGTGCACCCACGGGTGGTACCTAATACCTATGCACTTGTCCGGGAATATGTGTTTAGCGACTGCAATTTACATGCGAATAGAACACATCCAAATGGAATAGTTCGTGACCGTCTAACGATGTTGTTCGCAGTGCCTGTGGTCGCTCAATGACGTGTCATTTCCGTGTTTTCTGTGGTTTCAGTCCCAATGGACTGTGGTCACTCTGGTCACGGCCCGTCGATGGGACTTGATTAGAAACATTATCTTAATCTAAGCGTAACGTGACCCGTGAACTGAATTCGAACTGGCGTGAAAACTTGTAGATAACAACGTGTAGACCAATAAGTTAAGTGCTTTCGAGATCATCGCAAAGATATACCAAAGGGTCTTACAAGATTGTATGGGTCTGGATCTACACGTTTTGAAGACACCCGGCCGTGGTCTATTTGCATTCACCTGCAGAACGACGGCAATGTGTATAATTATGTCAAAGCCAAGCATTTCATTGTACACTTCAATAGACCTGAGCTGAGATAGGCAATATCACTCCCTCGCGTAACCTTTGTCAACATGCCGGTGATTATAACTTACAAACAAATGAGGTGATAATTTGTGTGACATTGCTTTTTGCTGAACATATTTTTGGACAGATGTCGCGAGGGCGTACATGCTAAGTAAACATTGCAGTGTATTCCACCAAGAAATATGGCCCACTTTGCAAACTGTATTCACTGAAACGTCGCACAAAAGTTCAATAGATGAGACGATGCCGCGTTTCCACGGCGGCTGATTGGTCTATTGGTCACAAAGCCAACCATTTACTGCCGCCTTTGTGGCGAATGCAAACACACCATCAGCTTAACTGAAGTATCGTCGTTCCCGTTCTACGGCAATCACCACGGCGTCTTGTATACACAGCTGTCGTCAGTCGAGCGGAACAATTATACCCGCATCAGCGGGCTCAATTGATACAACTGCTGTCCAAGCATCTTCAAAGGACAAAGATGGCTGCCGAACTATTTCCGGTGGTCTCTACAGCAGAACAGAGGCGGTCTAGTGTCACTTGTCACCTCCCCCTCCCCCTCCCCCCGCCCGAAGGGGTCGCTCGTCAAACGTAATCAACGTTAGCGTAATGAATTTCTATTTTCGGTTGGAATTCCCATGTCAAATTATAACGCCATCAAGAGGAACCCATTGCGGTAATTACGGGCTGACATTGCCACAAGCACCTACTTGTATAGGTGGAATTAGCATAAGACGCGAGGGCACAGTGCCCACGACGTAGGCCTGATCTTTGGTCTTCGTGAAAGGAGACATTAGCACTCACGCATGAGTAACTGAATATAGGATCCTATCACGGGCAAGACACAATCGACGCACCTCAAATATCGCTCACGCAGTCAGGTGTACCTTGGGTATCGCCTCTGGCGTAGCAGCGGTCGGTGTACTCAGCTTATATAGGGTGCTAACAATTGGAAATATGGTGAATAGTTTCTTGAAACGTTGTCAGTTTCGGTGAAAATACCATCCTAACGCTTGCTTTCATGTCTAGACGCCGATAAAACGCATACTGGTTATATAAAGACAGAGTATTCAGGAAATATAGAGCGTCTGGATGTCTACGGGAGGGAAGAGGCTGGAAGGGTTGGAAGCTAATGTTGACAACAGGTTCAGTGACGCAGCGGGTGAACAAAATCGACGACCCACGTCGTATCAACAAAGAGGAGGGAACAACGAAGGAAGGAAACACAATAAAACACCACTGGGGAAACTACTGTACCGGGTCCCCGATATGTAATAATGTCGACTCCACCTCTAGGAATGTGAAGACGTCGCTGTCAATTAAACATCTACACAAACAGAAGTATCGGGTCAATCATTATAGGCGGCCATTGTCATTGACTCAATGTCTGTCCATAATAATGTTTGTTATTTTCAACACTGCCTCGCCCCTGATTGAAAATGATACAATCACCCTCGGGTAAATATAGACTCTAATTCTCGCCGTCGTGGGTGGTCTACAACATTTGCTGTCATGTCTGTCGGCGAGTTCACCTGAAAGACCGTTGTTATTGCATTTCACCACAATGCCCGGCATTCCAACGGCCACGGAGAAGACAAGCGGAAGACGTAGTTCTCTAACCACTGAACGTCGTGTCGGAAACGCTGTATATTGTCGTATCACGAACGTGATGGGATATATTAAATAACAACGAAGGTTAAATACAATATTGTGGAAATTATAAACGTACTAATTAAAAATAGTATTAATGATGGCGGTTATGTAATATCGTGTCTCATGTGGTGTGGTGTGGTGTGGTGTGGTGTGGTGTGGTGTGGTGTGGTGTGGTGTGGTGTGGTGTGGTGTGGTGTGGTGTGGTGTGGTGTGGTGTGGTGTGGTGTGGTGTGGTGTGGTGTGGTGTGGTGTGGTGTCGTGTCGTGTCGTGTCGTGTCGTGTCGTGTCACGTCATAATATATATATATATATATATATATATATATATATATATATATCGTATAATGTTTAAGATGTGTACCATTACTTACCAGGCACTTTCTTCTAAGCAGCCATCGTATTTACATACTTTACTTACTCCTATAAGAAAACCTATTCAACTTCGGTCATCTACTTCTACCACTCTTTGTATCAAAGGTCAATACTAATATGGGGACCAGGGCTTTTGCTGTGGGTGCGCCTACTCTATGGAATATGCTTCCTTCTAGCGTGAAATCAGTTGAAAATATTGCTAAATTCCGTCGTCATTTAAAAACATATCTGTACAATCTGGCCTATCCACCATAGCTCCCTGGCGCATCAATCAATCTGATGACAACTTGATTTGTTTACCGACTATGAGATCGATTAATCCTTTTTGTTTTGATACGCCTCTGAGCTTGGTTTCTAATGATATAGGCGCAATAGAAGTTAACTAATTATTATTATATATATATATATATATATATATATATATATATATATATATATATATATATATATATATATATATATATATATATATATATATATATCGTGTCACGTCACGTCACGTCACCTCACGTCACGTTATTTGATTTCATATCAGCCACGTGGTATTACGTAAAGCGAGGCTGACAGAAACAAGACATCGACGAGAGTGGGACGTAACTGACGTTTGAGCTGAGCAGTTGCGTCGTGTATAATACGGGCCGTGATACCACTCGCTAACTCGCCGCGAATGTCAAATGCCCCGAGGCTATTTCTGGTTATATCAGATATAAGGCATCTCCTGACAAGATCTTTAATTACACAGCGGTATACGGACGGAAGACTATGGTAGATAGCTGTGTGAACGTGTGGGCGGCTGTGATAATAGGTTAAGTGTGCTTGTGAACGACTGTTGCAGAACTCATTGTGAACATGTGAACGACAATGGCACAGTTCTGTGAGAACATGCGAACCGTTGGCGGTGACAGAACTCTGTGTGAATATGTGAACGACTGTGACAGAACTCTGTGTGAATATGTGAACGACTGTGCCAGAAGTCTGTGTGAATATGTGAACGACTGTGACAGAACTGTATGTGAACATGTGAACGACTGTGCCAGAAGTCTGTGTGAATATGTGAACGACTGTGACAGAACTGTGTGTGAACATGTGAACGACTGTGCCAGAAGTCTGTGTGAATATGTGAACGACTGTGACAGAACTCTGTGTGAACATGTGAAGGTGTGAACGGTTATGACAATAACTAGTGTGAATATACAAACCGTTATAACAGGAAGCTACATGAAATGTTGACAGGAGACTTTGTTAACTGTCAAGTAAATGTAGCAGGCAACACTATACAACCAAATAATGGGCAGTAGGCTGTGTGAATAGCTAGGGCTAGGCGATGACAAGTGGGCTAGGTGAATATTGAATGGATATGACAAGTGGGCTAGGTGAATAGTGAACGGATATGACAAGTAGACTAGATGAACAGGTGAACAACCATTTGAACAGGTGATTCGATGTTACCGCCGCAGGTTAAAGACGACAGTACACGGCTCCGTTATGGACACAGTGACCACGACGCAGATGACTGGACGGAAATAACTGGCTGACTAACTTTCCACTAGACACATTTTACGCTGAGATCGCCACCGGGGGCAGGCTAAACTGTATAGAACGACGCGATCGGGAGACTAACGTCCCCAGACAAAGCCCCACAGCAGGGAGACACTGGGTTGCATGAAGGGCTCAGCCATAGGTGTCAACGCCAGCGCCGTTTGCCCGGGCTACGCACAGTTGGCGACGGACCAAACGACAGCGTGACACAGCTCGGCGCCTCGGCCGGGGTGACTCTGTCACTGGCCGCATTCCACGCGCACCGGGCTGGAGCTTCCTGAACGGCGACCTACTCCCCATCCCTCCCTTCCCGGCTACGACACACGTCTCTCCTTACCGGTGGGATCCTCGATGGTCGACGGGAACGTCTGTGGTCGACTGTGGACGGGCGGGAGTCGGCGAGACTAGTGAGACTGTGTACCCGTCGGACCTGCAACACGCGAAGTCGGTCAGTCGAGTGGTTGAGTCGACGGCCGTGGACGGAGGAAGCCTAGGGGCGGGCGTGCGCACTGGACCGACCGCCGCGTGAGTGCCCGCCCCGGCCGGGGGCCGTCTCGACATGAACGCCGACAGGTGTCTCCGTTTAGTAGCGGGGCAGCGTGAGTGTGTGTGTGTGTGTGTGTGTGTGTGTGTGTGTGTGTGTGTGTGTGTGTGTGTGTGTGTGTGTGTGTGTGTGTGTGTGTGTGTGTCATGTGTGTGCGTGTGTGTTTGTATGTGTGTAAGTGCGCGTGTGTGTGAGAGTGCGCGTGTGCGTGTACCATCTGGGCCTAGAGGAACGTCGTGGGTTGTTGACATGTTACTGGGTTTGTAGAACATGTTTGTTGAAGTTTTAGATAATCAGATTATGCCGTGCCAATATTGCCAACAGTTATGATCATGTAACCTAGATAATTATGTAAAATAATTAGATAAATCAAATCAAATCTAATGCACTTAATTAATCCTAAAAGTGAAGTTAAAAGCCACCATAAAACATAGAGGTATGTACACCCAAAACAAATGCATGAATACATGCATACATGACACACATGCACTCGCACGTATACACCCACATGCACACACACACACACACACACACACACACACACACACACACACACACACACACACACACACACACACACACACGAACACACACGAACACACACACACGCACACACACGCACACACACCCACCCACCCACCCACACACACACACATACACACACACACACACGAACGCACACGCACACGCACACGCACGCACGCACGCGCACACACACACACACACACACACACACACACACACACACACGACCACACGACCACACTCAATATACTACATTATATCCAACTGCGAAAGGTTATTGCCCTCACCGGCGGCAGAACAAAAGCGTGATAAAGTAAAAACGAACTCCGGGCGGAGCGTGAAATGCGATCGCTTTTCCGTCGGCGACTGATTAAATGCAAATTGAACCGTGTCTGTGGGCGGAAGTGACAACGGACTGCGCGTGCGCCTCGAAATTTGCTTATGCAGTGTCGAGCAGATTACTGGATCGTTCAGTGGGTGGATTAAGAAGCAGCCACGTCTAGCGTTGACCACTGACCCTACCTGTAGTCGACACACTCGCTGATATTGGTATCACAATACCGTTGCTCTGGTGTACACTGGCGGCAAGGTGGTCTCGACCGTACGATAGGCGGTCGACAATAGCCGTTTACGAAGTCGACGATAACCATGCGACCTTTTGCACAAAAGCAGGCCGCCTCACTGACACCGCCCTGGGTGTTGTCGACGGCGTGTTGACGGGGCCAAATTGATTGCGTATTCGATCTCAGTCAGGAGATAAAATATATCAACAAAAATCGTTGTGTACGCTCGCCAGATAAAACGTAATAAAACGGCGTAGTTTCTACCTGATAACATTGAAACATTGTCGTATGCGAAATTCTCCAGTGAGAAATGGCGGAGGACAAGCAAAAAACAAAGCATGCCCACGAGAAGATAAGATAACAATTGCATTTGTTATCTGGTAAATTTGAAGAGAGAACGACCGACCACGAACGTACATGGGCGGATGGCCTTTTATGGTCAAAATGTTAAACTAGTTTGTAAATCACACATGTGAAGAAATTACGTGCGAAGAGACATGACATGAGAAGAGTGTGACATGACGTCAGGAGAGCCTTGTACAAGTCATTTCATTTCATTGTATAAGTAATTTCATTTCATTTCATTTCAATTTATTTTATTTTATTTCATATCATTTCATTTCATTTCATTTCATTTCATTTCATTTCATTTCATTTTAAATCATATATCATATCATATATAGAGAGTTGCGAGGGAGACGACGTAGGACCACAATAATGTGTTCGACCAAAGAGTACCATCTAGAAATGGCAGTATGCAGGTTGTCATAATTTCGTGAGAACATAAATTTATGTAGTGTTCAGTTAGTAGAAATGATGTTTTTGTGCAGCGTGACAACAGAGCTGTCAAATTACGACAGATGACGTCGGCGTTTTTCTGCGTATTGATACTGGTGTCATTTAGATTGGTGATGTCAACACGACAGATCTCTATCTGATTCTAGCACCAATGAAGGGGTGTCAGGTTCAAAAGTGGTTTGTGGGAAACTGAGGCATTAGAATGTCACGATTTCCCCCGGGCACGTTGACCAAATATGCTGTGAACTGTTCGATAACAGATATATTCAAATTTGATAGGAAATGAAGGAAACGTCATAATGGCCGCCTACACATGGAAAAGTCAAATGTGGTCTCATGCAGATACACAAGCAAACGGAAGGTCAGTCAGGCGCGCAGGCGGGCAGGATATGTAAATTTGGTTAAGCCGACTGAGCATGTATTCTGACGCCAATGTAAACGAGGGGTCGGGTTCGCAGGCAAACAAATGCGAATTTGGCAGTTGTCTCTGCAATATCGTAACACACGTAATGTGTGATTATGTAGTGACAGTGTCGGTGCGTGCAAATACGAACACGCAGCGTTTATTTGTTACGGCAATCTACTCTCCTAATACTGCCAATATCCGCGCGAGCACGCCGCAGTTCACATGAAACACTTTTAACCCTCCTCTACTCGACAGAATGCCTCTCAAATGTCCTTTTCGCCCGATTGTATATTTACCAGATTTGACAAGAAACAAGATACTTTATTAAATTTATCACAAGAAAAATTAGTCTTGTGGCCTGCCGCGATATATACAGGTACGTAACAGCAGTGTCAGCCGCTGTAAATAACTATAACTGTACGAGTCGAGTATAATTATATTGAATGTTATTTTTTATTGTATTTTATTTTATTTTTGTTTATTTTGGTTTGCTTATTTTTGTTTATGTTTGTTTATTTCATTTCATTTCATTTTAAATCATATTACATAACATTACATTGTGCAAACACACACGCATTGACACAAACACACATGCACGCGCGCGCACGCGCGCGCGCACACACACCCGCGCGCGCATGCACTCACCCACGTTCACACACGCAAACGCACATGCCATACGTACGGAGAACAGCGAGGACGTAGACAGCCAGTCGTCCGTGACAGCCACTTCACGGAGCTGCAGGCAGAACGCGTCACGGCCGCAATTGTCTTCCTGTATCGCCAGGGGGCGCTGCGCTGCTTGCAATCGACGCGGTTTCTCCAGGCCTTAGGGGTCATACCAAAAGCACACTTGTAAGTTTAGCGTGTGATCGCCTTAGTGGCTCTTGTCGTGGAATAGTTTTTAATACTTAAGTTACACTAGTTTGTAAATCATACACGTGAAGACATGACGTGAGGAGAGTGAGACATGACGTGAGGAGAGTGAGACATGACGTGAGGAGAGTGAGACATCACGTGAGGAGAGTGAGACATGACGTGAGGAGAGTGAGACGTGACGTGAGGAGAGTGAGACATGACGTGAGGAGAGTGAGACGTGACGTGAGGAGAGTGAGACATGACGTGAGGAGAGTGAGACATGACGTGAGGAGAGTGAGACATGACGTGAGGAGAGTGAGACGTGCATGAGCATAGTGATACATGACGTGAGAAGAGCTTGATATGAAACGATACTTGACATGAGAAGAGTGAGTCGTGACGTGAGGAGAATGAGACATGACGTGAGGAGAGTGAGACATGACATGAGGAGAGTGAGACATGACGTGAGCAGAGTGAGACATGACGTGAGGAGAGTGGGACATGAAACGAGGAGAGTGAGACGTGACATGACGTGAGGAGAGTGAGACGTGACGTGAGGAGAGTGAGACATGACATGAGGGGAGTGAGACATGACATGAGGAGAGTGGGACATGAAACGAGGAGAGTGAGACGTGACGTGACGTGAGGAGAGTGAGACGTGACGTGAGGAGAGTGAGACATGACATGAGGAGAATGAGACATGACGTGAGGGGAGTGAGACATGACATGAGGAGAGTGAGACATGACATGAGGGGAGTGAGACATGACATGAGGAGAATGAGACATGACGTGAGGAGAGTGAGACATGACATGAGGAGAGTGAGACATGACATGAGGGGAGTGAGACATGACATGAGGAGAATGAGACATGACATGAGGAGAATGAGACATGACATGAGGGGAGTGAGACATGACATGAGGAGAATGAGACATGACATGAGGAGAATGAGACATGACGTGAGGAGAGTGAGACGTGACGTGAGGAGAGTGAGACATGACATGAGGGGAGTGAGACATGACATGAGGAGAATGAGACATGACATGAGGAGAATGAGACATGACATGAGGGGAGAGTAATACATGACGTGAGAAGAATGTGACGTGAAATGAGGGGAGTGAGACGTGACGAAAGGAGATTTCAAATGTCGTCTGTTTCAGGAAATAGAAGCAACTATTAAATGATTTAGCTGAGGCTTCAACTCGGCGACCCAGATTCGTACTCACGTGCGTACTACATACATGAGCATACTTATTTACTTATATACATATTTTTTGATTAACTAGCTCTCAGCTATCATGAAAACTACTATTCCCAGCGTTCTACCTCATAGTCACGGGCGTCGATCGGTGGGGGACGGGGGGGACGCGTCCCCCCCCCCCACTTTTCAGGGCGGGGGGACAGCATAGGAATTGCCCCCCCCCCCACTTTTCAGTTCAGAAAAATTGCGAAGCATATAGCCTGACTCAACACTCACCTCTCTTAAATGCCGGTACATAGACAATAGACTCGCGATATGAAGTTCAACAAAGTTATTTATCGCAAATTAACACGAGGCAAACAAGTTTTGAGGCTAGTTTTGCTGTCAGTGCGCCATAATCCGTGATATTTATTTAAACAAGCGTAATATTTTAATGTATTGAAATACATTTTAAACAACTCTTCACAGTAGTTATCATAGGACAATTATCGAACAGCCGGTGGCATTTATACCAAAAAGGCTTTGTTATTTCGCTGCACATTGATGATTTTTAATTTGTCGCGCAGAAAGGCCAATCGGAAAGTTTATAACTACCAGAAAAATGTAAGCCGCTGCCGGGATCCATCAAACTTGTGTTGATATTATTAATAGGTTCTAGCCATCAAGCACATTTTAAATGATGACATTTGTGTTGCACTTCCACCCCTCGCCTGCTTGATGCTTATCGCCTACGACAGAAGCGGCGGATTCGTGCACTTTGTGTAACAGATTCCCATTTGAGTGATGACAAATTTCTTTGCCAAAATGTTGGATTGGGAAGTTCTACACAGGCACAGCATTGGCGTCGATCGGTGGGGAACGAGGGGGACGCTGACCACCCCACGGTCTGAGGGGGTCAGCATAGGAAATGTCCTCATACTTTTTCAGTTCATAAAACAAATTTATAGGCATATATAGCGAGACTGATCACTCCCTTCTCATAAAAACCTTACATCGGTCTAGTAGTTAAATTAATAATAAGAACTAAACTTCCGACTACCTAGTGGAAAATCACTAGATAAATTGCTTGGTTGGCAGCAGCCCGCAACTTGATCTAAGTCCAGTAAATATTCATCATGCCGGGCTCTGTCATTTTGCACTCTTGTATTTATATATAGCCATCAAGCACATAATAGATTATTACATTTTGTTTGCCCTGTGACCCCATGGATTGCAGCCTGGTAGCCCTGGTGGATATTTATATCGCCTATTATATCGCCTACGGCGGAACCAGAGGATTTATACACTTTGTGTAATTTCATCTCATTTTAGTGATGACAAATTTCTTTGCCAAAAGGTGGGATTTGTAAGCTCTGCATCTTTTCACTCTATGAATCAGGCAAGCAGTGTTGGGTCCAAAGCATAGCTTTATGTAGAGACCCGTCCACCCGTCATTTGGTCGGGTAAAAACGAATATGGACGGGTAAAAATATAGGTGGACGGGTAGAAATATGGGTGGATGGGTGGTGGACGGAGTAAAAAAGTCTTCGAAAACCATAGATATCGTTAGTTATGCCTTCCTTGAAACTGAGTGTAAATGGTGTCATATGTGTGTGTTTTTAGCCCTTTTCAGGTCATCAGGCACATTTGAAAGTTTGTAAACTAGCTTAACAGTTAACATTTATGTGTCCACCAAAACGTGTGACTGGCAATAATTTTATCCTGCATTAAGCCCTCGTCCAAAGTCTACCCCTAAATATTCAGTGATTGGGGTAGGCCATGGCCCCTCTTCAAATATATGTTGTCAACAAAACTATTATAAATAGCATAACACCAAGGCTTTTTTTAGTTTTGAATTAGCACCAGACCAACAATGAATTATGATTTATATTAAAAAAATACTTATAACATATTATACTATATATTATATGACATAATATATATATACATACATATATGTCTATATAAATTGGTCCCCCGTCCCCCCACTTTTAAAACCGGATCGACGCCCCTGCTCATAGTAATGATTATGCGCAAACAATACCGTGTTATGAATTCATGGACGAGGGGATTATAATGTCAACAGTTATCTTGAAAGGTAGAAGTAAAACAGTGTCTAATGCATAGAGTTGTGCATTTTCCTGTTGAAGCAACCACTAGATTCTTCAGCTAAACATAATACTTACAATACGTAGCTTTTCAATATAAATATGTGTTACCACATACACATGTTAGGTTGTATTTTATCTTATTTCTGGAACATTTTTATGAGTGGTAGATATCTAGATGGGGCAAAAGTACCGTAGGTTTTTCCACTATTAGCGGAGGTGTCAGTCAATAGTTATATTGCCTCTCCGAAGCCGGATAGTATATACGATTCATGGTCTCATTACGTCCGCGGCCTAACTACTAAATATAATCACGTCATTTTTTGGTTGGCATAGTAACCGACATCTTAAGTGGAGAGGCGATAGAACCACAAAGAACAACACCGTTTTGTTTCATTAACTGGTGTCTGTTCAATCAAAAGAATTCACAGTGACTCTTAACAAACTTTCGTGAATGCTGATATGGATATGTGTAAAATATTGTAATGCCTTAATTTATTCTTTAGATCTATTTATTTTAAATGTTTTAAAATATTGTTTTAAATAAGTTTTGTCAAATAATCACAGAAAATATGTTTTAATGTCTTAAATTATTTAAATTAGTTTTATAGATAATATAATATAATATTATTCTCTACGTTTTAATTTATATTTATGCTAATGTCTTAATATATATTATTTCAATCTATTTTAACAAATATACTTTGCATGTTTTATGTACCTATTTCAATATGTATGATTGCCCAGAGTGAAATAAAACTATTATTATTATAAGAAACATGATTCAACGAATAAATGCGGCACCTTTAGACGAGATTCCAACCTCGAAGATCGACACCATTGCGGACAATTCTCGCCGTCCGATACGATCGTGCGTCAACAGCGTCACCAGGTCGTGACAGGTGGTCTTTGTCGTGATAATTGCTCGCAGCTGTGGCGGCTGCAGAATAAACAAAACGACCCAATCAACGGAGCATAGCGGGAGTTACGACTTCTGTTCAGAGTAAATCATCCGTTAAGAGGAATGCTTTATAACTAGTTGTGTTTAGGTGGTTTTGCCACGTTTTATTTAAAAGTTGAGCCTGCGTTTGACTGCCTTCACTAATAGATGATCACTTAGCCAATATTCAGTTGCTGGGTGCTCTCCAACGAGCAACATTGTTATGCTGAATTCTAGAAAAATTTAAAAAGTCGGTTTTTTCAGGCAGTTATCGACAAAATTGTTATCATCAAAATTTATCACATTTTCAGAAACATCAATATGCATATTTCCATGGAGTATTGAACACAAGCTAACACTATCATAGTTACTCCACGGGTTCATCAAAGCCCGTTTCACAGAACGCTCTGATGTGGATTCGAGCCTGCTGCCACCGCGAGATAAGCGGTTCTCGTGGACAAAGAAGTCAACGCACCATTATCGTTCGTTCCATGGAATCCAAATGGGAAACACGAGGCACACGAGAGGTTCTGGACATGCATACTTGGAAGATATCATCCTGAGCTAGCAAATGTGGTACATTCGATTGATATAGACGCATGTGTATATATATATATATATATATATATATATATATATATATATATATATACACACACACACATATATATGTATATATATATATATATATATATATATATATATATATATATATATATATATATACATATATATATATATATATATATATATATATATATATATATATATATATACGTATATACGTATATACATGTATATATATATATATACATGTATATATATATATATATATATATAAACTATGATATACATGCATGTATTTATATACTATATTGTATAAACTATGATATATATATATATATATATATATATATATATATATATATATATATATATATATATAAACATATATATTTATATTTTAATATATATACATATATATATATATATATATATATATATTATAAACTATGATATACATGCATGTATTTATATATTATATTGTATAAACTATGATATATATATATATATATATATATATATATATATATATATATATATATATATATATAAACATATATATTTACATATTTACACATTTACACACATACATATATTTACATATTTACATATTTACGTATTTACGTATTTACGTATTTACATATTTACATATTTACACATTTACATATTTACATATTTACATATTTATATATTTACATATTTACATATTTACATATTTATATTTATAATATTATATATATATATATATATATATATATATATATATCACCATATTATATCAATATTATATCAATATAAGTAATAATTCTTATTATACAGACACATACACACACACACATATATATATATATATATATATATATATATATATATATATATATATATATATATATATATATATATATATATATATATATATATATATATATATATATATATATGTATATATATATAATATTTTATATATGTAATATTATATAATTATCTATATGTATATAGTATTATATATTATATTGTCCAATTTCTCCTCCAGTGTCGCGTCTCGCGTCTGCAACTTGAGATCACAACCGACCTTGGAAGATGGGGTTAGGGATTAGGGATTGGGGGTTGGGGGTCTGTTTAAAACGTTT
Organism: Oasisia sp. SBJ-2009; assembly: GCA_964017155.1. Classification (NCBI taxonomy): domain Eukaryota; kingdom Metazoa; phylum Annelida; class Polychaeta; order Sabellida; family Siboglinidae; genus Oasisia; species Oasisia sp. SBJ-2009. The sequence goes on from OZ024859.1 coordinate 2,377,354, forward strand.
CGCCGTCACACGTCACTGTAACTTCAGTTTTGCCGTCGGTTCCTGGGTTATTTCCAGCAGGGGCTGTATAGAGTACAGAAACCTAAGACTTAAGGCTTGTCACGTGACATACGACTACGGGAGAGGGTGGTCACAATTCAGGTTCCTTCGCATTTTATAGGATATCAGATAACATTAATAAAGTGTATCAGATATTGTTATAAATTTTTTTTTATAGGATATGAGATAAATAAAGTGTTTGAGATATTGTAATTGACGATTCACCTTTAAGCTCGTGGTGTTGGCTCGACTGCTTCTGTCATACACCACGACCACCCCGCCGCCTTGTGCCAGCGTCAGACGGAAACTATCAACAAACAGTAACAGTAAGAACAACATAACTTCCAGTAACAGTAAGAACAACATAACTTCCAGTAACAGTAAGAACAGCATAACTTCCAGTAACAGTAAGAACAATATCACTTCCACTAACAGTAAGAACAACATCACTTCCAGTAACAGTAAGAACAAAATCACTTCCAGTAACAGTAAGAACGACATCACTTCCAGTAACAGTAAGAACAACATCACTTCCAGTAACAGTAAGAACAACATCACTTCCAGTTACAGTAAGAACAACATCACTTCCAGTAACAGTAAGAACAATATCACTTCCAGTAACAGTAAGAACGACATCACTTCCAGTAACAGTAAGAACGACATCACTTCCAGTAACAGTAAGAACAACATCACTTCCAATAACAGTAAGAACAACATCATTTCCAGTAACAACAAGAACAACACCACTTCCAGTAACAGCAAGAACAACATCACTTCCAGTAACAACAAGAACAACACCACTTCCAGTAACAGTAAGAACAACATCACTTCCAGTAACAACAAGAACAACATCACTTCCAGTAACAGTAAGAACAAAATCATTTCCAACAGCAGTAAGAAGTACACCAATTTCAGCAACAGTAAGAACAACAACACAATTTCATTTCCAACAGTAGTAACAAGGACTTCAAAATATAATTTCCAGTAACTGCAACAACAACGTCACTTCCAATAATAACAAGAACACCATCACTTCGATTAAATGTAATAACTGCCAATAAGGTAATCGCCAGACAAGTAAACTAGTCTTATGTTTAGCCACTAAGAGAATGACATCCTACGCAGTACGTACACACGGTATGTGGGAAAGGCCATGTGTTTTCACTCATGCCCATTAGTGTCACATTTCCCAAAACATGTTTGTCGATTGTAATCGCTAAGCTATTTTCAATTAAGTGTGAATACTAACATAAAACAGACCATTGAACAGTTGTTCCAATGATTATAACAACGCAAACATATCGAATAAAAGTTGCCTTATATACAGACAAGAAGTCGTGGTGGAAATATAGGATGGTGTAACACTAAACAGATATATGGGAATGTACTCATTGACTAGGACTGAGGACGCGGCAATAATAGAAAAAAGTATATAAAGATAACAAAGCGGACATCTTCAGAAACATAATTGATATCGGAGATGAGTAACCAACGTGATAAAACAAGGGACATTGTTGCATTGAAGATGAACCAATTACACGGTGGTAAATATTTCATTGGCTCATGTTTTTGTTGGTTTTAACATTGTTAAATGTCTTATTTGCATCTTTTTACCTGCACTTCCCACGAGGGTACAGACGCTTCAGGTATATCGGTTTAGCGTCGTCGGGGACGTCAACAGGTGTCGCTGTCGCGGCTGTGTTGTCAGGTTGTCCTACAGTGACGACAGTTGGTGGTATAGTTAACGCTAATTGCCACTTCAAAGGTGCAAGCGCTGTACATCAAATTACGTAATAATTAATAAATAATATTCGTGTAAATAATATAACGAAATGTCAAAAGTGAAATATTTTAATATTATAAAATAACTTAAATCGCACACACAAATTAATACATTCAACATGGTTTGATAGGTGATTAATATTATCAAAAATGTAAATTAATATAATGTAATGTAATTTACACGGGTACCACGTTTCAATGTAAAATAACAACAAAAAGAAGTAATTGCGTTTTCAAGAAGACGGAATTTGTGCCGGCATTAATTAATAATTAGCGCTATCGTTCATTATTAGCAATACCATCACTAGATTGAGGGACAGAGAAAAGACCCAGAGCAAGCCTGACGAAATTAAAACATAAATTAACATGACGTCACAACAATTGTGTCAGGCGACATGAGGCGACATGAGACAGGTGAGAATGGAGGAGACTGAGCTGGCCAAATATGACGATGGCGATGGCGATGGCGATGGCGATGGCGATGGCGATGTCGATGTCGATGTCGATGGCGATGGCGATGGCGATGGCGATGGCGATGGCGATGGCGATGGCGATGGCGATGGCGATGGCGATGGCGATGGCGATGGCGATGGCGATGGCGATGGCGATGGCGATGGCGATGGCGATGGCGATGGCGATAATGCTGCTGTTGTATATAAAGATCTACGGGAGCAACACACCTAGCTAGTGTATGTGGAACTAATGATCGACGTTTATTACATCCGCTGTGTTGCATTGCACAGTGGCGTCATCTGGGGAATGTCAATAACATTACTTCACATAAACGTGCCTGACACTAAATATCAAACTTGTAACTTCTACTGCGCGTGCGCGTGCGCGTGCGCGTGCGCGTGCGCGTGCGCGTGCGCGTGCGCGTGCGCGTGCGCGTGCGCGTGCGCGTGCGCGTGCGCGTGCGCGTGCGCGTGCGCGTGCGCGTGCGCGTGCGCGTGCGCGTGCGCGTGCGCGTGCGCGTGCGCGTGCGCGTGCGCGTGCGCGTGCGCGTGCGCGTGCGCGTGCGCGTGCGCGTGCGCGTGCGCGTGCGCGTGCGCGTGCGCGTGCGCGTGCGCGTGCGCGTGCGCGTGCGCGTGCGCGTGCGGGTGCGCGTGCGCGTGCGCGCGTACGTTCTTACTTGTGTATAGCCAAACATGGTTCGAATGAGAAAATAGTAACAAGAGAACGTAAATCCTTAAAGACATACATGCGCCCCTACAATCGATCGTTGAAGTAGAAGACTGCCTGTTTTTGGACAACATGATGTACCCGCTCTGAGGTCAACTAGAAGACGTATCTGTTCTTAGAGAGACGACAGGACATACCGGCAGTGAGTAGAACCAGCCCCAGTCGACACAGCCCCGTCTGGCTGCATAGAACGGCGTTCTTAGTGAGTGCCATCGACACCAGTCTCTCGGCCGACGTGTCGCGAGATATCACGTATCTTGTAACGCCATGCGTCTTTCCCAGAACGGAGACGTCTACTTTGACAGACCTCTGTCAAAATGACAGAAAAGTGATCACATAATTGTTCATTTGGCACTTGATGTCGCGCAATTCTTTTAAAATTATTTTAATTTAATTTTTCAATTTTCTAGCTGTTAACATACATAAATAAATAAATAAAATAAACTTATATAGCGCCAAATCTAGCTTAAAAACTATTCAGGGCGCTTTACATGTACATGATAACATGTTCTTAAAACGAATTACATTCAGTATTTATTTCAAGTACTATGTAATGAATGACAAGATTCAGATTTATAAATCGTTTCTTCCTCGGTCTCAAGCAAGACACCGCTGTAGCCAGAATATATTTACCAAGCAAGCATAGGATGTATATCTACATGGAGGTCTCATTACTCAAACTTGCGTAGAAGATCGATACAAAGCAGTACAATTAATTCAATGTAGGTAAAATATTATATTCACGTAATGTGCCAAGTATAAAAGAAGAGTTTATTGTCTGACATTACAGACTGACCAGTGGTCAAGCTATGTTACTAGGCGGTCTGGATAGCCCTAATGTATTGCTGACCGTAGGTCGGCTGTAGGCATTGCCCCCTCTCGTCTGTCTGTCTTTCTGTATGTCCCTGCCCCTGCCCCTGCCCCTGCCCCTGCCCCTGCCCCTGCCCCTGCCCCTGCCCCTGCCCCTGCCCCTGCCCCTGCCCCTGCCCCTGCCCCTGCCCCTGCCCCTGCCCCTGCCCCTGCCCCTGCCCCTGCCCCTGCCCCTGCCCCTGCCCCTGCCCCTGCCCCTGCCCCTGCCCCTGCCCCTGCCCCTGCCCCTGCCCCTGCCCCTGCCCCTGCCCCTGCCCCTGCCCCTGCCCCTGCCCCTGCCCCTGCCCCTGCCCCTGCCCCTGCCCCTGCCCCTGCCCCTGCCCCTGCCCCTGCCCCTGCCCCTGCCCCTGCCCCTGCCCCTGCCCCTGCCCCTGCCCCTGCCCCTGCCCCTGCCCCTGCCCCTGCCCCTGCCCCTGCCCCTGCCCCTGCCCCTGCCCCTGCCCCTGCCCCTGCCCCTGCCCCTGCCCCTGCCCCTGCCCCTGCCCGTCCGTCCATCAAGTTTCGAAACACTAAAACTCTTACATTTCGCTGCCCTGAAAGCATATTTCAATTTCACTTGAGTATGTGTGAACCTGCTACAGGCTTTCATAAAGTGTGCACGATCCGAAAGTCCGCAGTCATCTTTATTAAACTCAATTGAAACCTAATTGGCCAGCGCCATAGGTGACGACAAGCTTATACATGTAATTCCATTGGCGTTTTGATCAATGTAAATAACGACAAGAAGCCCTACTGATCATTAGATTCCCATTAATTAATTAATTTTGCATCATTTTCTTTTGATGGCGACTAACTTATCATATCGTTATCCACTAGGTAGTTGTGTTGGCGAATATGGGCCGCTTTCTCTGTATTCGTGATTTGACATACACACGTCCATGCTACAATTAATCTTCAATTTCAATCAGCGCGATCGAATGTATGACACTGAATGGAAATATATCTGCAACATCACACATTTCAACAACGCCTGTCAAGACGGGTTATTTGATTGGTCTTTAAACTGTAGTTCAATACACTTCCGGTCACTTACGAATTGTCTGCCGACCACCTGCTTGTTTTGACTTGTCGTCTCTGGTCGTGACGTTGCACTGGTCAGTCTTAACTCACGGTCAAACCCAATATATTCGTGGATTCCAACTCCATTTACGTTATTTCCTATTGCAGCCATTTTGATTTCACTCAATACAAGAATGTGTGCCGGACAGGAACATTCCAATCCCTATTTCGTCAATCTGCGTGTGTCGTTGCCGTGTCCGCTAACGGAGCTGTGAGTCTGGTGCTGGAGCCAGCGCCTCTCTACCGTGTCCGGGCCGTGCCTTTAGAGTGGTCTTATGGCATTAGGTAGTCACGCTCCGTTGAACCGAGACCGCCTAATTCGTTTGCGATCTCATAAGGAATTTCCACGAAACGCGTCGAGACACGGATTTGCAACATGCGTAGGCATCGGAACCTCGGATTGGGAGACTAAGCCCAGTAATAGTTATGGAGGGTGCTTGGACCCCAATATTTGAGAATTTGTGTTGACTGTTAATTGTATTTTGCTGAGGGGCTGGAGTTAGGAATAGCCCCCCACATACAATGTATACCTTTGGAATGTCTGAAGGGTGTTTGGGCGATGCAAATTGATGGTTCCGCGTAATGGGGAAAAACGTAATGTCGCCGAATACTATTTCACAGCAATTTCCCATCTTTTTCGACAGCGCAGATGCGTTGGGTGGGATCATGGGCGTCGATCGGTGGGGGACGGGGGGGACGCGTATAGTCTCGAGGGGTATATATATATATATATATATATATATATATATATGTATAGTATTATATATATATATATATATATATATATATATATATATATATATATATATATATATATAATACTATACATATATTATGCATACATGTATGTGTATATAAATTGGTCCCCCGTCCCCCCCTTTTAAAACCGGATCGAAGCCCCTGGGTGGGATCGAGACAATGGGCACGATAAATATGTGCCATTGCAACCCCACTCTTCCCCTCGAGACTATACGCGATAGCCGAGTGCCCTTACAAAAATACCATTCAAATACCATTGAATAACTAGAATAGTCCTGGGGGTATTATGGCCAAGGGTATTTGAATGGTGTTTGAATGGTATTTGAATGATATTTTAAATTATTTGTACCGTTCAATTATATTGAATGGTATTTTAAATTACCGTTGAGAGTACCACTGAGTCCTACTGAAATATAATTGAATGGTCCGATGGTACTGACTAATGCTGAATGGTATTCAATGATAATCAGTGGTATACCATTGGCTCTTTTTTTAATTGTGGTCCTGAAGTGCTACAGGTCCGGCAAAAAATCTTCAAACCGCGGTTGCGCAGCAGTGTTGAGTCAGAGGCGAGGCCGCCATTTTGAATGTCACCGCGAACAATACGTCACGATCTGACAGGTGCGGGTTGGTGTTTAAGCTGCATGGATGATTCAAATCCAAAATTTACTCAACCAGTTTATTCAGTGAATTAATCGCCCGCCCAGTAGTAATGAGGCCGTCGTTACCGAATCAACATTCCGTGGTTCGGTTGAACAAGTCGCCTAAGGCTACAGTTAGCAGCGATGCCTATAACGTAATGGCCGTGAACGCGATGTTGTGTTATAGCCACAGACGTGGGAACGTAAGGGCGGCAGCTGACATTGTGGTTTCCCTCAGTAAATGTAAAATGAATCATAATGATAATGACCATGAGACGGCAACGAAAATGTGTACACAGCACGCACGCACGCATGCACGCACGCACGCACGTACACACACAAGGATGTGAAACCACTGTCGTTCTCATGATATTTGCTGGCAAACGTAACGGCAGGGGGTATAGCTGCGCCCCGTAAAGTAGTAGAACATTAATTATTTTGATAACCCCCAAACATACTTTTCTGCACTCCTAAGTAAAATAGTAAAGCGAAACTTTGATTTTGGGCGCCTCTGCGCGAAAAAAATCCAAAATCCGTATATTTAATTGAAACTATATAAATCCTTATTAACACTGTGTAACAATCAAATAAAATTCCCATTCCAATCCCGTGTCAGGACCCAGAGCTGATGACGTAAACAATGGTTTATCAGGGGGCTATAATTGTGTTATACTTGCGTGTTCATGAGTTTATGTTTTACTTGTGTGAAACTTTTGTGGTCGCCAATCTATGTTGTACTTGAGGGGTCGTCATTCAAATATTCTCTTATTCCAGTATGACATATCTATGTTCCCTACGAAAATAAGAAATAAATACTTATTTGAAATACGTATGATACGACGCATGTGTTGGTGCAACACATTAATACGCTAACTGTACGTGAATCTCCTCTGAGACATAGAAGTCCACTCATTTATTTTTTTCATGTAGGTCCCTATATGCTTTTGTTTTGCCTACCAAATGGCGACGTTTTCAGAACCCATAGTTTACTCATAGATACCTACAGTGATTTAGATACGCATAGTTTGAAATAGTTTTGCTTTTTGGGTGGACTTTTTCTCTGGGCTGAACAACTCATCATACAATAACAACGAGTGGTTTGTTGGGCATTTATTATTTAAAATAATATAAATGAGTTATCATTAAACCTCTACCAATCAACACAGCAAGTGGCCGAGACGAAAGTTCAAGTTACCAACAATGAAAAACACGCGTATAGTCTACGCTAAACATAAACATTATCCGGGAGCTTGCGTCCGACCTTTTCTGACTGTGCAAAGAATCTGCGGACGCCAAAACAAGTATTTGAATACCAGACGATTATTTGTAGACACACCGCAGTCTAACTAAACACTTGCTCGGTCGACGTAATAATGTAGTCTCGTGTAGTCACGAGATGGCGTTGACACAACTGTCTACGTATTGGCAGTAATTGCTCTGGGAAAATAAAGTAAACGGGACGGGAAAAGTAAACAGGTTAATTGTGCAAACCGCTACAGAAATTCGCTCTGTCCCGATTCCCAATTCGACGCTGTGTAGATGGGTGAAGCTGCCACTTCAGTTTTGCCACTGCGCTTGCGCCTCGACTACTGTGGTTATATGCACTCTAGTGAAAATTATATGAAACTTTGGTTTATCCATTTTGAAAATGAATACAAATATGTGAGCAATACGACTAAGAAAAGTGATTGATTCAGACAGGGCACGTCCCTTATTGAAACGAGCGTCATAAGCACCAGTTAAACAGCTTTCTTTACCTTATGTTTTATGGGTTCTCTTAGTCGAGAGTTCGAAGTTCTAGCCACTGCGCTAGTATTATTTGTATTTTATCCGCCGCCTTCAATTTTTGTTGTCTGTCATGTTAATTGGAAAATGTGTTCATCTAATGTCCATGACTGGCCTAATGTTGATGGTGTCTTTTTCATTGTTCATGAATAATAATAATAATAATAATAATAATAATAATAATAATAATAATAATAATAATAATAATAATAATAATAATAATAATAATAATAATAATAATAATAATAATAATAATAATAATAATAATAATAATAATAATAATAATAATAATAATAATAATAATAATAATAATAATAATAATAAATAATAATAAATAATAAATAATAAATAATAAATAATAAATAATAAATAATAATAATAAATAATAATAAATAATAATAAATAATAATAAATTATAATAAATAATAATAAATAATAATAAATAATAATAAATAATAATAAATAATAATAAATAATAAATAATAAATAATAAATAATAAATAATAAATAATAAATAATAAATAATAAATAATAAATAATAAATAATAAATAATAAATAATAAATAATAAATAATAAATAATAAATAATAAATAATAAATAATAAATAATAAATAATAAATAATAAATAATAAATAATAAATAATAAATAATACATAATACATAATACATAATACATAATACATAATAATAAATAATAAATAAATAAATAATAAAACATAATAAAAAATAATAATAAATAATGTGTTGTATTGTTTGTTTACACAGTTGATGAGTGGGCGTGTTGTATTGTTTGTTTACACAGTTGATGAGTGGGCATGTTGTATTGTTTGTTTACACAGTTGATGAGTGGGCGTGAGAGTAGTAGATAAATAACAACGGACTCAGTTCACCACGGGTCAATACATTGATTACTTTTACAGCGTCGAAGTTGTTCTTTGAAAATGACATGTTTCGATGAAGTGTTACACCCAATATTGGTATACAGTCGTTTGATGAGTCGCAATCTGGCGTATTTTGTTTTGCAAATGACGGTATAAAACATCACTGCCCGTGGTAGTATCTACGGGTAGACCTACCTGGCGTATCACAATGTTAAAATCAACATTATTTGTGATAACGGAATGTATTCCCAGCATGCAGAAGGGAATTAGATTAGGAAAATTGTCTTGCAATCACAATACATTTAAAAATAAATTGACACAATCCATTGTGAGAAGATTATGTTTTTTTTTTGTTTTGGAGTATATAATATACCTGAATGACCGTTGTAGGCTATTGTAAAGACATAAAAGAACACATGCGCTATATAGTTGTACAACCGAATGGAAACACACCTGTATAGGGCTGGCAGAATTACGGGTAAGTTTGTTCACTAGTTCTACATTTTACTAGTGCACTCTACATTGCTCCAGTGATCTGAGTTGTACGAATGAGTAGGCTACCTGTGTAGGTACATACTGAATATAAACAGTGGTTGGTGTACATGTGTGCGCGTGCGTGCGTGGTGCGTGCATGCGCGCTGGTGTATGTGTGTTTCTCTCTCCCTCCCCCTCTCTCTCTCTCATTCTTTCTGTTTATGTGTGTGCGCGCGCGCGTGCGTCCGTGCATGCGTGTGTGGTGTGTGTGTGTGTGTGTGTGTGTGTGTGTGTGGTGTGTGTGTGTGTGTGTGTGTGTGTGTGTGTGTGTGTGTGTGTGTGTGTGTGTACATCAAAGAGCCTGAGGAAAGTCCGAAAACGCAGAAGCTAGGCCATCACAAACTGACCACGCAGCGTAGATCAATATAAGATGATCATAAAACGAATAAAGGAATTCTACACAGATAGTTATACGACAGTGAACAGAGTACCATAATCCACACTGACCCAAAAGTTGTACCAGAGATAACATCATGGGAGGTGGAAGCAGCACAACGAGATATGAAGAATGGGACAACAGCAGGCAACGACCATATTTAAAACACCGAGACACTGAAAGCAGGATAAGATACCTTGGCCCCCAATCACAGAAAATTAGGATGGAACGTGGGAATGGAGGACCAATAACTAACTGCTTGACTAATAGAGTCACAAAGTCCTACCATTTCGCAGAAATTTGTCGTCATGGAAATAGGATTACGTTTGCAACTTAACTGTAGCTGTCGACAGCCCACGAGGTGACACGGCAACGAAAATGTCATAATTTTCAATGTACGCGATAGCTAATGGTTATTAAGGATTCAAAATAAGAGTTGCCCGGTTACTAGACTAGGGCCAAACTGCACTTGGTTGTCGTTTTATTCTTGGCATCACTATCATCACTCGTCAGGGGTGAGTTTACCACGATTTCCGTTTCCATTTTCCTTTTTCTTCCACTCACTTTTCTGTCATTACGTTCTCTATCAACAGTCTTCAATTCCTTCTATTTGTTGCCCTGTTTCTCCATTCTTCTCCCACTCTTTCTATGTTTCTTTATGCAATCCTCCAGCGCAATTTAAGTCTTCCTTACTTCCTTTTCCCCCTCCACTTTCTGGGCATCTCCTCTCTTTGCCAGTTTTCATTCCCATTCTTTCTACACGACCAACTTTTATTAATCACCAATTTCTTCTTAACACTTTATTTCGCTCCATCCTCCACGCTCAGTTCATCCATTCTTCTCTTATCAGCTTTCTTAATTCCCAAGATTCTTCTTACCAGGTTGTTATCGCAAACCTGGACCTCCTACCGTTGTTTCTCTGTCAGTGCCAACGTCTCTAGTGCGTTCATGTATGCCGGGGTAACACACGAGCAGAGCACATTTCTTTGAAGTTTACGTGATATGCGTCTACCTCCCATATCTCCCTTTCGATTTTCCTCTAAGCGTTTGCCCCTGATATAATTCTCATTATAGCCAAAGCAAATTATCTAGTCGATTTCATATAGTGAATTTATCAATTGTAATAACCAGCAAGCAACGTTACATGTTGTGAAGTTACTGGTTGAATGCCAACGCATCATATCATCTGTATTATGGTAGGAATGTTTAATTATTGTTTCATCAGAGTAAGTGACTATACGTTGGTAGTTGTCATGGATTTTGTCATTGGGGTTGGGAGATGTAGCGTGAGGAATGTGGCGATCGGCGGGTATTATATAAGGGCTATGTCACTTTAATAATTAATGTGTCGTTTCTCTTACTTTCTAACTTCTGCCTTCTATGAATTGTGTTGCTGAACTCCTAGCTACATTGGTTAGTGAACTTGGATGTCATGTCGGCAGGTATTCATTTTAAGTGATTTGAGGTTGGATTATATCTACAGTTGTATATAATTAATTTTTATTTATTTAAGTTTATTTTAAAATCAGTGCCTGGCCCCCACCGAAATTCCATGGGGCAGTTGGCCAATGCCCCATCCTCACCCCACACCGCTACCCCCCGTTCCCGCGCCTATGTTTGTGCCCTGTCGTATCAACTGAACTCACAGGTAACGTGTTAACGTCGTACCTGTGTATAATTGGAGCCTATATAAATAGCCTATGTTCACTTTGACCCGTCCCTTCAATAAAGCTGCGCTCGTCGCGCCATCTCGCGACCAACACGTAACTAACTAGGGCCATCAAGTGGGAAAGTGTAATCGGTGTCGGCGTCGCAAACTTTATTAGATTTTGACATCTTGATTTGGGTAGTGTTGTGTTTTATGGCACGGATATGCTTCACGCTATGGGCGTAGCTTCCGTAAGCTTCGTAGTAGTATTTATCGGATTCACATTTCACGCCGAAGGTATGTGAAAGACTGTAAACTCGAAAAGTTTATAACTTGTGGCTGTGCTATCCCGATAGCCTCTGGGCTTTGGTCATGGCGCTGTTGTCAGAAAATTCCGCGAGACTCGAAAACATCGAGTTTCTCTCGCTGCGGACCAACTGCACGAGTTATATGCGTGCAACAGGGCACAATCAGTTTTAGAGAATGAAGTAAAACTGGATTGGTACTAACTGATGTGTGATTAACCCGAAATAGAACCGAGTCGGACCTAATTGCAGCCAGTGACACTGACAGTGTCCTGACAGCAACCTAAATGTAATGACTCAAGTTCCGGGTCCCTGGCTGTTTACGTCTGGTACCAGAATCTTAGCATCTCTTTCTTATCTCAGCATTGAGTTAGGCTTAAGTTTCTAGGGTGGGGATAACTTTGAAACTTTTGTTGAAAATCGAAGAGCACAATATTACCAAGTTTTGTCAAGATTTGTTCTTGTGGGTACTTGACTTGTAACCTGGTTGAGCTTATGCTAGACATTTTGCAAAACTAATAGTGAATCATCATAGAAATATTGGCTTTGCGTTGTCATTTTGTGAGTCCAACAGAATGAAGACAGATTGCGTATTTCACGCAAGCTTATGGTGCATCTATTATTTCCCCTGGCATTGACAGCAGGTAGAAGGACCTGGTAGAACTTGAGGTAGCCAGCAGCTTATTGTATTCTTTCCAAAACCGCAGGCATTTAGTGCTGGGTTAATTGTGTGAATGGAGTTGATAGACATTTCGGTAATCTTATACTTGACTGGCCTAAATTATTACGGCCTTTTAAACCCATTTGTTTCACCTTATATTGATGTGTATGTGTTCGCAATGTGATTCTACATCACTTCCGGTACAAAGAATTAAAATTAGAAAAAATAATTTGTGTTTTAGAACAATTTAAACAGCTCGCGCCTCCATGGTTCTGGTGCCTCTGGGAGGTGCCTACAGCCCGCGCCATATTTGCAGCAGTGACATCGCGTTGTTTACTTCGACTCAGCGTGTTTAAATTGTTCTAAAACACTAATTAAAGCAATTAAATCTGACTTCTTTGTACGGAAGTGATGTAGAATCACATTGCGAACACATACACATCGATATAACGTGAAAAAAACGTTTCAAAAGGCCGTAATAATTTAGGCCAGTTAAGTATAAGATTACCAACATTTCAGTGTTCATATTGAATTGCACGTATTTGTCATCCGGTTATTTTATTAATAATTAAATAATATTCCACTGGTTTCACCAGTTTTTTTATTGCCTCCCAACCTGTGAATCATGACTTTCAGTGATTTTCAGTTTCACTCTGGTAGTTATGAAGAGTTATGACTCAACCATTTTTATTTTGTATGAGTGAAAGTACAAGTAATTCACCTCAGAACAACTACTTTTATTTTGTATGAGTGAAAGTACAAGTAATTCACCTCAAAACTACTTTTAAATATTAAATCTAAAAGTAAATTGAAAACACCTACTTGAGCAAAACGTAAATTTCAATTAGTAAGTGAAGTGAGAGAAAAAGTACATTTCAACGTGTTAATTTTAATATCCGTAGTAACATCCATAACAAATAATTCCTAACGACTTCCCACTTGATGATCTTGAATTTATAGAGGTCTCAAAGTGAGGCTTGTATGCAAAAACAGTTGTGACATGACCAGTGAATCACTGTGATTGCAAACTATTAATTAATAAAGAAATATTAATAGAGAAATATTACAATGATAATATGTTGTGAAGTGAATGAAAACAACAAAGTAAAAAGTAACGTTACTTTTGATAAAATATCTTTGTTAAAACTTACAAGTAAAAGTAATTCAAGGCATTAACCTAAAATCTGTCCTGCGTGTGTAGTTTGTGTACACAAAGTTTGACATTCTATAATTCAGGTCTTGATATTAAGTTTTTGTATCTGCTTTGAAAAGTTACTGGCATACCCAAAAAGTTACTGGCCCAAATCTTGTAATCAAAATATGTGGCTACTGAGGTGCTTGTTGCTTTGCAAGTCAAATGTTCGATAGGACTAGGAGTGATGTCACGCAAACGTTTTTGAATCGGTCATGTTGTATATGTATAATTTATCAAATTTAGCGTTGGCACTATAAGAAAAAAAATGCAAAGTTAAATTAAGATTTGTAATCATGATACCAGTCTGCTATTGGTGCAAAACCCGTATTACAGCAGTACATGGATTATTACATGTTATGAGAAATGAAATATCTGCACCAATGATAAAGTCGAAGTCATTTGTTAATATTTTCTCTTCTACATATCACGGTATAAAGTCAGTTAAACAAAATTGTAAAATGAAAACATAAAACTACAATATGTTAATTGTTATAGCCGTAAGTGTAAGGCATTTTATAACTTGGTCATAATAAATCCTTTTCATATTTAATACTGATAACTGCTGACTATGACATTTTCCATTATTATTTTGCATAATTGCACTGAGACAAAAGTAAAGTCAGTGAAGATGAGCTCGTGACGTTGCAGAAAATGTCGACAGTAGTCAGCAGGATTGAAATAGGTGGCCCATTGGGCTTGTGGAATTTAAAAACCAATGTCCCAAAGTGGCCAGATATAGCTTCAAAACATGTGCTTGGCCATTGGGCCAGTGCCAATGTCGAGCCCTGCTATATATAACATTTGATAACAATTAATATTAAAAAATACAGACAAATACCTTTGTAGTATAAATTCAATTTTCAACCCAGGAGGATGTGTATATAGCAATTCCTGTTGAAAGTCCTGGGAGATTTAATGACAGCTAGGTTATCACGTGGTATTATGACTGGCTTAATGTTTTCAAAAAAATTGAATTCATGTGGTACGGTAAGATAATTGTTTCTGCCTCTATGGTGACTAGTATCTGTATTATGTACATCCGAATATTGCATAATAATTCATTCAGACACTCATTTCCACAAAAAGCCAACCTTGTAAACGTGCTCTAAATACATGGACTGCTGTATTATGCATGATTCAAGCTGACAACAATGACGTCATATCAGGGCTTTATGACAAAATTATTGCCAGTCATACATGTTGTATGTTAACTGTTAAGCCAGTTTACAAACTTTAAATGTGTCTGCTGACCTCAAATGGACTATAAACACACATGTGACAACATTTACACTCAGTTTTGAGGTATAACTGACAATATCTATGGTTTTTGAAGACTTTTGCTCCTTCATTTTTTACCTGTCCACCCACCACCCATCCACCCATATTTCTACCTGTCCACAATGGTTTTCCAAATGACGGGTGGACGGGTTTCTGTATAAAGCTACATGCGTCATATCTTGGTAAGAGTTAATATGCACATACATGTGTGTATTTGAAAAATGGCGAGTTACACAGTATACTGTGGTATTTATAATTCATTAATTTTAATTTTATTTTGTTCGGTGGACATGGAAACATAGCAGTAATAATGCCAGATGTAATGTAATATGAATTCAAGCCTAAGTTGTTTCTATTTCATTTAAAATGTACGTCTACCTCATTTGTGAAAAAGCAGGAAATATTGGGACGGATCACAGCTGCACGGCTAAAGTGATTCACTACTTCCTTTTTAAATTGGTTCAGCATTTATTTTACTAGACAGGACGACTAGTAAAGACAAAGGTTATTTTATTGTCCAGCAAAATATAAAAACAACCCAAATTTAAGTGGTTAAAATAAAAAAAACTTTTTTTCAACCCAACTTAAATAACAATGCAATGTTCATAAATGCAACAATAAAGAAATAACAAAACTAATTAATGAAAAAAATGAAGATTTGATCTGTACAATTGAAAAAAAGATGCCAATTGCATTCATTAACTGGTACTGGTAGTACCACTCTACGTACCTACCAGGTACAGGGCACCCTACCATTATGGATATCCTGTCATAATTCTGGAAATTGACTTCCTATTATGATATTATAAAAATTGCTCTGCTGGACTATATTAATAATCAAATATTTATTATTAATGGAAATAAAAATATCACACTATAGACAATTTTACCCAGACAAAGTTGCCTAAGAAAATATCATAATTTATCAGTAAATGACGCTGTCACTGTTGTAGCCCTGCCCTTATCTTTACTAGTGTACAGACTAGTGCATAGCTTTATGCAGAGACCTGTCTACCCGTCATTTGGACGGGTAACACCATTGTGAACGGGTAGACGTGGGTGGACGGGTGGGGGATGGGTATAACAATGAAAGAGCAAAAAAAGGTGTTCAGAACCCATAGATATTGTCAGTTATGCCTCAAAAGTGAGTTTAAATGGTGTCACTTGTGTATTTGTAGTCCATTTTAGGTCATCAGACACATTTAATGTTTGTAAACTGGCTTAACAGTTAACATCCATGTGTCTACCAAAACATGTGTGACTGGCAATACTTTGGTCCTGCAAAAATGTCACTAATGGGTAGTTCTGCCGCTGGTTCACGTGCCAGGTTTTCACTAACTGGTAGGTCAGGTACACTACACATGTACCTAGCAGGAGACATTGGAACAGTGGTGATAGCTGAATGGCCCAAGGGTTTCAATAGTTCTTTAAAAAAATTCGTGTGCCAACTACCGGGGTATTCTTTTCACACATGCCTATTGAATAAGTGGCTTCTTGTACACAACTTGGCCTAAACAACAGCAGTGTAAGAAACATCCTGATGTATTTGTACCAATAATGAACTTATGAACTTACCAATAATGAACTGACCATGCCGGTGTCATATAGAATAATGACCCGCGGGTCACTTTTCCATAGATTTTCAGTTATAGAAAAATGACCCGCCCTATAGAAAAATGACCCGCCCCATATTTTATGGATATATATTTTAAATAATGGTTTTAATCATAATATTAAATGTAGATTTATTATACAAACTTCACAGAGAAATGTCTACTTGGTAATAGCAACCAGTTTTTTTGGGGGGGTGGGGGGTCACATTTCTATGGTATAGTATATTGACCCGTGGCTTGTTATACATAGAAAACTATAAAAATTTGCCTATTTGGATGTTTACGGGCTTGTAGATTTATTATACAAACTTCACAGAGAAATGTCTACTTGGTAATACCAACCAGTTTTTTTTGGGTGGGGGGGGTCACATTTCTATGGTATAGTATATTGACCCGGGTCAATATACTATACCATAGAAATATGACCCCCCCCACTGCAAAACATTTATTCGGTAATTATCAAATGGATATTTACTATGATGCTTGTATGAATCATACACCATCACATAACCTTATAAATTGCCAAATATTTTTTATAACATTGACTATTATGAGCTCCGGGTCAATATACTATACCATAGAAATATGACCCCCCCCCCCCACCTCATTTGCCTAAGGCAGTTAGCAGAATGTGGCCCAAGCAAAATATTTTCCATGAAATTGGACACAAAATAAAACACTGGTGTTGTTGGTGCAAGTGTCAAAAAAATATGCCAACTGAGCATTGCCAGTTTGAAAAGGAGATCTTTCACTGGAAAAAAGTATTATGGCATAACAATAATATTAATGTATCAAAGTGCAATGTTGTATAAATATAAACAAAACATTACCTTCAATGTAATTAATACTCAAATACATCCCAAAAAAATAAATCCATGAAGAAACAAGGGGCGGGTCACTTTTCCATAGGGCGGGTCAATTTTCTATTATAGTATTTTGACCCCCGGGTCACTTTTCTACGCGGGTCAATATTCTATCTGACACCGGAATAGATTATGCCATCAGTATGGTTTAATTACACAGGTTGTAAGATTTCAGCCAAGTTAAGTGGCAGTGACGTTGAATCATCGACTTTGCCTTTCATTTCTATATAGTACTGAAACCAAAACATTTATTACCGAGGTAGATTAGAACTCAGTAGTAGATATAGCTACATTTTCTGGTAAACGTCTATGTAAACTTTGTATTACATGTCAATGAAAAAAGTAACAGTAATAGTAACTGTTTCAAATGTAATACTAAAAATTAATATTGCATATTAAAGTAATAGTAAAGTAATAGTTAATAGGAAGGATTCAGTAAAAGACGGAGAATATGAGTAATAGTACGTAGCAATCAGCACATCTGCCTGTTATGCTGGTGAGTTCAAAATCGAGACTATGTAGGCATGATATTTTGTAAGTCATACAAAGCTTGTGGTATGAGTATGACACGACTGTTTTATATTGACATGACTTGAATAGAGTGTGCATGGATTGAGTGCAGCATTGTGTTGTCAGAACTACTAAAAGAGCTTTAAATACACAAGTGTTGTCCCTGGCAGACCTGTTCAGTCAAATGCCATCTTAACTTATGTGGGAAGCATCTAGCTTGGCTGCAATTAAAGCAAGACGAAGTAGTACTAAACGTTAGACAATATCTAGCAATGTCTACATGACAACCAAATATTCTTTCATGCCTCTGAGTGAACTGGAGCAATGTCGTGTCACTAGAGTGAATGAATTTGCCCAATGTTCTAACTGGCAGCACAAGATAAGATTCATACTATGTTGTACCTTGACAGTGCGTTGCTCTAGCCACTGTGTCACTGTGCACCGTCTACTACATAGTGCCATAAAATTAGAATTAATATTAGGAGCGGCACATTCACACAACAGTAGCACTAATTCGTCCATTTTTTTGTTTTGCAGGTGCATCCTCCACGCCAGTCACACAAGTAATAGGATATTTATCGGAACGCACTATTCTTAGCTGCCCACACAAAGTTTCTCGGGAAGACCTGATGGAAGTGATTTGGAATAAGGAAATCAAGAAAGGGACGATAACTGCAGTAGCAAAATTGTTATCAATACCTGACCATGCCGAGCTTAAGCTCGTTATTCAAAATGCAATGTTTAAAGATCGTGTCCAGTTGACCTACAAGACTTTAGAATTTACCTCAGTGAAACTCGGTGACGCAGGACTTTATAGCTGTGTTGCATCTGCAGATGACAAGGCGCCAGATACGTGGTTGCAATCAAATGTAACTATCTACGGTAAGTAACCAGGTATTCTGTATTTTCAAACCTAAATGCTAAACACACTAACTTACTTGGTTTCTCCTTTGGCTTGGTAGAGCTTTGTCCATCTTCACTATGGGGGTTGGTGCTGAGTCTGCTGACTTCATGCATCAAACCTGTTGGTTTTACATTACTTTTGTCTCAGTTTTGTGCATATTTGTAACTGTACTACACTGTATTTACATTCTTAATTCATGTACTGCCCTATATGTAGAAATTGGCATTTGTGCTAAGGGATCTCTAACTTCCAAATTGTGATAGGCAAATGTATTGATATATGTGTTGACCACTAGCTGTGTGTGTGTTTTTTCAATTATTAAGTTGCTTTTGTATTTTGAAGTTTCTTTTCTATACCAATATGCACGTGCACAAACATGGTGTGTACAAATAACACAATACTAACAGCATAATTCTGAAGGATATTTTGGGTAGTCAATCCTCAAAATGCCAGAAATTAAAATTCTCCAGTTTTGGAAAACGTTCCTCTGACTGTCTTCATAGTTTGTCTGGATATTCATTGCCCACATTTGTACATCGACTGTAAATAGGTTTTATTGTTCTTAACGTACACATACATTGTTACTGACAAGTGTCGTTTTCTTTTCCAGTGCGTCCTCAGAACGTAGTTGTGTCACCCAGGCTCGATGAAGGCGTGACAGAAGGAACACTTTTTGATTTAAAATGTTCAGTACAACAAGTGAAACCACGGCCGAAAATCTACTGGCGTATTGGTGAAGAGGGTCCAATACATAATGGCAGTCAGACGGACAGAATTACACCACATCCAAATGGGACTTTCAGCGTCCAAACTTTCTACCAGTGGAAGGCTAAACACGAGGACGACAGCAAGTGGCTGTACTGTATCATAACACTGGACGGCAACCATAACGAAGTACTGGGGAAGAAGAGGACTCGTATCTCAGTTCTTTGTGAGTATCCATTATCCAATACATACTAGCAAACTGGGAGTGATAAGGGGGGCCATTTCACTACGATAAAGAGCTCTTAAAAAATTCATCCTGAAACAAAATCCATTAAAAAAAAAAATCTGAACCCAAATATCCTTTGCCATATCAGATATTACCGTGAATACTATTTCCACGACACACCAGTGTCAATGTTCTGTTGGCATGTCATAGTGTTAAAAGTTTTCAGGTATTCGAGATCACTGTTAAGAATCAAAATTTGTAGTGCAAAATTCGGTTTAAGAGCTCTTAGCAACATTAATGGAACAGTCCCAATGTGTTAGTTAGTTAGTTATTGCTGAAGGCCTCTAGGTGACCGACTGTTTATTTTTGTTAGGTTAGATACCCAGCATATAAGTCTAGTTTGATATTACGGCGATAATTACGCACCGGGTGGCATGGTGTACTCTGTAGTCTGTACACATGAATTTAGGAGATGATTTCATAAAGTAGCTATGCCTGATGTTTGACAAAGATTTGTGTAAGTCGGAGCTGTTGGTTGCAACACTATGCATGTATTCTGTAAATGTATCAAGTTACATAGACCGGTTACTGGTCAGCTGGGAATTATTTATGTAATATAAACAATCATAGAGAATGTAATGTTGCAAACACTTGTCATGGGAATTTTTAAAGAAAGCAATGTTATTTTGATGAACCTATACTACATGTAACTTGATGTAAGGAATTCCAATTTTTTTCAACTCAAAAGCTTCCTAGTAGTAAACAGTCCATTATAATAAAAATCTGAGTTGCCAACACATTTCCCAATGGAATTTTTGCATGAAAAAAAATGGGGAATATGTGACAGTCGGTCTCTGAGGGTCTACATTTCTCAGCGTAGGAACTGCTGCTTATAAAGTTTACAGTAAGTTTTACTAAACATTTAACATGATGCATATACAACCAATGGCAATGCATATACCATGGATAGTTACATAAAGTTTACCATTCAGTTGTTTTTGTTTGTGAACAAAATTGAGTAATTTACCATAACAAATTACAACATCTTAATCTGGATTTCACAACTGTTTTCTTGTGCATGGTTTTGGTATATCATCTGGAGTACTAGAACACTGGATTTCATAAAAAATATTTAATAATATATATAAAAAGTGTGTGATCCTTGTTTCATTATTTCATATACATGTACTTAAAATTCAGTATGCAGGTATTGCAGTACCTCAGGTATTGCAATACCTCAGGGAGTTTGACGCCCCTGCCATGCAGAGTTGTAAACCACTGCCTTGTGGTATAGGTTCTTGTCAGAACCGAAGGCTAAGGGAGCAAACCCTAAACAGAAAACCATGTCACTGTGGCAGCATCAAGGGCGGTTGGTGTATGGAACTCCCAACATCTCTCGACCAGCCACTGCAGGGACAAATAGTTTGCGCCTGTCTTGACATGTTCTTGCCGGTGTGAGACCTCTATTTGTTCCCCGAGAGAGTGTCGCTAGTAACTTGCAAAAGCCAGCGGTACTTCAAAAGTTTTTGCTAGCAGCTTCCATGAAATGTACAACTGCACGAAACATGATACCGGATCGGCCGTCGCCCGGGTTACCAAGGACCGCGCTGCTCGACCTCATCTTCCGTCGACAGTGGAAAATCAGCTAGGAAAAAGAAGAAAGAAGACAAAGAAGACAACTACTGACAATTGGACAATGGAACGTCAGGACTCTCCTCGACCGAGAAGGAGCTAACCGACCAGAAAGACGTACGGCACTAGTAGCAATGGAACTTGCCAAATACAACATCGACATCGCCGCCCTATGTGAAACAAGGTTCTCAGAGTCTGGTAGTCTCGACGACTTGGAATACTCTTTCTTCTGGAGTGGCAAACCCGAAGGAGAAAGAAGGGAGGCCGGAGTGGGCTTTGCTATCAAAA
>OZ024859.1:2404087-2449087 GCA_964017155.1 Oasisia sp. SBJ-2009
TCATATGTTATCCTCAGTGTCCAATGCTACCAATAATTCAATTTTGAAAAGTATTGACATCCGACTCATTTTGTTGGGTCACAATTAATCAAGCAACATGTGATATGGCATTTCTGGTTGTCCCTGTTTCATCTGTCAAACGGTTTGTTTTATTGGTGGATTTTCCCTTGTAGACGCTGTGAGTTTCCGGGAGCGGAACGGGCCGCTGGTGCGAGGCAGCGGGATTGTCCCCCTGGTGGTGGGCGTGGTGCTCGGCCTCGTCCTCATAATTTGTCTCGTCGCAGTGGCCATCGTAATTTGGAAGTACAAGCGTAAGTCTGCCGGTATGTGGAGCACCCTGTAGGCATGTGGCAGTGCATGCGCATGGATACCTCAGGCACAGGCCTTAAAGGCAGCGAGCCTGTATTAACGATACATTTGAGATTGGTTTTGTTGTAAATACGTATCATTTGCATCAGATGTTTGCGCATAACAGCATTTTGTTTTTGGCAACTCTGATGAATATTTCACCAATTGTTGTTATTCGATAGATTATTTTTTGTAAAATTACTAATCATCATCAAAATAATAAACGTATGTAACATGGATGTAAGTATTGTCTTTTGTGTCATTTAGGGTTGTTTAGCTTAAAATTGAATCATTACATGAAACAATTATAAACAGTTGAAGAAAGTAATAAATAGTACACTGAGGCATATTGGTTCACTGGATATTTGTGTTTAACATATGAACAATCTTTGACACGTTAGTTCACTGGATATTTGTCTTTAACATATGAACAATCTTTGACACGTTAGTTCACTGGATATTTGTCTTTAACAGATGAACAATCTTTGACACGTTAGTTCACTGGATATTTGTGTTTAACATATGAACAATCTTTGACACGTTAGTTCACTGGATATTTGTGTTTAACAGATGAACAATCTTTGAGTGCAACTTAGGAATATAATAACTTTAATAAATTAGATTCAACCCGATGAATGTGTACTGTATTACATTATTCCCTCAAGTTGTGTACACACCGACTGTCAGTCTGATTTGTCAAACGTGTGGAGACTGTGGAAGGACCATGTCAGTAATGGCGACTTTTCACTGTTTGTTGCAGAGGCATATCGATCAGGAGGCACAAAATCTGTAATGCGCAGCCCTGAGAGGTATGTATTCTACGGCAGACACAACAGTGTCTCCTTGGCAGTCTGTACACATTGTGTCTGGGGTGTTCTCTTCATATCATACAGAGTAGTGCTAAAATAGTTCTCTGAATATTGCATAGATACAGAAGGCTGAAATATTCATACTTGGCTATTGTTATGATGTAAATTTGAATGGTTTTTCACAGTAAAGGTTAAGTAAAATGTACATTGCTCCAGTTCACTCAACTGTATGAATGAGTACCTGGCTATAGGCAGTGGTGGATATTTGTATGAGGAGCGCTCATGCATTAATTACAGCATGCCTAGATGCTTCCTGGATAAGTTGAGATGGCATTTGATTGAATAGGTCTGCCAGGGAAGTGAAGTTTAGAGTGCTTTGAGCAGTACTGAGGACTAGATACTGTGCTATATAAAAACTTACCTTTACTTACCTTTTTTTAAGACATGCCCATCTAATCAGTTAGCTTAAAACAATTAAAGAAAGTGCAACATCATTCGTTATAAACAATTAATTTGTGCGTGTCTAATGACCGCGCCTGAACAAAGGTGCAATTTCGCGTTCGTATGTTTTGGATGGTTTATTTGATATTTGGTGACGAAACTATATCAGATGATCATTCAAAACTGTGACGATGTTGGGGAACTTGGTCTTAGTAACGAAACTGACCATGACAGTGGGAGTATTTTTGATTGATATTTGTATGCCAGTGATGATGAAACTGATAGTGTGAACTCGGAGGAAGAGCTGGTAACAGTGTTGTCAGTGTAACAGAGTACAACTCATTTTACTTGCTGATTATCGTACATTACAAAATATAAAATCCCTATTCATAAAATATGTATTTGGACCTCAAATCTTGACTCGAAGCGAGGTTGTCAACTTTGCTGCACATTCACTGGGAATGCCGTACTCAGTGGTCACAGCAGATCAGTGGCTGAAATGGTTAAGGTTTAGACAGTGTTTTAATAATGCATTGATGTCTGTTTTTCAACTATTTTATTGATGTACTTATTTCCCTTTCGGTAGTATAACGTTTTATTGTATTGTATTGTATTGCATCTGGACATGTTTATTTGCTTGCAGCATGCCGCTGCACCAGAGTTACCGAAGTGACATCATCCGAGATCATCCAGGTAAAGGGCTTTGATTTGAATTCAGTGCTTCACAATTTCTGCAGCGGTGTTTTCACTTATGGTGGCGTGTAGCTCTGGTTTTGTTGTGATTACACCAACTTGTTACGTGGTGGTCATTGGTTAGGTAGTCTTCATCCAAAGTGAAGCTCTTCCATGTTAAGGGAGTAGTATAATTGTTTTTGGTGTGTGTTTATGCAAATTATCATTATTTACTATCCGGTATACTGGCATCTGATATTAAGTGTTGCATGTTCCAACATGTTCGCATTATTACATTGTTACAAACGTAATTGTACCTAAGCCTAACAGGCAGGGTGTAAGCATTTGAATATGTGGAATGTTTTCAGGTTCACAGAAACCTCCCCAAAAGTAAGAAGACATTTCTGTGTGGATAGATTGTAACAAACAGGATGTTTGTTTCAGATGCCCCTCCAGTCTCACCACCAAGGAAGCCTCCACGTACCTACGAGCATTGTACGTTCATTTGCAACCCTTTCCTATTTTGTAAGCTTAAATGTCAACGTTTCTGTGTTGGTGATGCATGCCCAGAGAAATATACTAAAGTCCACGGACTCGAACGTCAATAACAGAACCATTCATTGTTATTCAGTGGGTTTTATTTAGCCGTTTTGATAAATAAAATTTGAAATTTCACACTGTTTTGGTGACGCCGACTGGTGATCGAAATGTTTATAGGACTGCCCTTCAGAGTTTGCCACGGTGACAGTAACATTTAATGACAAATTAGTGCAGGAACAAATTAGGAAGACATTGCAGAGAAAATGGCCAGCCACCTTGTTGTGTATAATCGATATATGCCACTGTAGCCTGTATATAACAAGCAGGGCTGTCTACCATTTCCGTAATCATTACGGAAATTGACCTCAGATTACGGTAGTACGGAAACTGCTCCTGTATTACAGAAGTAAGCATATCAGACTTCAGACTGGTATACATACACATCAAAGAAATGCCGAAACTTAAACTGATGCCCCGAGTCCTGACTAATTTATACCCAGTGATTGTGCCTAAGAAAATGTAATAATTCACTCGTTACAATTTATCAGTAGCTGGTAAATGAAGCCCTTGACCAGAAACAGGAGATAACGTCACAAATTTGTCCCTAGACCAAGGGTAAAATGTTGGCTCTTTAATATAAGGGTAGGCCCCACCGGTACCGCCCCCCCCCCCCCATCATTACAGACAAATATTTTGTTCGAGTAGGCAGCCCTGAACAAGTGATCAATCAGAAAGTAGTATAATGTTTATTTTATGTAGCGCCATATCCAGAGCATATGTAGCGCTTAACACAAGACACATATAGGACAATAAGACAAATTTAACTGTATAAATACATACATTAATGACGTTAGTTTAAAAGTTAAACTGATCAATTATAATGCAGCATAAATCCATAAAATAAGTTGATTCAGTTGTAAAACATGAATAAATAAATTAATTAAGACTAATAAAAAATTAACAACTTGCTGCAAAATGCTTCCAAATGTCTGAGCAGTAATAAAAAGGTCGTCTTTAGAGATACCTTAAAAGACCGAAGACACGAAGACAATACCTAAGTTCATGTCATCTTCCCATTCTCTCCAACAGCGGATATCCAGAAGAAATACTTCAAGGGGCTGCCAACTCCCCCACCAACCCCCCCTGCCCCCCTAGACGAAGACAACAACCAGAATGTCTGTGCAACAACTCTGGACGAAGACAAGGTCAGTGACAGAGTTGTTATTCGTATGATTTGTTGGACTTGCACAAGCAAGTCCAACAAAGCTTGTGCAATGTATGGTCTCTTAAGACAAACAGTTAATATGTTTAAAAAAATATGTTAATAAAGTTATTCTTTGGACCACTGGTTAGTAAAAAATCTGTTATCACTTTATGATGTACATAGAGGTCTTATGAAGAGATCTTCTTGTATTGCTCTGGCACCTTGACTAATTGTTCCCTGGCAGCTCTGTCAATAACCAAGTAGATCCCTGTTAAACTGGACAGTCACCTGCCTGCATGTTTTAGCTATATCTTCAAAACTATTGATTTTCTATAAATGGAAGTTGTGTTTATTTTTATGTGTCTGGCAAATTATCTTTAAAATGGTGACTGAGGTGTCTACTTGTTAGATATATTTCACCTGTGAGTGACGAACATAGAACATTCATATTCTGAAATGTCATACACTTAACTGGTATCATCTGCTGCATTCAAACAACATGGCTGTATTTTTGGTCATCTCATATAAATAACCAGAGAAAATGCGGATTAAGTGATTACTGTGAATAGACCAAGCACCAACTATGATTCACCGAAATAGATTTCATTATTTTGCAATAACAAACTCACAATATAGTACAAAGGATGTCAGGGCCATGCGGAGAACATTTTCCTAATTACTCAAGTGATTTATTTATTAGCTACCATTAATATTATAATCGTCACATTGCCATTCATAAATGATTTTGTTGTGACAGGTTCCAACAAACCAGCCTGTGTACGCGGACTTGAACTTGACCCGAGAAAGGAACTATCCGAAACCACAACCAAGAGAGACAACACAGTACGCCGACATCAAATTCAACTAATGAATGTCACTGAAAAGCTATATTCTTATGCAATTAGTATATAGTGGAGGATGTTCAAACACATTGCTTACTAATGGTGCTATTTTTGCAAACACTGACACTAATATTTTTATATTCAGAAAGTTTGTGGATGCATAATACATTGTCAGAGTCAGTTTTTATGCCAGTGTCTTGAATATTTGCGTCACAAAGTCAGTTCTCGTACGAATGTGCCTTGATTGCCCGAGGCACAAGGTATGTTCTAAAGCTGTGGCGATATTATGCATGCAGTATTCAATGATCGTCTTTCAATGTGTGCCATTGTAGGATTTATATGTACAGGAATACAACTATAATTATACCATATCAATGTTTGTAATATGACGTAGTTTGTACATAGCACAGCTTTCACTGAAGTTTATAGGTTATCCAGCTAGAGATGTCCTCACATGATATGAGTTGGTTCATGCAGTCTTGTTGTGGCTTGAGGTCTTCGCATACCGGGGGCCAGTTTCATAAAGTGGCGTAACTATGCAGTGTACTGGTCATGGCTAGCCTAACAACAACTAGTCGATGTAGCTATGGCCAGTTTCACGAGACCAATTATTTAGCATTCGTGTAAATAAATCAACATAGAATTGACCTCATTAGGTCGTGGCGGGGAACTCTGTATTTGTCCCATCTCCGAACACCATTTTTATCCTACGCTGCTGCCTTTGCTGTTGTCATAACAAACAACAAGCTACGATGAATGTAAAGGATTTGCAGTGTAAACAATCAAATATATATGTTGAGAGTAGGCGTGCCGGGAGCATCAACAAACTTGGGGAGCATCCTGTAAATACTTCAATTACTGTAAACTTACGCCCAATAAATTCAGGGCACAGTTAAGTGCAACTACAGAGCAGACTCGTGAAACGCTACCGGCATAACTTTATGACGTTTTAGGCTTTCGACGAGTTATCGCCCGCTACGATGTCGTACGTACACTTCATGAAACTGGGTCCTGGTGGTGGTTGCATGTTTTGTGATTGTTAGACCTAATACTTGACACACACGTGCAGTGTTCACAGTATGTTGTCATTATTATATGTCATCTATTGTCATGGCAATAGAAATATTCAAAGTCTAAATGTGTTATTTTGCTGCATGTGATATACGAGATAAATGTGATGTAGCAGGAGGAAGAAGACTTTCAAACAAGTTTAGTTATTGCAATTAGTATTATATTGTTATTAATGTCTATATTTTAAGACTATTACGTGTAAATAGCACACTTGTATCACATGTAGATCAATATTATATTAATATAGATTTTATCGCTTCTTAATTGTTTGAAAAGTGGATTATAAAATCAGCACTGAATGCAATGTTTAAGATGCAGTAATCCTATTTTGGAATAATTATCGTCTATATTTTTAAAACTAGATTTATATAAATTTGGGATATGCAGAGGTCTCAATTTGTTACGAAACTTTTTTGTGAACCAAGATGACCCTACCAAACATTCACATTGCAAACAAATAATGTAAACATTCAAACAGGAAGCTATTTTTGTACAACAATGTATTATATTAGCACCAGATAAATGCGTGTACCATGTTATGTCATGTTAAGTATAGTGTTAGAATATATTTTCTAAGGCAGAAGTCTCGATGTTGCAAAAATTGTAATAATTATGAAAGTATAAATCTCTTGAATTCTCCACTGTTAAATGATAGTGCGTTATTTAAAAAATATATAAATTGATGTTATGACAGGGATGGTCAAAACAGCCCCACTTACACAAGACATCTCAAATCTGAATGGTGACATGTGATGCTTGTCATACTTGAAAAGAAGTACTATTATGCTTCTTGAATAGATCATGACTCATCTCAAGTTGTTTAATACATTCAGAAATACAGTGTTCATCAGTTATTGGTATTCACCAAGTCGGGGTCAGGAAATTACAGGACTGGGTCATTTTAAGACGTGAAACGGAGAAATGAAAGTGCTAATGACGGCCATTTTGTGTCGTAAAATTATGTGTATTTATAAGGCAAAATCTCAAAAGAATTTAGACTGTACTAACATTTGTATGTCACTCTTGCGCATTTACATATGTATAATATATGAAGGGTTTCAGGAGAAAACGTGATAACTTGAAAGCTCAGGATTTCAGTTATAATTGAAAAAGGCATGTTCTTTTATAAAGCAATCATGATCATTGCTCAAAGCGGTCTACTCCTTAGCAGACCTGTTCAATTGAACACCATCTCGGCTTCTCTAGGAAGGAATATCTACGGTAGATTTCTGCATGCCTTTTGAAAGGCTTTGAAAATATATTTGTTCCATTTTGACCTGAACCCTTTATATATGTACAGTTGTTTTATATCTGCAGTTTCTCCACATGGATATTGTTGACAACTACGAGGGTGTTTGCTATTTTTGCATGCAGCTTTGGCTAACTGCCTTTGACTTGTCATCACAGCTGTATTATTGGCTCTTTTCAATGCTTATTTGAGAAATGTCTTCTGAAGTACCTCAACTTGCATTGCTTCATCTATGATAGCTTGTGGTTTATCGTCAGTTACATCTGTAGCTATAGCGATGGGCACCCATTTGTATTTAGTGCAATTATAGGCATGACATTGTCTGTAAATTTTGTCTTGTTTTATGCTCATTAAAGGAATACTATTTGTACAAATCATGAGCTTGTGTCGTTATGTGCCTAATGCATCCTCCTCAAGTGCATTTTCACCTTATTTTGTATCATAATTGTTTCATGAAAAATTAGGACCCGTCTTACATAGACCATAATATGCTTGCCCATTTGTATTAATTTGTTTAGTCTGGATGACCACCAGACAAACATATAATATCATTCTTGACCAGATCCAGTAAAAATAGATTTTTTAAAAAACTAGCTGAAGACTATTATAGTTTTGCAAGTTTACGGAACAGAATTGTTTAAATGGTTTTAAGATTCTCTATTAAACACACCTCACACATTCCCTGGTACAAAATAATTATTTGCAAACTGGAGATTTGAACATGAACTGTGTTTGCAAAGGATAAAAGCAAATGAAGAAATAATGTTAACCTGACTAATGCATTCCTAGACCTTTCTCGGATCAGAGGCAGTTGTCAACTAAAACACAATAATAATGCAAACTGGATATAAATTTACTATGAATCCTCTTTCTGGTCACTTCTATACATTTTCATGAAGGTACACGTGTATAGGACTTTGGAACAACAATGAATGTCTTAATAAAAAAAAACTTGTATACATTTTCATGAAGGTACTGGACTTTGAACCAACAATGCACTTCTTAAATAAACGAATACGTACTTAGGAAGACTAGTTCTATTTTAGTCAATGATAGTCATGTTCTTTGTCACCATCAGTCTTGCCAACAATATGAAATGAATGTAGACAGTAGGTTCTATAAATGCATAGGTATGTGAAGTATAGCACTCCATGTGTCTATGTAAGTAATTATTCTTTTTGTGATTTCGATGACATTAGCCAGTAATATGCCGTTACCTCGATTTTATATTCTATTCAAATATCTTATATATTTTAACCACTATGCTCGTCCCAACAACATTGTAATTGCCCTTACAGATATGACTAAAGTTGTATTGGTTAAGTATTTGCAGAACACATTGGTTAAGATGCTCAATCAATAATAATACATTTGTGAAAACAAATTGTTTATTGAAGATTGTGTAATATTTACAATTAATAGTCCATGATAATCGCCCGTATCCAGCATATAGAACGTAGTAGTAAGTTAGTCATGGTAATGACAAGACTCGCTGAATGAAATTACGGTGATACATGTAGTTATGTGCATGCAAGCACACATTATGTTCAGATAAAATCCTGTGTTGATTTTTCTAAATAAATGTAAATATTGTATATATATTGTGGCCAGTATAATAGCAACTTTTTTCACATACCAAACACAGATGATGCGAATAACATGTTTCTGATAACACAACATATATTATCTTTACAACTTTTTCACTTCACACGTGTAATTGCAAATGGAAGTATTTTATTGCATCCAGGTTCATAATCATGAAGGATAATTCAGGTGAAAGACAATATTTATGTTTGACAGTAACCGCAACTGACTTCACAAGAGTGTGCCGTACACGCAGTAGGATACCCTTAGTTTGGAAATGTGGAAACATTTTACACACCAGTTGTGGCTCAAAGCCATTTCAAAAACAGACAAAATGATAACCAAAAAACAGCATAAACAAACTTGCAGCAATGAAACTCATTTAAATTGTCAAACATTTTGAAACTCATTTAAATACATTTAAATGTGCAACTAAACTTGTGAAAAAATCCATGTATCAGCTGTCAAACATGTTCAGTGTCAGCCACAAAAGTTACTGTAGGTTCCGGTTTGGCTGAAAGAAAAAATAAGAATTAAATACAGCGTATTGAATTGATTACAAGCAAGCACATAAAATTGTGTGTGTGTGTGTGTGTGTGTGTGTGTGTGTGTGTGTGTGTGTGTGTGTGTGTGTGTGTGTGGTGCGTGTGTGTGCGTGTGTGTGGTGCGTGTGTGTGCGTGTGCGTGTGTGTGGTGCGTGTGTGCGTGTGTGCGTGCGTGCGTGTGTGGTGCGCGTGTGTGTGTGTGGTGCGTGTGTGTGTGTGTGGTGCGTGTGTGTGTGTGTGTGTGTGTGGTGCGTGCGTGCGTGCGTGCGTGCGTGCGTGCGTGCGTGCGTGCGTGCGTGTGTGTGATTATCCCCTATGTCTTGTTTCTTTAAAAGTAAATTATTATCTAATTAATTATTAAATTATACTCTGGGATTCATGTTTCATTACAAAAAATTGCATATTTATAATAGACCACTGCACAGAAATACTTTTGTATTTTGAAGAAAATCAATACAGAACGTTTAGTTATAATTAGGAACAAAATTATTTGAAATGGTGCAAGAGCAGATATAATAATAACCACTTCTATTGTGCCCAAATCCTGGGAAACCAAGCTCAGAGGCCCTTCAAGACAGTGTCCCAATGTTAGTATTTACTCTAGGGACAAAATGTAAATCATAATTAGATCATCGAATAATGCCAAATAAACTCAAGTAATGCAATTTAGTATGTAAGACAACACAACAAATGATGACAGAAATGATCCATTTAGTTAAATCAGTGCTACAAAATAGTTAAGAGTTCAGAGCAAAATGTAGATATTAGAAGTATGTATATATTTAAGACATGTTATGGTTTAAATATATACGTACTTCTAACATCATGTGTGACATCGACAGCAGCCACACATACATAGGTGAAACCAAGAGAACCTTCAGCCAGAGATTCAAAGGACATACAAACCAACAGGACTAGGAGCCGGGCCATAGGACACTGAGTGTCCATGATGAACACTAAAGTACTGACCCGTGAGTCCAACTGGCACAAGAGAAAAGTGAAGGAGGCTATATATATTAAACAGAGAGCCCCTACCATGAACAGAGACCAGGGATACCATCTGCCTGCCATCTACAACCAAATTATCCCACCGAAATCTGAGCCAACATGAAGCCAACGTGAACAAGGCCCGACGGATCGAAACGTCGCACTCATCGACAATTATGCTCAAAAGTAAGTTAAATCATACATACAATAATGTATTTGTTGCTCACCAAACACTACAAACTGACTGGGATGTCCAACGGGTGTTGCTGGACCCTTGTAGCTCTTGACCACAGCCAGTATGATGACCACCAGTGGCTCTAAGAACAGGAGGTCAAGGATGACCGTGGTCAGTACAGCCTTGATCCAACTCTTGCTCAAGTCAGCATCAAACCACAGACCAATGAAGATCAGGACGGCTGTAGCGGATATGATCATGATCACACAGAGGCCCCAGCTGATGAACACACACCACCACGGGTACCTGCAAATAAACAGACAAATAATTATTTATGATGTCTTGCAGGACCTATTGCCATATAATCTAGCTGAATGTTATTCAAGAAACATCACAGCTAATATGAAAAATAATAATAACTAAACACTAAGCATTTCTAGAATGATCATCATGTCATATTCAACATCCAGTGTAAACATTAAAAATAATAAGTTGAGAGTGGGCGTGTCGGGAGCATCAACGAACTTGGGGAGCATCATGTAAATAGAGTGCTGAGCAACAATAATAAGAAGAAGCTCCATATTTCAACTAGCATAAAGTTACGCCTACTAAATTTGAGTTTCATATCTAAAATTCTTGAAAAGGTTGTAGCAAAACGCCTTGGATCTCACATTACTTCAAATAATTTGTCAAATGTATTCCAATCTGCATATAAGAAACTTCATTCTACAGAGACTGCTCTCTTAAAAGTGCATAACGACATCACTCTAAATATGGACAATGGTAGAGTTACTGCACTCACCTTACTTGATTTGTCAGCTGCTTTTGATACGATTAATCATTCTATTCTAATGGATCATTTGTCTGTGTGGTATGGTGTGTCTGGTATAGCATTAAGCTAGTTTAGATCATATCTGAGTGGTAGACACCAGAGAGTTAAGATTGGGGATTGTTTTCGTCACCACTTAATATTTCATGTGGTGTTCCTCAGGGGTCAGTTTTAGGACCATTACTTTTTACACTGTATACTACTCCATTGAGTCTAGTGATTAATAGGCATCATTTGAGCCATCATCTTTATGCAGATGATACTCAAATTTATATATCATTATCCACTTCAGATGCAAGTAGTTCTTTACAGCAGCTTAGAACTTGTATTGATGACATTTTTTGCTGGATGACTGAGAGTAGATTGAAGCTGAATGCTGATAAAACTGAGTTTCTTATTATTGGTACACACCGGCAGCGTGACAAAATTAAGACTCTTTTTCCTATACCCTTACTCAATCAGCATGTTATGCCTGCAGTTTAGACTAGGAATTTGGGAGTAATTTTTGATGATAAATTAAATTTTAGAGAACACATTTCTCAAATTTGTCGAACATGTTTTTACCACATTCGTGATTTGCGGCGTATTCGTCGATATTTGCCTGTTTCTGTTGCAAAGACTATTGCAACTGCATTAGTTACTAGTAGATTAGACTATTGTAATTCACTTTTTCATAATATTGCTATTAAGGATATCACAAAACTACAACGTGTTCAAAATTGCTTAGCAAGGGTGGTGACTAGGTCTCCACGCTTTACTCCTTCTATGCCGCTTCTAAAGTCTCTGCATTGGCTGCCTGTCCAATATCGTATAATGTTTA
The DNA here is from genome assembly GCA_964017155.1 of Oasisia sp. SBJ-2009. NCBI lineage: Eukaryota > Metazoa > Annelida > Polychaeta > Sabellida > Siboglinidae > Oasisia > Oasisia sp. SBJ-2009. The sequence continues at coordinate 2,416,204 of OZ024859.1, forward strand.
AGATGTGTACCATTACTTACCAGGCACTTTCTTCTAAGCAGCCATCGTATTTACATACTTTACTTACTCCTATAAGAAAACCTATTCAACTTCGGTCATCTACTTCTGATTTACTCTTTGTACCAAAGGTCAATACTAATATGGGGACCAGGGCTTTTGCTGTGGGTGCGCCTACTCTATGGAATATGCTTCCTTCTAGCGTGAAATCAGTTGAAAATATTGCTAAATTCCGTCGTCATTTAAAAACATATCTGTACAATCTGGCCTATCCACCATAGCTCCCTGGCGCATCAATCAATCTGATGACAACTTGATTTGTTTACCGACTATGAGATCGATTAATCCTTTTTGTTTTGATGCGCCTCTGAGCTTGGTTTCTAAGGATATAGGCGCAATAGAAGTTAACTAATTATTATTAATTATTATAAATACACGGCGGAGCCTAAGTGCTACTGTGGAGCAGACTTGTGAAACACAACTAGCATAACTATGACATTTTAGGTTTTCGACAAGTTATCGCCCACTACGACGTCATAAGCAGGCTCTATGAAGCCAGCCCCAGGCAAGATGATGATGACAACAAGTGAAAAAACGTTTCTAAAATATTCATTCATAATATTCATTTACCATCATATGGCATCCCAGAACAGTGATTTGGGTTGGGGTGCTATGTACAAAATATATTATTGTTATAAGGGTATCAAATGACACAATCACACCATACGCATGCATACACACACACCACATCCAGGCATCATGGACATACACACACTCACACATGCACGCATGCACACACATGCACACACACAATAAAGAGAAAATAATTTTGCTATATCAGTATAATTATGCTGATAACATATATTTAAAGTAACAAGCACAAACAGAAAGATGATATTTGTAAGAAACAGACTTTTTTGGTGGTTCTGTCCACATGTTCCTCGACTTCATCTTCGTTAGCATCACACCATGTGGATGGGGCAGGGCATTCTGTACACACGGAAACATTAGTTACTAGCAGATACCTGCTTAGGGACTGCTTATCATACAGACATACATACACTCAGACAGGTACACACACAGCAGTGGTTTCCTTGTGGCGGAACTGCAAAACTGCTGTTTAATACAGGGCACATAAGCATGCCTTATAATTCCAATAATTAGGAGAATTAAAACAGAACAAATTAGAAATCATAAATGACAAATTAATTAAGGACAGGTTGAAACTGTTGACCCTGTGGAGGAATAGGGCGTGTAAGTCTGGCGCGCGAAAACGAGGCTGGGGGCAGTTGGGGGCAGAAGGTCCATGTTCTCCATGTTAACGTATAGGACTTCGTTTTGTTTTTGGTTGTAATAATCGAATTGTTCCAGTCTAACAATTTCAGTTATACAGTCCGAAAGATTATTACAAGCAAAAGCAGTGGAACACTTTGCCGGTGACAATGATCACGGAAATCATGAATTTTAATCGATTATAATGGCAACAGCGGCAAGTACTTGCGCTTGGCGATCTTGACTAATAATGAAAAGTGCCATTTTTCGCACAGTACAACCTGTTTGGACCAAACGTATACATGTGTTATGATTATGTGCATTTAGACAATTTGTCAGATATAAGTGCTTATCGAAACCACAACGTACAGCTATGCAAAATCCGTAAAAAATACATACGGCTAAAATTTGTGGGGAGTGTCTATTATCTGCACTACATAAATCGCTATGTCTATGATTGTGTGGTAAACTCAATATTAAATCGGACATTTAAGATAAGAAAGGTATAACACAAGATATTTATGTCCTGATTTTCCTAATATTCATCAGTCGGAAGTCACAACTGTCATCCATCGAATATTATTCTAATGACCAGTCCCCAAATCAGCTCCAATCGCGCGGAGTCTCGCCGTGTATCGTGACACACTTACGGGCCCTATACTGTTGTCGTAGCCTCAAGTCCCACTGGGGATGACGAGGATAAGTAAGCAAGTAAAACTGGCATATGTGGGTATATCTGCTATGATACAGACATTTTACTGTAAATAATGATACAAGTGAGATGCATAAAATATTAGTTCTTGTTATGTATGTCTGATAAGTGATATAACCATATTTGAGAAAGTAATACTGTAAACTGTGAAATATACTTTACAATATCTAAACGATATCTTAATCACTCGTAAAGTCAAGTCTTATTCTGTCATCTTTCGGACTTACAGAGTATATTGTTGACAGAAAGGTGGCACATATTCATTCATAAAATTATAATGTGAACTATTTATGTCAAAAGGGTAATTTGTTTGAATATAACCAGCAAATTCCACAGCTGATAACTGCTGGTTACCAGACCATAACTTCAATGAACAAACATTATGGTTTGCAAGACGTAACCTGTATAGCTGCATGATACATATTGTGCTGCATATATATTTATAGAAATGAAACCATTCAGTGCAGAATGATAATTACTCCAGACCTCGGTAAAGGTAGATAAATGGGGTGTAAGCTGTGATACAATCTCTGATGTTTTATGATTAGTAATGGAAAAATTGCATTGGAAATTAATTCACACCTGTTATGGTTGATATGAGCCCTGGTGTACACCCTGGCAATTTGACAGGTGGGGTGAATAAGGGATGTAGAACCCATTATTACATTTCATTATTATAATATCATACCTTCTTACTTGCTTAACATATATGTGTGTATGTGTGTGTGTGTGTGCGTGCTTGTGTGCTTGTGTGCGTGCGTGTATGCATGTCTGTGTGCGCGTGCGTGCGTGCGTGCGTGCGTGCGTGCGTGCGTGCGTGCATGGCTTAAGATGTATGAAAATGCAGTGGTAACCACGGTAGTGTCACATGAACAATGTGTGCCAGTACTGTGTTCTGACCCATATAGTGGCTCTGATATCACAGCCTGACAGTGGCGGAGTAGCACAAACAATTGGCCAAGACAGCAGCCAGACACTGGCGGAGTAGCACAAACAATTGGACAAGACAGCAGCCTGACAGTGGCGGAGTAGCACAAACAATTGGCCAAGACAGCAGTCTGACAGTGGCGGAGTAGCACAAACAATTGGCCAAGACAGCAGCCTGACAGTGGCTGAGTAGCACAAACAATTGGCCAAGACAGCAGCCTGACAGTGGCGGAGTAGCACAAACAATTGGACAAGACAGCAGCCTGACAGTGACGGAGTGGCACAAACAATCGGACAAGACAGCAGCCTGACAGTGGCGGAGTGGCACAAACAATTGGACAAGACAGCAGCCAGACAGTGGCGGAGTAGCACAAACAATTGGACAAGACAGCAGCCTGACAGTGGCGGAGTAGCACAAACAATTGGACAAGACAACAGCCTGACAGTGGCGGAGTAGCACAAACAATTGGACAAGACAGCAGCCTGAGAGTGGCGGAGTAGCACAAACAATTGGACAAGACAGCAGCCTGACAGTGGCGGAGTAGCACAAACAATTGGACAAGACAGCAGCCTGACAGTGGCGGAGTAGCACAAACAATTGGACAAGACAGCGGCCTGACAGTGGCGGAGTAGCACAAACAATTGGCCAAGACAGCAGCCTGACAGTGGCGGAGTAGCACAAACAATTGGCCAAGACAGCAGCCTGACAGTGGCGGAGTAGCACAAACAATTGGCCAAGACAGCAGCCAGACACTGGCGGAGTAGCACAAACAATTGGACAAGACAGCAGCCTGACAGTGGCGGAGTAGCACAAACAATTGGCCAAGACAGCAGTCTGACAGTGGCGGAGTAGCACAAACAATTGGCCAAGACAGCAGCCTGACAGTGGCTGAGTAGCACAAACAATTGGCCAAGACAGCAGCCTGACAGTGGCGGAGTAGCACAAACAATTGGACAAGACAGCAGCCTGACAGTGACGGAGTGGCACAAACAATCGGACAAGACAGCAGCCTGACAGTGGCGGAGTGGCACAAACAATTGGACAAGACAGCAGCCAGACAGTGGCGGAGTAGCACAAACAATTGGACAAGACAGCAGCCTGACAGTGGCGGAGTAGCACAAACAATTGGACAAGACAACAGCCTGACAGTGGCGGAGTAGCACAAACAATTGGACAAGACAGCAGCCTGACAGTGGCGGAGTAGCACAAACAATTGGACAAGACAGCAGCCTGACAGTGGCGGAGTAGCACAAACAATTGGACAAGACAGCAGCCTGACAGTGGCGGAGTAGCACAAACAATTGGACAAGACAGCGGCCTGACAGTGGCGGAGTAGCACAAACAATTGGCCAAGACAGCAGCCTGACAGTGGCGGAGTAGCACAAACAATTGGACAAGACAACAGCCTGACAGTGGCGGAGTAGCACAAACAATTGGCCAAGACAGCAGCCTGACAGTGGCGGAGTAGCGCAAACAATTGGACAAGACAGCAGCCTGACAGTGGTGGAGTAGCACAAACAATTGGCCAAGACAGCAGCCTGACAGTGGCGGAGTAGCACAAACAATTGGACAAGACAGCAGCCTGACAGTGGCGGAGTAGCACAAACAATTGGACAAGACAGCAGCCTGACAGTGGCGGAGTAGCGCAAACAATTGGCCAAGACAGCAGCCTGACAGTGGCGGAGTAGCACAAACAATTGGCCAAGACAGCAGCCTGACAGTGGCGGAGTAGCGCAAACAATTGGACAAGACAGCAGCCTGACAGTGGTGGAGTAGCGCAAACAATTGGCCAAGACAGCAGCCAGACAGTGGCGGAGTAGCGCAAACAATTGGCCAAGACAGCAGCCTGACAGTGGCGGAGTAGCGCAAACAATTGGCCAAGACAGCAGCCTGACAGTGGCGGAGTAGCGCAAACAATTGGCCAAGACAGCAGCCTGACAGTGGCGGAGTAGCGCAAACAATTGGACAAGACAGCAGCCTGACAGTGGCGGAGTAGCGCAAACAATTGGACAAGACAGCAGCCTGACAGCGGCGGAGTAGCGCAAACAATTGGACAAGACAGCACCTGACAGTGCCGGAGTAGCACAAACAATTGGACAAGACAGCACCTGACAGTGGTGGAGTAGCACAAACAATTGGCCAAGACAGCAGCCTGACAGTGGCGGAGTAGCACAAACAATTGGCCAAGACAGCAGCCTGACAGTGGCGGAGTAGCACAAACAATTGGACAAGACAGCAGCCTGACAGTGGCGGAGTAGCACAAACAATTGGCCAAGACAGCAGCCTGACAGTGGCGGAGTAGCACAAACAATTGGACAAGACAGCAGCCTGACAGTGGCGGAGTAGCACAAACAATTGGCCAAGACAGCAGCCTGACAGTGGCGGAGTAGCACAAACAATTGGACAAGACAGCGGCCTGACAGTGGCGGAGTAGCACAAACAATTGGACAAGACAGCAGCCTGACAGTGGCGGAGTAGCACAAACAATTGGACAAGACAGCAGCCTGACAGTGGCGGAGTAGCACAAACAATTGGACAAGACAACAGCCTGACAGTGGCGGAGTAGCACAAACAATTGGACCAGACAGCAGCCTGACAGTGGCGGAGTAGCACAAACAATTGGACAAGACAGCAGCCTGATAGTGGCGGAGTAGCACAAACAATTGGACAAGACAGCAGCCTGACAGTGGCGGAGTAGCACAAACAATTGGACAAGACAGAAGCCTGACAGTGGCGGAGTAGCACAAACAATTGGACAAGACAGCAGCCTGACAGTGGCGGAGTAGCACAAACAATTGGACAAGACAGCAGCCTGATAGTGGCGGAGTAGCACAAACAATTGGACAAGACAGCAGCCTGACAGTGGCGGAGTAGCACAAACAATTGGACAAGACAGAAGCCTGACAGTGGCGGAGTAGCACAAACAATTGGACAAGACAGCAGCCTGACAGTGGCGGAGTAGCACAAACAATTGGACAAGACAGCAGCCTGATAGTGGCGGAGTAGCACAAACAATTGGATAAGACAGCAGCCTGACAGTGGCGGAGTAGCACAAACAATTGGACAAGACAGAAGCCTGACAGTGGCGGAGTAGCACAAACAATTGGACAAGACAGCAGCCTGACAGTGGCGGAGTAGCACAAACAATTGGCCAAGACAGCAGCCTGACAGTGGCGGAGTAGCACAAACAATTGGACAAGACAGCAGCCTGACAGTGGCGGAGTAGCACAAACAATTGGCCAAGACAGCAGCCTGACAGTGGCGGAGTAGCACAAACAATTGGACAAGACAGCAGCCTGACAGTGGCGGAGTAGCACAAACAATTGGCCAAGACAGCAGCCTGACAGTGGCGGAGTAGCACAAACAATTGGACAAGACAGCGGCCTGACAGTGGCGGAGTAGCACAAACAATTGGACAAGACAGCAGCCTGACAGTGGCGGAGTAGCACAAACAATTGGACAAGACAGCAGCCTGACAGTGGCGGAGTAGCACAAACAATTGGCCAAGACAGCAGCCTGACAGTGGCGGAGTAGCACAAACAATTGGACAAGACAGCGGCCTGACAGTGGCGGAGTAGCACAAACAATTGGACAAGACAGCAGCCTGACAGTGGCGGAGTAGCACAAACAATTGGACAAGACAGAAGCCTGACAGTGGCGGAGTAGCACAAACAATTGGACAAGACAGCAGCCTGACAGTGGCGGAGTAGCACAAACAATTGGACAAGGCAGCAGGATATAGGATAGAGTGTTTACATTACATATATGCACAATAAACGAACTAAGAGTCTCACCTGGTTGCTATTGCTGGGATCAAGCACATTGGCTCGCCTGTCAAGCAGCATCCTGGCAATGGTGGTCCGACTGAACAGACACCAATTAGAACACCATTAAAACTTGTTTTAACATTTACAGGCACTAACTTAATTCTCAAAACAATGAAGAAACTGCAGATTACATACTTTATAATATTTGTTTTAAAATATCTGTTCCAACAGAATCACAGTAAGTAATAATTATATATAAAATCTGCCATCTTGAAATCGCATGATGAAACAAAATTTTATTAACACTAACACACGAATATTGTAAACAAGAATTAATGATTGTAAGCGGTTTTTGTTTGCTGTAAACAAAAGATTAGTAAAGTGAATGTTTTTATTCAACAGGATCTTACCACCATCATCATCACCATCTTGGGGTTGATAGGCTTTTGCCTGCTGTGTCCAAGTCTAATAATGTCGGTCGATGTTTCCACCGACATCGACAGCCTTCATCAGAAACTAAATCTTCACTGCTCACAAATATTCTAATTCTAATCCAGAGTGTGCGCAGCAACTGAGAAAGTCCTATACTCCAAATTCAACTCTCCAGACCTAGTATGATAATTAATAGATCATTTATTAACTTTTCTATGACCCCGCTAACATGAACTGACTACTTACTTCAGTTCGTCGAAGGTGTCACCACGATGACCAGCCTGACTGAGTCTTGCCATACGTTGCTTTAACAACATCCTCCCGAGGTCCCCCGATGGTGCGGCTTGTAGTTCCTCACCACTCACCAGGTGTGTCTTCGAGTCATAGTCACTGTCAGTGTCAGTGTCAACGTCGAGTGACAGTTTTGATGTCTCATAGTGCATGTCTATGTCGTCATTCAAGTCACCGCCGATGTCATAAAACACCTCCGGTTTGCTCTGGTATGTTGTCCCAATCTTCGCCATGCGTTCGTTGAGTATGATACCATGGACAGGAGCAGCCATAACATCAGGATCTTGCTTTGGTTGGGGCATCTCGACTTTACGGAAGATCACGGTGATCAGCGCGAGAAATACATCACATATGAGGACGTTAATCATGCCAATAATGGCGGGATGGCCTATAAATGAGATAGAGTCCTGGCCCAGGTGGTACCACAGCAAGTTGGTGAGCATGGCTGAACACAGGAAGGTCATGTAGGAGGTGGCGCGTTGGATGCGTGTGAAGGAGTTGTACGGCTGGCGACTGAAGACACTGAGACAGACGTGGTACTCTCGGCTACACTGGATGAGGTTGAGGAAAAGTCGGTACCAGAACACGTAGTCCTTGTCCGCGTTGATGTCGTCGGCGAGCAGCGTCTTCGGTTTGATGGCCTCGCCCCGGCTGCTCGCTGCGATCCAGTCGTCACAGATGAAGTGCCAGATGAGCCGTGTTCTCAGACAGTACACGCTGATCTGGTTCACAAACCTACAATCACACTGTGACAATTATCAACAGGGAATGTATGTAATATATTTATGCCCCTGTATGAATATATATATATATATATATGAGATGAATAGGAAGAGGGGGAGTAAGTGGGAGGGAGAGCGAGACGGAGAGCAAGAAGGGAATGATAACGGGAAGAGGGAAAGGGAATAAGAGGGAGAATGAAGTGTGAAAAGGGACTGGGACAGGGAGACCATAGGTGGACCATGAGGCAGTCTCTGGATACGCCAAAAGCACCAGTTATGACCACTGCGGTATTTTGACAATTTGATGTGTCCAGCTGTGATAAGACGTATGAGTGAGTCACTCACCAGTCGGGGCGCCAGGACCTGGCCCCGACATGCCACACCTGTAGACTGGTGAGGTCACCCAGGTCCTTGCGAGTGGCCAGCAGGAACCAGTCCTCTCCGCCAGCCTCAAACAGAGGCCTCGTCACGTCACTCAACTGTCGCCTCACGCTGCCTCCTGCCACGCCGTTCAGGTACACGTAGACCGTGGCGCGGGTGCCTGCGTTGTAGCGCCAGCCGGTCATGACACTCACCAGGTAGGGGTTGAGGGCACATCTCTTGTTGTCTGGCAGCACTGTCAGACAGGCCTGGATACAGACAGACAGAGACTGTCAGACAGGCCTGGATACAGACAGACAGAGACTGTCAGACAGGCCTGGATACAGACAGACAGAGACTGTCAGACAGGCCTGGATACAGACAGACAGACTGTCAGACAGGCCTGCACACAGATAGACAGACTGTCAGACAGGCCTGGATACAGACAGACAGACTGTCAGACATGCCTGGATACAGACAGACAGACTGTCAGACAGGCCTGAATACAGACAGACAGACTGTCAGACAGGCCTGCACACAGATAGACAGACTGTCAGACAGACTGTCAGACATGCCTGGATACAGACAGACAGACTGTCAGACAGGCCTGGATACAGACAGACAGACTGTCAGACAGGCCTGCACACACAGGCAGACAGACTGTCAGACAGGCCTGCACACAGACAGACAGACAGACAGACAGACAGACAGACAGACAGACAGACAGACAGACAGACAGACAGACAGACAGACAGACAGACTGTGAGACAAGCCTGCACACACAGACAGACAGACTGTCAGACAAGCCTGCACAGACAGATAAACAGACTGTTAGACAAGCCTGCACACACAGACAGGGTTGGTACTGGATGTTAGATGAGCATTACTCAGTTGCTAACCTCATTACACGTTTTCTGAAAATTGGCCCTTTACCTAATAATAAGGGTAATAATCAATGCAATCCTTACCTTTATCGCGTCTTCCTTATCTTTATGCCAGGCAAACATAAGTGCGATTATATAAATAAACCAGGCGACTAACACAGAACTCAGAACTATCTTATCAGGGTATTCTGATTTTTCAGTGCTGTCTGTTGTATTTGACCCCTGGGTAACAGTGATATTCGCATATGTGATATTCTCTGGAATTGAGATATTTCCTATATCTGTGTTATTTGTAGTAATTGAGGCCTTTGCATTAGTCGAGGCACCCGTAAATGGTGTCATGTGATCACACTGGCATTTGATATGTGACGCATTTGAGTCTGCCCTCACCTGCAAAAGGAGAAACATCATGTTCAACTACGGACTGTCTCAAACAAATGTGTACAAAGAAATGTATCGGATAGGAAAGGTCCAGTAATTTTCACTGATTGAAAAGACTATTTTACTGACATTGAACATTGTGCTCCATTAGCATAGACCTAGACACATTATATGTCAAATTGGAATGTGTATCTTGATGTTCAAGTATGTATCTACTACTATGTAGAATGTATAAATATATAAATAAATACGAATATCATGTTGTATATGACCACGTATGTCATGTTCTATCTGACCACGTATGTCATGTTCTACCTGACCACGTATGTCATGTTCTACCTGACCACGTATGTCATGTTCTATCTGACCACGTATGTCATGTTCTACCTGACCACGTATGTCATGTTCTACCTGACCACGTATGTCATGTTCTATCTGACCACGTATGTCATGTTCTACCTGACCACGTATGTCATGTTCTACCTGACCACGTATGTCATGTTCTATCTGACCACGTATGTCATGTTCTATCTGACCACGTATGTCATGTTCTATCTGACCACGTATGTCATGTTCTATCTGACCACGTATGTCATGTTCTATCTGACCACGTATGTCATGTTCTATCTGACCACGTATGTCATGTTCTATCTGACCACGTATGTCATGTTCTATCTGACCACGTATGTCATGTTCTATCTGTCACCACGTATGTCATGTTCTACCTGACCACGAATCTCATGTTCTATCTGACCACGTATGTCATGTTCTATCTGACCACGTATGTCATGTTCTATCTGACCACGTATGTCATGTTCTATCTGACCACGTATGTCATGTTCTATCTGACCACGTATGTCATGTTCTATCTGACCACATATGTCATGTTCTACCTGACCACGAATCTCATGTTCTATCTGACCACGTATGTCATGTTCTATCTGACCACATATGTCATGTTCTATCTGACCACGTATGTCATGTTCTATCTGACCACGAATCTCATGTTCTATCTGACCACGTATGTCATGTTCTATCTGACCACGTATGTCATGTTCTATCTGACCACGTATGTCATGTTCTATCTGACCACGTATGTCATGTTCTATCTGACCACGTATGTCATGTCTATCTGACCACGTATGTCATGTTCTATCTGACCACGTATGTCATGTTCTATCTGACCACATATGTGATGTTCTATTGTTCTATCTGACCACATATGCAGTATTCATTGGGGTGGATCGGTCTATCTAGCAAGATATCATACTTCTGAGTTTCATCCATGGAATCGGAAAATATTGACTTTGGAGTTATACATTGCCGTCTGACATTAATTTTCGGGCATTTTAACACACTGAATGTGCTATTTCATAAATGAAACCTTACTGGCAACAGTTACGAAGCAGTGGATGTTTCGATATAAATATGTTGCCTTTCAAATGTACAGTATGCCAAGAAAGATAACTTTCTATAATTCATAGATAGTGTTTGTAGATAATTTTGCTGCGAAGATGACCGTGTATCCGGTTGTTTTTTGTTAATGCGCTAGACACTCTACAAACCACCTTCAATGTTTGATTTGCCAACTTTGCTGTTTCTTTGCTAAGTTGTCAGTCATTTGGAAATAATAAAGCTGCTTTACATGACAATTTCTTATGGCAAACTTGTACGGATTTGAAAGACTGAAGCATCAGAATAATAATATCATGTATGACTTCCAAGATTGCACCCAGCAATGGTTGAGACATTTTAGTAGTGTTTGATTGAGCAACATCAAAATTTGTAACATTGTACTAGGCCGGAAATTCTTTCAATATCAGCTGAAGGTGCTTTGTAGTTATGGTCTCTGCTGACTCCAAGCAGCAGTATAAGGATAGTTTGTTGTAGACTTGGCAACGTCAGCATTTTACATAAACATTGGTTTTTTAATTGATGTGCGATATATTTGTTGTGTAAATGTAGTTCAGAATAGCATAAAACAGACTCTGATTTCCTATGCATTTTACGTGTTACCTATAATTAAAAGCTACGGCCCGCTACGAGGTAACTAGATAATATTTGGCCCATGTCTACAAAGGTTTGCGAAACCTGCTTTACAAAATCCACAGCAAAATGAGCAAATATGCACAGATTGCAATGTACATTTCTTTTATCGGACTTACCCAGCATCCATCATTCCTCCACATACTCAATCGTTTGTCCCAGTAAAGGCAGTCAAGGAGTGTGGCGGTGACAGTAACCACGTACGGTTGTGTGTCATAGTCCACAGACTGTCCACCCACTCCTTCACCTCCTGACCTCACTTGTATCGCCTCACTCTCAATTCCCATCACTCTCTCCGCAACATACATGAAACCAAAGAACAACGTTCTATCTATCGCATCAGATGGAAGTTTCCCAAGCATCGCAAAGCTCCCAGCATCAGCCACCAGATGTCTCACAACGTTGTGACCGTCGCTGCCGGCTTTTAGGGTCTTCGTGAAGGAGCTATGGAAGTCAGCCCGAATTAAACCCTGGCGACCTTCTACAAAGTCCGCAGACGTGGGGACAGAGTCGGTTCTGACAGCTATCAGGAGAGGGTGGTGACGGGAGGCTGGAGACTCACAGGAGAAGTGTACACGGTAGGTCTTTCCTACTGGGACCTGTATGCTGAAGGTAGACACCAGATCGTCACTGGGCCGGTGGGGTGGACCAGTAGGGTGCACAGTGAATGTTCCCACCAGTTGACCGGGGTCTGAAACACATAACACTGCACCTGTAACCTGTTACAGTCAACTAGAACTATGTACATATATAGAGACATTCTGTCCTGTTAGTATCTGGTCAAACTCTCTCATATATGGTGTTCCTTATATGGGTGGGTCCACAGCTTTGGGCAGGTCAGAACAGGACTATCAAAGTCCATTTTAAATGGAAGTTCTTTCATTACATAGGAAGTTCTTCAGATTCAACAACTTTAATGTCCATTTTAAACATCACATTAAACATGAAAAATTTAATTGGTGATGGGGTGACAATTGTAATAATTTTAGTATTTATTTTAAAATATTAATGATACATGCATTATGATGAGGTCAATTATTTTATGAAACTATGTATTAGTTAAACAGTTACTAACATAAAGACAATCTTTATTTTCTCCTTCAGGTATATATATAAGGACCAACAATGTCAGATGGGGCATTTGCAATTAAGTTGGGTATCATATGATGCCTATCAACAAACTTCGGATATAAAAATACCCAACTTTGAGATAAAAACTTGAATGGATTGGTGAGTTCATCACAACGATAAAATGACATCATTATTGCTACATTGTGTCAGTGTAATTAGTATTAATAATTGGCTTGCCTGGTGTGTCTGCACTGGTGGACCATTCAAAGAGGACCGGGTCCTTGAGACTGGTCAGAGACAACGGCTCCCCGGCATGGTCCAGCACGGTGAGGTCAACAACATCTGACCCCACTCCGGCCACTGCCTTACTCCATGAGTATGGACTGCTTGACCAGTGCAGCAACTACAGCCAAGACACAGACACAACTACAGCCAAGACACAGACACAACGACAGCGAAGACACAGACACAACTACAGCCAAGACACAGACACAACTACAGCCAAGACACAGACACAACTACAGCCAAGACACAGACACAACGACAGCCAAGACACAGACACAGACACAACTACAGCCAAGACACAGACACAACTACAGCCAAGACACAGACACAACTACAGCCAAGACACAGACACAACTACAGCCAAGACACAGACACAACTACAGCCAAGACACAGACACAACTACAGCCAAGACACAGACACAACTACAGCCAAGACACAGACACAACTACAGCCAAGACACAGACACAACTACAGCCAAGACACAGACACAACTACAGCCAAGACACAGACACAACTGCAGCCAAGACACAGACACAACTACAGCCAAGACACAGACACAACTACAGCCAAGACACAGACACAACTACAGTCAAGACACAGACACAACTACAGCCAAGACACAGACACAACTACAGCCAAGACACAGACACAACTACAGCCAAGACACAGACACAACGACAGCCAAGACACAGACACAACGACTGACACATTCAAACCAGTTAAGACGTATCTGCTTCTCCATTGTGTTTACCATCTAGTCTGGTTTATGTGGGTTAAGAGTACATGGTAAGTGATGTGAGAAGGGAGATGATGGGGATGTAGAGACTGTGTCAACAGAGAAAGAGCACATGTAGAGACTGTGTCAACAGAGAAAGAGCACATGTAGAGACTGTGTCAACAGAGAAAGAGCACATGTAGAGACTGTGTCAACAGAGAAAGAGCACATGTAGAGACTGTGTCAACAGAGAAAGAGCACATGTAGAGATAGCATCAACATGACGTCGGATGAGCAGATGTAGATAATAATAATAATAATAATAAATACAGTATTTATCTACGCCATATATCTAGTAATAAAACCATTCAGAGGCGCATTACACTTTACATGAATATACAGATGTAGAGAGTAGCACAGTGACGCAGTGACTAGAGTTTCAGACCCTCAACTAAGAGAACCCGGGTTCCAATCCTGTGCTGCCGTGTGAAACCTTGGGCAATTTTTTACTCTTCATTGCTCTAGTTCACTCAAGTGTATAGATATAGACATAGGTGGATATTTGTATAAGAACAATCGTCTCACATTAACTGTGGCTGAATGCTTCCTAGAGAAGCCAAGACACTGTTTGACTGCCCAGGTCTGCCAGGAGCCAAATGTAAAGTGCTTTGAGCACTCCCAGCAAACAAGGAACATTTTCTGAACCAGTTGGCATGTGTCATAGCTGGTTCATAATTGGTACCACTCCAACAGTACATGTTTTCATGTGTATTCACGTGAATACACATGTTCTGCCTGTTGTCACGAGTTTTGAACGAGTTTGACACGAGTCGTACTGGGTCAGAACTGGTACGGTTTCACTGGTACGTGTCATCACGTGAAAAACTCGTGATTTCACGGTAAACACGTGTCGACATACCAGATTTGTTCACAGAATCTGGTGAATTCACATATGGAAACACGTGAAACATATGGATACACGTGAATTGAGCCAGTTGTACTCGTGAATTCATATACAGAACATGTGAAATCACAGGTCATTGTTTGCTGGGCTGTGAAAGAAGCAGTGAGTTGCCACTCTACCTGTATGCCGACCACTTTGTGGTGAGCGGCCAGAAAAGTGAGACGAGGCAACTGGAAGGCTGACCGCCGTCCAGCGAGGTGGTGAGACAGAGCAGGCAGCTGGAGACTGGCCAAGTCCTCCAGTCTCTCCTTGAACAGTCTCAGTGTGAAGTGAGACGTTGACACCACCAGGGGCTTGGCGTGAGGGGGTCGGACATTCAACAGCGCCGAAGACAAACGCTCCACCAGTTGGACCGTCCTCTCACTGATGTCTCGCAGCTGAAACGTAACATCACGTCACACTCGTCATACTGCATGGTGCTGCTAGGTGGTAAACTATTGCAATATCACATTTAAAGTAGACTTAATATGTTTATATGTGTGTCAGGGTTGGGTCCAAATATGCACGTTGGGATGAAATACAAATACAACTTGGCTAAATCAAATACACTGCTTTTCCAGATTTCAATTCAAATACAATTACAAATTTACAATACAAATACGCTGCCATTTTTATTTAAATACCACTCAATTACATTGCCATTTTTTCAATTTGATTCAAATATGCGACCCATGTTGCCATTATAGTTCAAGTGTATCGTAGTAGGTGGAATCCTGATGTGGGTTGGTGTGTGTGTGGTCTGTTTTGACCAAAAGAGAACTGTACGGTAGAATGTGTAGTCATTGAAAAGATAAAAAGACTGCGATTTGCCACATGGCTACAGACATAAAGATAAAGTGGTATCCAGGACGATCTCGTGGCAGCCGACTCATGGAACGGACAAGAGGAAGACCTGCAGCAACATGTGTACATAGACAGCTTCAAGGATGATGCAGACCTTGAGGGGGAAGACCTAAAGTTGACAATGGTAGACCGAGAGACCTGGCGAAGGATAGTTGAAGTCACAAATGTTCGACCCCACTGGCCGACATGAGCGTGTGTGTGTGTGTGTGTGTGTGTGTGTGTGTGTGTGTGTGTGTGTACGTGTGTGTGTGTGTGTGCGTGCGTGCGTGCATGCGTGTGTGTTTGTGCGTGTGTGTATTTGGGCACAGTGTACATGTATGGTGTACACTGGATACGTTGCTCAGGTATGACCAAATTGAAATGTCGAGTCTACTCCTACAGCACCAGCCCCGTGCCGCCACAGCCTACCACTACACTCAGTACCTGTTGTTGACCAGTGGTCAGTACCTGTTGTTGGCCAGGCAAGTCTTCTGTGTCTGTCTTCTGTGTCAACTTCATTGTGTTCACAGCCGCTCTCAGCACAGCACTGTTGGAACAGACAATGTCTACTGCTACTTCCTGTGTGTGTGTGTGTGTTGTGTGTGTTGTGTGTGTGTGTTGTGTGTGTGTGTGTTGTGTATGTTGTGTGTGTGTGTGGTGTGTGTGTTGTGTGTGTGTGGTGTGTGTGTTGTGTGTGTGTGTGTGTGTGGTGTGTGTGTGTGGTGTGTGTGTTGTGTGTGTGTGTGTGTTGTGTGTGTGGTGTGTGTGTTGTGTGTGTGTGGTGTGTGTTGTGTGTGTGGTGTGTGAGTGTCTGTGGTGTGGTGTGTGTTGTGTGTGTAGTGTGTGTGTTGTGTGTGTTGTGTGTGTTGTGTGTGTGTGTGGTGTGTGTGTTGTGTGTGTGGTGTGTGTTGTGTGTGTGGTGTGTGTTGTGTGTGTGTGTGTGTGTGTGTGTGTGTGTGTGTGTGTGTGTGTGTGTGTGTGTGTGTGTGTGTGTGTGTGTGTGTGTGTGTGTATGGTATTTGTTCTATGTGTATGTGTGTATATGTGTGTGTTTGCATGTGCATGTGTGTGCCGTTTGTTCAATGTACATGTATGTGTATAGTGTGTGTTCAATGCATGCGTGCATGTGTGCGTATGCATGTCACATCAGCCTTAGCTAAGACAGTGAGCTACATAGCAGAGATCAAGCACTTTGTTATTCCATCTGTAGCAAAAATATTCTGAATTCATAGAATAAATGTAAAATTTCACATTCAATCTACCTACCTGTTATAAGATTTTGTATTGGTCCTTGTTTGTTAGTTTTTATTTGCTGACATTAATGCTAGCAGACTCAACAGGGCGGTTCGTAGATTCAGACACTTTTATTTCATATGAGGGGATGGAGATGTTAGACTTATGTAATATAGATGAGAACGTTTAGGGAACACTTTTGACAATTGTATTGTTATAAAGGTAAACAGGTTGAGGAGGTAAAACGAGTGTCACCAGGCTGTATTCTCAAAGGCCTCCCGATCTAACAGAAATGTGTTGTTATGCTTCAGTGCATCTCTTGACAGCTGTAGAAGTCGCGTTGTCATGTCCTCAAATGCACCCACCACTGTTGCCTAGGAAACAGAAACAACATTGACAAAGAATGTAAACATAGTAGCTACTGTAGAGCACAGTGGCTCAGGCATAGAACTTCAGTCTCTCGACTAACAGAACCCAGGTTTGAATCCTGTGCTGCCGTGTGAAACATTGGGCAAGATTTATTCACACCACATTGCTCCAGGTCAGTTAGATGTATGAATGAATATCTGGCTATAGACAGTGGTGGATATTATTACGAGCAAAGCAGACATGAAACATGATTTAACTTTATACATATAAATTGCAATTTGCATATACATTAAAACAAAATAACAGATATGACTGATAGGCTTTCAACAATATGAAGGAAAATGAATCAAGATGCATGGGCAGATGGGTGAGTGACATGTAGGGTGAGTGACATGTAGGGTGAGTGACATGTAGGTTGAGTGACATGTAGGGTGAGTGACATGTAGGGTGAGTGACATGTAGGTTGAGTGACATGTAGGTTGAGTGACATGTAGGGTGAGTGACATGTAGGTCGAGTGACATGTAGGTCGAGTGACATGTAGGGTGAGTGACATGTAGGGTGAGTGACATGTAGGGTGAGTGACATGTAGGGTGAGTGACATGTAGGGTGAGTGACATGTAGGTTGAGTGACATGTAGGTTGAGTGACATGTAGGTTGAGTGACATATAGGGTGAGTGACATATAGGGAGAGTGACATGTAGGGTGTGACATGTAGGGTGAGTGACATATAGGGTGAGTGACATATAGGGTGGGTGACCTACTATTGTGGTTTACATGTCACAGCAATGTCACAATCTGTATTTGTATATTTGGTTCCACCCGTTTGTGTACACCTCAAATGGCTTTATATCTATATTGCCAAAATAGTTATATAATGATATTTAGCTGATCTCATACTTGGCAAAGATGTGCAACTTTCTTGTTGGACTGTAAACTACAGAACTGTATTCCGTCTATGGGAATAGGTAACTATATGTATGTGCAGGCTGAATAAACCAATACAACCTTAGTTTTTGTATGTGGCTAACTTGTACTCAGAGCAAACAGCCAGAAGGAAGAGCCAAGACTGTCTAAAATTAAATAATTTCTTGACCTTTTTTCAAAGCAGGCTTCAATTCCCTGTGACAGATCCTCAGACTAATGAAAATATTGGTGGACAAGTAAATGACTAATGAAACAATTTGGTTATTTCTATCACTGAGAGGGAACCAGCAAAGCTATGTGAACTCATTGTCAGTCATTTCAAGGCAGCCTTTACATCAGTATTATTTACATAAACATACTAATGTGGCATTTGTGTGTACCTTGGCATGTGGCGTGATGTGTGGCAACAGACGAACGGCCCGCTCCGTCAAGGCAGCTTTCACTCCCAGGCCTTCTACATTGGTTGTGTCGAACTCAGCCACTTCTAACAGCAGTTCACTGTGCCTCTACATTCAACCAATCATTGTAGTCATTTATATATTACACATTAAAAGAACAATTTTTTTAATATCCGAACATTTTTGATATCTACTGTTTATCAGTTATTTTATTATTTATTTATTTTTAACTTTTAATATAATCAACTATTATTTATCAGTATTAGAACACACACATGCATGCTCGCGCACACACACACACACACACACACACACATGCGCACACACACACGCATGCGCACACACATGCACACACACACATTCAACCCCCAAAAATACATAAATTATACATTATATAGTGTAACTATCTAGACAATCATAAATGATTGCTGATACTGCATTGATTACCACTTGAAGTACACAGAGCCAAGAGAAACCACCAACCTGTTGTCTTGCCCAGACATCATGGAAAGTGTCCTGTGTGGCTTCAGCAGCCTTTGTTATCAGCATCCAGGCACCTATAATTGATTTAACACATGATACAAAGTCTAGTGTGAATAGTATTATAACTTTAACAATAGTACATATCATCTCATAACACAGAGTTTCCACAATGCAGAGCTCGAAATTACGCTTGTCTGTTAGCATGCAATAACTAGATTTACCATCGACAAATGAAAGTGCTACGACTTGTAACAACCTAACTGTTTTTTTTTTTCATGGGGCAAGTGAATTGTTGTATGGACAAATTAGTTATTGATTCTACTTGTCCACTGGGCTAGTAGAACCAAATTTGACAACATTCAAGCCCTGCAATGCATTAACATTTGAAAAATTAAAATGGACAATAGGAAAGCACATTATACATTTTTTACAAAGCCTTATGCTACGATTTCATGTATTTGAAGTGCATTAGAGCAATCTAAGTTGACTTCAGAATATTTAGTATTACAGCTGAACATATCTATGTGCGGTCACCTTGGTAGAAACAGTAAAGGTAAGTTCTTATATAGCGCAGTATCCAGTCCTCAGGACTGCTCAAAGTGCTTCACACTTTACTTCCCTGATGGACCTGTTCAATCAGACACCATCTCAACTTCTCTGGGAAGCATCCAGACATACGCTACAATTAATGCATGAAGGCTACTCGTACACACGCCCACCACTGTCTATAGCCAGGTACTCATTTATACAACTGAGTGAACTGGGGCATTGTAGAGTGAAAAAACCTGCCCAAGGTTTAAACACTTCAGCACAGGATTCGAACCTGAGTCCTCTTAGTCGAGAGTTCTACCCCTGAGCCACTGCGCTCTACATGTAATAGCTGTTACCTGGTATATTTTGGTTAAAAAGTAGTTGAAATGCAAGGTACATATGTGTCACATTACCCTCCATGTCCCCATTTGCCAGGTGTTCCCGCAGTGACGTCACCACTTGACTGTGTGTCATTGCAGCAGCAGCAGCGTCAACAAGTGACATGTCCTCAGATGGTGACAGAACCTGTAAGACACAAGGCAGTCACCTACACTACTTGAGATCAGTGCCAAGTGTTGTGGAGGGCAACAGACAAAGCAGTACTCTCAACATCCACATAACTCAGGTGGCAGAACACTGCAGCTTAGACATTCATCACATGGCACAACAGTCACATCCAGATTGTTTTATTATGCAAACGATATCTAGATAGCAGATATACAGGGAAAGAAGAGAAACAAGTAATTTTAATAGATTTTGAACAGTTTTTGATTACACTGTGAGCCAATCCAGATATCAGAAGACAAATTGAATGCGGAAGGAACTAACCAGTATGTACATTTCTGCAAATGCTAAAGAAGACAATTTTGAATTATGTTGTTGACTCAACAAAAAAGATCTCACCTTTATTCGTACATCATTCACTATCTTCATGCCAGATGGGTCAGCCACAGAGATCCTCTGGGCATTGCTAGGGTCCAGGGAATAGTCGGCATGGCCCCAGATGCACCTACATTTTGAATCAGTTACTGAAAAACCACAAGAAAAATCAACTGCAGGCAGGTGTTAACACTTACGGCTAGTACAAGGCAGTTATGGTAATTATTTGCCAATATACAGTGTCTAAACCTGTCAATTACTAGCACAAATCAAAGTCTATAAAAAGGTGTAAAGAGTCCAATTAGTTCAAATGGACCTAAATGGGGGCAACCTTTTCAAATCAAGTCCGATTCCAGCTGCTCACTAATTCAATAATAATTATACAGCTGAACTTCAATCTAGAAACACGTACCTTTGCCACGACATTTTTCAAGGACCCTACCACGTCATTTTTCAAAGACATTGCCATGTAATTTTTCAAGGACACTCAAATATTTCTTTAAAAACTAGTTATAGGAAATTAGTCTGGCTAATAGTCACCACATTAGTGAGGTCATGTTAAGATGTATAAGCAGACGAGATGTATAAGCCAACCTGTGAGAGAGATGTTCTTGTAAACCACATTCCTTAGGTCCAACGTCAAAGTGTCAGATGACAGTCGAGAGACAGTGTCCAGGCTATGTGGGTCAGTTGATGCAACGACTGACCAGTCATATAGCAGTGACGTGACATTGACCGCTCTACAGTTAGTACAGATGGCCTTCAGAGTCAACGTTCCATTGTGGCGTGCAACAGTTTCATCAGAGATCTCTGCATATCTAAACGAGATACAAACAGATATATTTCAATCTTTTGGATCATCTCAGAACACTGCCAGTGCCACAAAGGCAGATATAAAGTATTTTAAATTCTGCGGAAATCAGAGGTAATATTGTCTGACAGCAGTTTTGACAAACATTCTTTATATATTAGTTATTAGGTTATATTTTGATTAATTACAAAAGACTGCTTACATGATTTGTACATCAAGCGTTGGTCTACAAGTCTTCCCATCATTGCATCTCATTTCACATTGACAGTCTGTCACTGAAAGTAACCAGCAACTCATTCATATACCAAAACAAATTACTAACACAATATCTCTGCTGATGTTGTGCATGCTATGCTAATATTGTAAATAGGTTTCAAGTGGGTGTACTGAGTCACACATCCTTATTATCCTAGCTAAGTATCACAAAACAGTTCCCAACATCAAATTAATCAAGTGACTGAACACAATTTAATGAGCATGTAGCTTCATGTTGTTTTAAACTCATTCCTCAGCTCAGTTAGTCATACGTAAAACCATGTTCAGTCGATGTTTAAATTTGGATTATATATATATATACATATATATATATATATATATATATATATATATTATTTATTATTATGACACACTGGAAATTTTGGCTTACATCTTGCTTTTTGGCCAAGAAAACACATTTAGAAAGATGGCAGATTCTAGGACATCAGATTTTTTTCTAGGATTTTCTACTTTGAGATCACATTCTGAGTAAACTACTGATGTTAAAATACTGATTGTAGTTGCAAATGTATTAATTAGTTTAAGTGCACAACACCAAAACATGGCTAATTATAAATGCCAGAAACCGTCTCACCTAACTGAAGTGGCCTTAGGAATACAGTCAGCAGAAGCACACAACTGCTGTTGATGATGCTGCCGCCTTGCAGCATAATCAAATGCTAAACATAACACATAAACAAAGGTAATTGTGTCTATATGTAAAAAAAAACAATGTAAATATACAACGTACATTTTAAAAGCCATGAGGGGTTGCCTAGCTGTACGAAAGTTACTATAATTTTATCTCTGAACATTATTATTTGCCCATCAATTTGATCATAATTATTTTCAGGAACGAAACTTTTTTGGTATCTGAGGGCTTTGTCAAAGGTCATATCATGATAAATGATACTTTTATATTAATATAAGTGTATTTGTTATCATAATCACACTGATTAGCATAACAATGTGAAGTAAATGTTCATCAAAACAGCTAAACATTGCAGTAGAGGGATGCAAAAATGCACAGTGTCAGTGACAGTGAATGATTCAGTGATTGATGACGATGTGTCAAACAGAATGACCCCGGGCCCGGATATGGTGGATATGGGGCTGAGCAGATTACGAAACGGTTACCCAGTTACTCGGGGCAAGAAAAGCATAAGGTCGGGCAAGCTAACGAGTAACGTAGACCAACAGTGGCTCAGACGTGCAAATGATTATGCAAAGTCGGCGTGTCCCTGGCAGTGGCAGGCGTCACTGGCGTCAGACTGACAAAATCACAAAGCGTTACATCAGCGACGCTAGAGCCATTTCAGGGCAGAAAATGCCAGTGGCAATGTCCACCGCAATGGCATGAGCAATGCATTGGCGGATGAATCCTTCAAACTTACCTTCAGAATATTCGAAATTTGAAACGGCTCTTCGATAAATTGCAGACAGCGGTGTCCGTTTCGTCTGCTAGCACGGCCGCCATTTCCACAAGTAGGTGTGGCCAATAATGTTTACACCTATACAATTCCGGATGTAAGTCCGACTGGAAGTATGTTCCGGTTCTGTTTTTTATATTGCACATTCCCCGCGCACATATATGCACAACACAAAAAATGCAACCCACCGTTGTAATATAATACTGTGATAGTTTTCATATTTCCTTCCCAATGGGATTAAATAATGTTATATTATATATGTGTGTATGTATACCATGTTTATATATATATATATATATATATAATATATATATATATATATATATATACACACATATATATATTTAGTATTATTTGACCTCCGACCTAAAAACAACGATGCCAATTTGGTGCTTTTGGTCAAACATGTCACAATGCCATATAAATTTGGACTTAACTGACTTTAAACTTATTAAAATACTCGGAGGTCTGACACAAATTATATATAGACATACGAAACCTTCAGAATATTGCACAGCTACAATAAGCTTCTTTGGTATTGCCTGTTTTCTCTTGAGGATGTAGATGTTTTCAGTGTGTTTGCTGGTGGTAGATGTATGTGGCAGCCCATTTTAGTCCTAAATGAAGGGTGCCAGCTCTTCAGCAGTAGTTTATAACAGGACGTCTGCTGTCTAGAATGTGGGAAAGTTAAACATCAAAGGGTATTGTGGCTAATCCTGCTCACATTGGGATTATTACCAAAAAAAATTGTTTCTATTTTTTGCCATTTGAACGCATTGGAGGTGGAATCTTTCCAACTGCGAACATTGTTCGGAGCTTATTACAGTAACTAAAAACCAAATGGGAGACAGTAAACCTTCAACATGTATGTTGTAGTCATAAGAAAATACCTAGAAGCTGGCACCTTCACTTTAAAAGGACAGGGTTTCACGGTTTTAATAAACTTCTCCAATTTACTAATTATACATTTGTGCATTGCAAACGAGCTACCTGACCAGACTGTAGTTGCTCTTGTCTGCTTGAATTGTTTCTTTTGTGAGGATGGGATCACATGTAGAGTTCATTTTTCTTCATGACCAACAAGACCAAGACCAAGTCTGCAGTCTCATTAACCCAGATTTTGACGTAGATAAAACTCTCCACTGCAGAGTCGAAGTTAATAGAAGAAACATTTGCAAAGAAACATCTTCATAATTTCATGTTGATGTTTTTGTGATTTGCACTTATGCACAAGCCGGATAGTCATCAGTTGCACGAAAATCACGCAACAGACACAAAATGCTACTGCAACATTGTACCAGCTGCAAACTGACAACTGAGGAAAATTTGTTTGAACTCTACAAAAAACTCCCTTCAGTGCTGCAAAATATATTTAGAAATTTAACTTTTGTTTGACAAAAAGTCTACTTTCATGAAAAATCCACATTTAAATCATCAACATTATAATACTCGCATTCATAATTACACACAAACACACACAATACAATAAATATGTTTATTTCCAGAGAAACACAAACAACAACATACACAATAGTGACTAGACACAACATAAAACAGATTGTGTGAAGGTGTATTCCAAATATCATACAGTTTTTACAAGTTTTGTCAACTTGCATGACATTGATAATTATATTGTTAATTAATTTGAAGTGTTTGCACATGTCTTAATGGAAACGTCCCACAATATAATGGGAAATTAGTGTTGGTGAGATGCTCTACTAAACAAATGTATCCAAAATATATGAGTTCTGTTATTTTGCTATATAAAGTTTACAAACCCTAAAAAGTTAAGATACAGTGCACTGGACCAAAGAATTGAAAAATTATCATTGAGATTTGTAATTGTGACATGTGAAACCATGTCATCTTCGAAGCGTCACCACCAACAAAGGATGGTGACACTTTGATGAAGCGTCACCATCTGACTAGGCTAAATCATATTTGTTTAAAAAACAGGACACTGAGTACAGCAAACATGCATGCAAGTTATTTTTAGTTTAGAAAAATCTGCACATCTTTTTGGAACATGAGCACACTGCATGATATGGAAACACATGACACTATTTGTTCTTGCTAAAGTAGTTCTTCTTACAAACCGACCCACAAAAGGAACCGTCACACGTATCTCGGTAACGTGACTTTGGGAAGGACTTTCCACATGCAGCACAGGTATTCGGCTTTACGTCTGTGTGAATCTGTTCATGAACCTTACATGACCTGGATGTTGTGAACGACTTGCCACACGTGGCACATCTGTACGGTGTCACAGCTGTGTGACTTTGTTCGTGAGCCTTAAAGAACTTGGAAGTTTTGAACGACTTTCCACACATACCACAAATGTACAAATTCAAACCGGTATGAATGCGTACATGATTACTGAGATCGCGAGACCGTGTGAACAATTTCCCACAAGTGCTACACGTGTATGGTTTCACACATTTGTTTGACTCCACGTGTTTACGACATGACCATGTGTCTGAGAATGACTTTCCACATGTAGAGCACACATACGGCTTCACTTTGCCGTGAATCTTTTCATGAACCGTGAATTCATCTGGTGTAGCGAATGACAATCCACACTTATAACACATATAAGGCTTCTCACCCGCATGAGTCCTTTCATGAGTGTAGAGATCACCGCAGGTACCGAATGACTCTCTACATGTAGAGCAAGTGTATCGTTTCTTGCGATCAGTATGAATCGTTTCGTGTAACCTACGCTGGCCAGGCGTCGTAAATGATTTACCACACGTCAAACAGGAGTGTAGCTTTACACCCGTGTGGGTTTTTAGATGAATCTTCAGGTTACTGGACGTCACAAACGATTTGCCACACGTGGCACAAATAAATGGCTTCATGCCGGAGTGGATCTTTCCATGAGACTTACACTGGCCGGAAGTTGCGAACGACTTACCACACGTCGAGCAAGTGTACAACTTCAACCCGGTGTGAATCTTCTCATGAGTCTTGCGGTTACTGGTCGTTAAGAACGCTTTCCCACAGGTGGGGCACGTGTATGGTTTCACATCCGTGTGGGTCTTTTGATGACGTTTAAGACGCTTTGATGTCGCGAATGTTTTCCCACACATCGAACAAGTGTGCAAACCAACACAGGCGTTGATGTTTTGCAGCATGGAGTACGCATGCGACAAATACTGTGGGTCAATAGCTCGGCTGTTTGTCTTCTCATTCGGGTTATTTCTGTCACAGCTATGCGGGGGGTGGGATTGTGAAAATGGTGATGTGGGCACATATTGTACTGATGGTTCCACATGCGTGTGAGGCACACCGTCTCCTTGACTAATATTCTCATTGGAACACACTGATTTTTCTACAGACAAAACAGTAGGTTCTACTTTCACCTCTTTCAGCAAACCCCCCTCACATACAACCCACTTTCTAGTGTCTGCACATTCGTCAGACCCTATCGTCTCTGACTTCACTTGGGGGTGTGGCTCACAGTAATCTGTAGGTATGTTGTCCTTCTCCTGACAACTCTTGTCGAATGGTGGGATTCCTTCTTCGTGTGTTTCTGTCAGATTGTGTTCGGACAGCATACCGGTACTGGTGACACCTATGTGAATATCAGAACAATTGCTTTGCACATAATTGCAATAAGTTTAGCAACCAATCTTATCTTGTTCATTAGTAAGCAGCTTTTGAGCGTCAACATTTATTGTTTTGATTTTTTACACAAAAACGTAAGTGTATGGAGAAGTACAGACAGAAATTTATAAAGAATCCATAAATGGAGACGATAAGTAAGTGATATTTATAATATCTATCTCCATGGCAATTTTTTACGTCCAACAGTTTAAACCACATTATTAAAGTATAGTCTTATAAGAAGTATGATAACCCTGCACTCACAGACGTCATAATATGCCAGTACATTCCTTCATTTACTGTGCTAGACCAGGAGACCGTTTCACTAAGTTAAAGAACTCTTCTTTAAGCAAAATTTGTTGTTAAATTAAATTCTTTTCAAAACGCAAATATTCATTCCCATATTACCGAGGACACTATTTCCATGACACACCAGTGACAACGTCTCACTGGCACATCGTGGTGTTGACAGTTTTAAAGTATTCAAGATCACTATTAAGAAAAACAATTTATGGTGGTTATTTCAACTGTGTTTCACCTGAAACAACATGTCCATAGACTGGAAGTCCAATTGGAGGCTGACTGACTGAAGACACACTCTCTGGACAGATGTCTGGCTGAGTGCATAGGGCATCTTCTTGTGTGGTATATGATGAACCCAGCTCATTCTCTGTGTAGATGACTTCGTCTTCCTCAGTTGCCATTACAGAAGTCATCATTCACTGAAAACACAATTTTATTCAAAATAATCCTGACCATTCCGTGAAGCCTTCAGTGTCACATGCCCCCAGTAATCACCAAACACACCAACTGAATCTCACAAATCGACGATTATAACGTTTCCTTCATTTCCCACTAAACTTGATGAGCTCTGGTATTGACAATTTCACAGCATATTTACCCTCCATAGACAGACGTTCTGTGAAAAATTTGTGAACTTCTCATACCTCAGGCTCCAACAAACTTATTTCAAACCTTACACCCCTCCATTTCTGCTTGAAACACCCACCGACTGACAGCTGTCATAATTTGACAGCTCTGCCTCTGATGCCATGCTGCACAAAAACATCATATCAACTCACTCCACACTACATGTGCTCACATAAATTCAGACAACCTGCATAATGCTGATTTTATAGGGTACTCTTTCGGATGAACACCTTATTGTAATCTTACATTGGCTGTTTGGAGGAAACCACCTCAGGCTCAGCACCCGAGACCAATATTGGGCGATATAAGAGTGTTTTCATATGGGATTCGTTTAATATAACTTAGGCCCAAACGGATAGGCATAACACGCTTGAATAAAATAATGTACTCTAACAACATCATCACAGACAGTAATATTACCTTGTCTATATACCAATGTTCTGGGAATTATTAGTAAGATTCAGTAAAACAATTGTGCAGATGTCACAAGGAAAGCTCGACGATGCGGCGTCTCCAAGAAACATTTTCAGATGTTAATGTCTCGTAAACCCACAAGAGGGCGCTACTATTTTTAACGGTTGCGGTTGTCTCCATCGACATGTCCAGCACGTGTCTTGGTTGCCTAGCAAACCCCGAACGAAGTGTCTACGCGTACGCGCACTCAACGACAGCGATGTTTGCATGCATTTATTAAATACCAAAAGCATCTTCTAACTTAAATTTTGTTTTTGCTTGACACGATGTCATGAGCTTGTTCATTGGCATGGCTGTCTGACTGGCATTGACTATATCTCTGTTACTTGAATTTCTTGTACCAGACACCCATTTTCGCAAACAAGCAACAAATCTGAAATACGGTGACTGAAGGACTGTCTTTGGACACTACACTGAGTCAAGTCTACATGTCAGATTATGGCATAGTTTCACAGCACTTGTTTACAGTGATGCCATCGCCGTGGCAATATCACCGACAGTCATGGCCGTGGGCGTGACGCTGTCGGTTCGTCTTCATCTTCAATTCCGTCTCAGCCTCAGGACAATGTCATTGACTGATTCAGTCCTAGTTCCGACTCGGTGACTGATTTATTATGTGACGACACTGTGTGGGTGCCAATGTGTGTGTGTGTGTGTGTGTGTGTGTGTGTGTGTGTGTGTGTGTGTGTGTGTGTGTGTGTGTGTGTGTGTGTGTGTGTGTGTGTGGGCGTGTGTGTGTGTGTGGGCGTGCGTGCGTGCGTGCGTGCGTGCGTGCGTGCGTGCGTGTGTGACTGTGTCATTGGCACAAATACCAGTACCATGTGCACGGCGGATCAGTGACACTGACTGCCAGCTGTGCGGGCGCCTCTAGTCGTGCTCCACCTCGAAACACTGACATTGTCAATGATTTCTTTAAAACGATTCGCATATATCATTATTATGTATATACACAAAGGCTGTAGTCAGTTTATTAATACACATTATACATCAATAACACTAATACGGTTCACAGCAAGGCCAAGCGGCAAAAGGGGCATCGTCATCGACACTTTCACGTCAGTGACTGTTTGTAAAAGTCCAACGTCAATAATACACTGCTTGGGACTACGACTGCAGTTTATTATGATTCTGTGAATTCGCCAACATGCTCGAAAACAAACTACTCAAGTGCAAAGCTTGTATCTGTATATACATTTATTTATGTTGTTATTGTTATCGTTGTATTCAACTGTGTATATCATATGCTGGCGTTATATATACTGCCGCAAACAAGTATAAATAACTTCCGATAATACACCGGTCTCCCGTACGCGGCATAACGTTTTTAAGGAGACCGATTTTTGTGTATATATGTTATTCCGTAAAATATCATAACCATATTTTATTATGTAATGTATATTTGTATTACAATTATACATCATTGAAAAATGAGTTAAATAAAAATATACAGCCGGCCTCCTGTAGGCGGTCGTACATGCACTGGTCTCCCTATGCAGTATTTAGCCTCATATATATATATATATATATATATATATATATATATATATATATATATATATATATATATATATATATATATATATTGTATATGGTTATGATCTATAATAATCATAATAATCGTAAACGACTTGGAGGACTCGAGGAGGAACGTTCCGTTACGTATGGCGTAATACACATATTCTTACAAGAAACCAAATAACGATGACGTTGCCTCGTTATGCCGGATGTGTGACGTAAACAAATTGTTTACGTCAATGGGTTAGCCTGATTCCTGGAAGTAATGTTCCTTAGCGACGAAGAATTCTACTAATAATGTGAAAAAATTCCGTAGTTCCTAAATCGAATTAAAATAATGCCAATCGTGTTCAATAATGTTATTAGTGTGACGTTGGAAAAGTATTTCTGGCAAATGGTCGCGTCACGTGACTGCAACGGAGTGACGTCATAAACAGCGCGCGGTAACGACGATCTAGTGAAGCGTTGAATGTCTGCTAGCGCCGCACGATCCCGACTACAGCGGGCGGTCCAGTTTCGCCAGTCGCTGGACAGCAAACGCTGGTCAAGAACTCTGTCCATGTCATCGAAGAAAAAGGCGACAGAGAGTGAAACCATCCACGGAAAGCGTTTGCAAGAAGTTACACAAACTGTTCACAGATAAGTTCAGCTTAGCAATACTTGTTTTATATCGGTTGCGTTAGTTTAGCTTCGCGTTTGACTTTCTACGTGGAATAGAACAATAACTATTGCACTGCCGATTGATGAGGCAGCAGAGACAGTTGTGTAAAAGGGAGAACATTAAGTCAACCACGGAGAACGTTTGCAAAAATGTAAACGAACATTAATAGCTTAGTTTTGCAATAATTATATATTTTAACTTTGTGTCAATTTATATAGGGTATTATTATAGCATTGACATTCCATCTGGGATAGAACTAGCTTGGGTACAACTACAAGCGATTAATCGATGAGCCAGCAAAAAGGAGTTGTGCATAAAGGCGTAGAGTAGAGTGAACGCGGTGGTCTTTTGCAAGGAGTTACATGACATATTCAGCTTACCTTAATTTTATTTTTAACCGTTGCATATGTTTAACTTAGAGGTTCAACTTAGAGTGTTGTGTAACATAAACCCCATAAAGGGGTACAGCTAGCTCTATGACATCACCCTCTCTAACAAACTATGCGTTTATTTGACATAGTTTGGTGGTTAGCGCGGATGCATCAAACAACTTTATCATCTAAAATCACCCTACCTACCTAACCACCCGTCCACCCATCCATCACTCCACCCATCCCGTCCATCCACACATCAATCCATCATCCACTCACTCACTCACTCACTCACTCACTCACTCACTCACTCACTCACTCATACGTAATCCACCCACCCATCCACCGATACCCCACCTATCCATCCACTCCACACACATCCGTTCCTCCTTCCTTCTGTCCACCCATTCGTCTATCCCTCCATCCCTCCCTCTCTCCCTCACTCAATCCCTCCATTCATCCGTCCCTCCATCCGTCCGTCCCTTCCTCCATCTATCACTCCCTCCGTTACTCTCTCCATCCATCCACCCATACCTCCATCCGTCCCTACATCCCTCCATCGATCCCTCCATCCATCACTCCCTCCACCCATCAATTCAACCCTGCAACCCTCCTACCATTCAAACATCCCTCCACCCTCACTATCTCCATCCATCCCTACCTCCTTCTCCATTCCTCCACCCCTCCCTCCCTCACCCTCCATCCATCCTTCCTTCAATCTCGCCCTCCCTTCATCACTCCACCCCCCATCCGTCCATCCCTCCCTCCATCCATCCGTCCGTCCATCCATCCACCCATCCATCCCTCCTTCCATTCATACATACTTCCACCCACGCTCCCTCCATCCATCCCTACCTCCATCCCCATCCATCCCCCCACCCATCTCTCCACCAATCCCTCCATCCACCTCTCCACCAATCCCTCCATCCACCCATCCATTCATCCATTCCCCTATTCATCCCTCCATCCCTCCTCCCAACCGTCTATCCATCGATCCCTCCATCCATCCGTCCCTCCATCCATTCCTCACTTCATCCCTCCCTCCCCCCTCCCCCTCCCTCTCTCCCTCCCTCCCTCCATACATCCATCCATCCATCCATCCTTCCCTCTATCCATCCATCCACCCATCCCTCCTTCCCTCCATTCATTACT
The DNA here is from genome assembly GCA_964017155.1 of Oasisia sp. SBJ-2009. Classification (NCBI taxonomy): domain Eukaryota; kingdom Metazoa; phylum Annelida; class Polychaeta; order Sabellida; family Siboglinidae; genus Oasisia; species Oasisia sp. SBJ-2009. Next base: position 2,447,877 of record OZ024859.1, read on the forward strand.
CCATTCATCCATCTATCCCTACCTCCATCCCTCCCTACATCCATCCCTCTATTCTTCCATCCCTTCATCCATCCTTCTATCACTCCCTCCATCACTTTCTCCATCCAGCCAGCCATTCCTGCATCCCTCCTTCCATCCATCCATCACTCCGCTCTCCCTCACTCCCTCTCCATCCATCCATTCCTCCATCCATACATCCCTCCCTCCCTCACCCCTTCCATCTATTCATCCCTCCATCCCGCCCTCCCTCCATCCCTCCCTCACCCCTTCCATCCCTCCATCCCGCCCTCCCTCCATCCATCCATCCATCCATCCATCCATCCCTCCCTCCATCCATCTGTCCCCATCCATCCCTCCATCTCTCCCTCCCTCCCTCCCTCCACCCATCCCTCCATCCCTCCATCCCTCCATCCCTCCATCCCTCCATACCTCCATCCCTCACTCCCTCCATCCATCCATCCATCCATCCATCTATTCATCCATCCATCCATCCCTACCTCCATCCCTCCCTACATCCATCCCTCTATACTTCCATCCCTCCCTCCATCCTTCCGTCCATCCATCCACCCCTCCATTCCTCCCTCCTTCCCTCCATCCATCTACCCATCCCTCACTGTATTCATTCATCCATCCATCCATCCATCCATCCATCCATCCATCCATCCATCCATCCATCCTTCCATCCATCCTTCCATTCCTCCATCCAGTGAGTTAACTGTATTTCACCCGGGGGTCCCTGGATAAGGGTTGGTCACACTAGAATGTGGCCACAACGAGTGTGCTGGTGCACACGATACCCCTGCCGCATTCCCCTTGCACAGGCTCTTCCGGGCTCGTAGCTAGTTTGTGTAACACCGCGTTTAAAAGTAGTCAGTTTAACTAAAAATAATTCGGAAGCGGTCTGTGTTTGGGGGTGCCCAGAGAGCAGATAATACGGTTTCTTGCCAGTGCACACGAGTTTCTTATAAACCTTAGATATATCTTAGGTAATTATTAAAAACATGGTGTCACTATCATACGTATGGTTAGTTACAAAAAGACGAAAGTCACAGACATGACTGGACAATTCAGAAGACGGAAGTGGACCTTGGCAGGGCAAATCTTACAGCAGAGTACGAGATAAAGGATGGAATTCTGTTGATAAGCCAAATTGTAAGTTTGTCATGTAGTTGTGTTATCTCCGTAAATATTATTACGATTGTGTTACTTTA
>OZ024859.1:2456587-2489087 GCA_964017155.1 Oasisia sp. SBJ-2009
ACTCGCGTAGCGGGGGGCTGTGTATTGTTATATACTTCGGTGTAGTATTGCAATGGGTTTATACCGTGCAGTAGGGCCTATTTACTGCAAAGTAGACCGTGTGTAGTCTGGGTCGTGTAAACTAGCAATTTGGGACAGATCGTAATGGACTGCATATGTGTGGGCATTAAAAGGTACAATGTAGAAGCTTTGTTGCCGAGTGTTATGTATGACTATGAGTGTGTTCACTGGATACAACTCAAGGTTGCAGCAAGATCAACACTGCAAGACTCTATGAGACATCCTGTAAACTCAAGTTGGCATGCGTCTTAAACGAAGGAGACACACTGGCCTAAGTAAAACATAATAATAAAAATAACTAGTGGTGTATCATAAAATGTAATAGTAATGCACGATTATTGACCGCCAACAAAATAGTCAATATTAAAAAAAAAAATATTCGGCGTGGTTTGAAGATGAAACAATTGTCAATTGACTAAATATCACGTAAATAACACATTCGACTGAATGAACTGTTTTCTAGGAATGATAAAGGGGCTCACAAATCAACGAATCACCGACGAACACATGATTAAATTGTATATGTACTGCGTATAATGAATCCATGTGTGGCATGAGGGGCACATGTCATTTAGAATGTGTAGAGGAATAACTGGAGGTTTTAGGAAAGCCCTAAAACATATTGCTGGCAATTCACAACGGTGATGTGTGTAACTGGAGGTTTTAGGAAAGCCTAAAAGATATTTCTGGCAATTCACAACGGTGGCGTGTGTAACTGGTTTTTTTTTAGAGAGAGATTTGAAGTGGGTTTTTGGCGAGCGCCAAAGGGAGTACAAAAGGAGATTTCACACACACTCATATAAACATCACAACATGTTTTTTCTCATGGAATTGTACATTAATTTTTATTGTAAGATGCCATCAACAAAATATGAACCTACTCACCAGTCACGGCAGCCATTGAGTTCACACGTGACATAGCGAGAACGGGATTCTTATCTGGACTTTGGCACAATTATACGCTTTTCTTTTCTAATTATGCAGCTGTTTTTATTCGCCGTCTAGACTTCTGTTCTACTCACCAACACTGCACTTGAGCAGGTAGTAGTCAGGTTGCTTTCAATCAGTTTACCGCGAGTACAAACGCAGTAGACCAACGTCATTGATTTAGCAGCCATAACAGTTATCTCTACACAGGCGTTTTTATCGACATTGTTAATCTGCGCGTGTTGTAGATTGGATCAGTTAGAATGTATGCTAAGCCGAAAATAATTATTATTAAACTTAATATATTATATTTTTCCGAATACCGTGACAAGGCCCGTATGAACAGAGGCCGATTTCGTGAGATGTACAAGCCTAATAAGCAATGGCCATCGTTGTCAACTGTGACGTCAGAGTTGTCGACGACTCTGCTGTTGTACACTGTATCCGACTGCATGGTACTTCGTATCTGCGTGTTTCGGCCAAGAAGCCTAGCACCCTACACTTCATTGGTCACTTGCTGCAGAATCCTCAGACACATCCCTCGTCGTGTTTGAACATCTGATATCAGCTCAGATATCACTCATTTGATATCTTCCTGATGTAGTCGCACACAGTGGCGACTACGTTAAATATCGTCCATGGCGTCTCGCGGTGTCCGCGCTGTCACGTGGGAAACTCGGTCTTGTCCTGCGTGTTATCCGCTATGTGGCGCTGTATGTCAGCGGAGTTGCGCAGGAATCGCTTCTTGAACAGTTGCGCCGAGTTGGCGGAAGTACGAAGCAGGTCGAAAGTGTTCATCGTGCCGTCGGTTATAGTCACATATTCGTTGAATTTCACCTTTGGCGGAGATCTGTCAACGACAACCGGAGCAGCAGTAGACTTCACTACGTCACGACTGTGTATCACCAGCGTCGACCGAGCAAACGCCCGCTTCGAGTCGCCACTGTCGCCGTGATTCCCTGGCGTCGTCGAGGCAGACTGCATTTTCTGTGTACACGCGATTGTCGACCCCGGACCAGGTGACGGCTTTTTGTCGATGTGTCGCTTCACTTCGGCGCTTTCCGGCGTTTCTCGGCGTTTCTCGTGCCTGATGGGAATGAAGCAACACCGCTGCGGCTTCGGAACCGTCGTTCGGAGTTTGCGCGAACCGCGCGAGTGCGGACGAGAACGAGGCTCGCGTGTCATGGCGGCTGGTGACGTCATGATGCGTTCCCGTAGCGTCGGGGTGTCTATTCTGAGCACGTCGACGCCACCTTCGAGTCTGTTTCTCTTGTGCGCCACGACGGGGCTTCTCGACCGGCGTAAATCGGAAAAGTCGATAGTTTTGCTCGGTGCAATCACCGCGCTGTTGATCTTATCGAACCCCTGACTTTGGTCACTCTCGGAGTCGCTCTCCCACATGTCGACGTTGTCGAGGGAGATGGTCGTACGCGACGGCGGACGTATGAAAGTCGGCCGGATGACGTTCATGGCGGAAGTGAAGTAGCCGTTTGTGTGCGACAATGGCGACTGTCGAGTCACCGACCGGAAGTGCGTCGCCGGGGCGGTCAGCGACGAGTTCTCGCTGTCCGACTCGGCATCGCTGACCGTAATGAGCGGGGTGTGAGACCGCTTCGTCGTCAGCAGGAAGTGTCCCTGGTAGCGAGCTGCCCCGGTCGGTCCGCTCGGCTGTGCTGGCCCGACGTCGGCCACAGACACGTTGATACTGGACGCACCTACGGGAGAGAAGACATGCGCGTGTTAAATTGCGTTTACAACGTTGTGGTCGTTGTGTTCGGTGAAACTTTGTGAATGGCGAGAACGTAACAACTTTAATACACACCGGGCGTCAACAAGTGTGATAATATTTGAATCGAATTAGATGGGAGTAGTCGTTGTTTATATGTCGTCGTCGTCGTCATCATCATAGTAATTATCATCATCATCACCATCACGACCACCATCCTTATCCTCATCCTCATCCTCATCCTCATCCTCATCCTCATCCTCATCCTCATCCTCATCCTCATCCTCATCCTCATCCTCATCCTCATCCTCATCCTCATCCTCATCCTCATCCTCAACAACAACAACAACAACAACAACAACAACAACACCAACACTAACATCGCAAACACCGGCCTACAGCGCCTAAACCACAATCACCATAATATTTTTTTTTATTGCTATAAAAATACTTCGGATCCCCACTACAGACTGATAACTGCGTATAAATCATGAATATCGCTGATATGATATACATTATTACTATTGCCTTATGCTGCAATTGGTATAATAAGTGTGTCTTCAGTACATCTTAGATACAGAAATGAAGGGTATCCATGCATGTATAAGCCAACTGTGGTGAACCTAACAGACGTGAGACGCCAAGCCACGGCGACGCCTCGGAATCACAACGATTACATCCAGTGTCTACCATTTCGACTCTCTCAATGTTAAACATATTCACTTTGTAGACATTTAACAACCTACTGCTTAGACAAGTCGGACCTCTAAAGTTAAACCCTCCCCGGTGCAACCATTGTTGTTAGTTTGACCGTCTTCGATGTCATCGCACGTGCGCCAGAGCATTGTGACACGCGCCATGAGTCGACATAAACAGGACCCTCGGTTGAAAGACATGTACCACGAGTCGACGTAAACAAGACCCTCTGTAGAATGCACAATATCTTGTCGAACAACCAATGGACGTTAAGTGCACATGTTTGTCTTGTTGTTTTTGACGTAGCAGTTTATAGTTGTCAACAAGTCGACATTTGCCGATGTTGTCTCAACGATTGGTGGCTAATTGCAATGGCATTAAATGGCACAATCAGTGTTTCTACAGCAATTGGCGGCGAGGGAGACGAATGGAGCGGAATAAAATAGTTGCATCAATAAACGAAAAGGAAGTCCAATTAGCAGTTTTCGTCGACGGCTTCCTCCAAGTTGAGACTTTGTTTCGTCGAAGTGTTGTTTGTTTGTGTACTTTACAGCTTCTTAAACTCGAGTCCCTGTTTATTTGCAAGAACCTGTTGGACAACATTATACCTCCAAGGGTGGTTTGATCTTCTGTGTAATGTATTCAATGTGCAAGGCTTTATTTACTTTATCACCCCAAAGTATCCAAAGAGTATGGAGTATCCAAAATAATATGTTGTCGATCACTATTATATAGTTAACTTAAAACTTAAAAGTATGATTTTTTAACTGTGTCGCAATAACGACTACTTTTGGGGCCCAACATCTAAATACGGAACAGCTGGATATTGCCATAGAAATCTGATTTAATAAATGCTGTATTCGTAAGGCAAGACTAGTATTGACTACTTTTGGGGTCCAACACCTAAAAATGGAACAGCTGGATAAGTCCATAGAAATCTGTTATAATGAATGCTGTCTGTGTAAAGCATGCCTGGTGTTCACAAACGATTACACTTATACATTACGATTACCGCTGTGACTTACTTTATCTAAGACTTTTACAACAATGCTCAGACGTTAGGTCCACGTATATAGCGGGTCAAACTGCTTGAGTTTAACCTAACACCCTCGTCTGGCAAGCAGCTATAGGGCACATAATAATATAATCACTTTGATTCATTGAAGATTAAGGACACCGAGCAGTTGATACATTTTCAGAAATAGACCTGTATTAAAAGCGCGATTATTATTATTCCCGTTAGCCTATTTAACTTTTAAGCTTCGTTGTGGTCAATCCGTTTTGGTGGTATCACGTTATCACGTGTGTGTGAACATAAGTCTAAATGTGTACGCCATTCACGTTATTCATGACACAACGATCGTGACTTTAGAATGGATTCATAGAACACGTTCATTGATAGTGTACATAAACCATTCTGGATAACTCGGGCAGCTTCATCGTTTATTTATATAAGGTGTTAATCTAAGACAGAATTACAAAGCAAGTTCCGTCATGTTTAAACAACATCAAAACCTATCACTTTGTTTCGTTTTTAAAGCGAAACAAAGGGAAACTTTTAAATTAATTAATTAAAGGGAAACAAAAGGCCACTTTGAAATTAATTATATAACGAACATCTTTGATGTGACCAAACCGAACGCTCAATTCAGTTCTCTCAAGAACCAGCGTCCCATTTCTATCATAACCATCCCAAAACTAGATAACGCATTAACAAGCATTACTTCTAACAATAATATGTTTCGTGTAACAATCACGATATGGTTTCATATAAAGAAATATGCCCAGCCATGTATTCGGGAGAGACATATTTATCAAACGTGAGTTCGCTTTATGTTGAATTAGGTTAATTCACAAAAGCCGATGGGCTTGTCACGGAACCAGTTATGTGTGATGACCGCCTTTGTGCTGTCTGGAGCGTGTCTGTGCGCGTTGCTGTTATCAAACGGTAGTTCCATCAAACGATTGTTGAATCGTCTCACACGCCGACTTCGAACGGTGCAATTATTTTGTTCTCACGGTTCTTCGGTAGCACGCCCAGTCAAAGCTGCATTAATCTCAACTGACGTAGCGTCTATTTCACGAATCTAACACTGATCTTTTGCGCGATGGCCATTGTTCAGAATAATTGCGTTGACGGCAACAGGATCGTGAACAGCCCTGTAATCACGCGGGGTATAATGTGAGCCATTGGTGGGTTTTCCATCGATCACTGGATGCAGACGGGTGATCATGCCGGTGATTTATGTCCTCCCCTCGATAGATCGTTTTGTTAAAGAACCATAAAGGTAATTGTTCCGGTGTATGTCTAAGTGCTAAGAACAACCAACAATTTGCAGCTAAATTCAACACTAGTACACCCGTAGTTTATTATAAATATCCTGTTGAAGACACATCATTTAAATTGTATGGATAATGTCATTTTCGTGGAAGGCTTGTGTTAGGTGCATAAACTCATTAAGTGCATAATACCAAAATTATGTTATTTTGTTTCCCTTTAAAACGAAACTTTGTGACAGCTTGGGTGTTGTTTAAACGCGATGGGACGTGCTTGGTGGTTCTGTCTTAATTTGACATCTTAGTTTATTTTTTAACATCAAAAAGTTGCCAATTGTTTCCTTTTAACGAAACTCAGTGACAAGTTCTGGTGTTGTTTAAACGCGCTTGGTTATTCTGTCTTAGAATACCATCTATGTCTTTTGACATATGTGTCAGTGGTAGTGGCACATATAATAGAATACCATCATAGAATACCATCTTAGTGTCATTACACCCGAGACTTTTGACATCTGTGTCAGCAGTAGTTGCACACGATGGTCTTTACGTCACAAACTCTCAATCATAAGCGACCAGGTTTGGAATCCTTTTGTTGCTACTTTGAGGTTTATGATAATTTATTCAACCCACATTGCCACAGTTCATGCAGATGTTTCTATATAAATCGCTACCTGGCTGTAGACAGTGGTGGGTATACTATATAAATATGAAATATTTTTGGTAGTAATTGGGACATAGTGATTAAGCATTCCTAGAGAACTCGATATGATTTTAAAGTGAACAGCTTGGCTTATTGTTGGGGGATATACTATTATTCTGCTTTGAAAGTTTGAATGAATGTTCATAGGGATGCCCCGTTATGTAAACATTTTACTTAGACTATTAACAAGGAACTGGCACGAATTCACGCGGTCAAACGCCGTAATGTAGAAGGATTTTACTGTTGGCTTCGATCATTATTCACTAGGTTGCGGACTTTGGGTTCATGTCAGTTCTTCAATCGCTTCAATGAGATTCGTTCCGCTGGTTTTGGTTTCAAATAAACCGGCCGTGCAATGAGCCGATCAGTACTGCGCGTGCAAATGCATCATATTTCTCGTTCTCACGCCAGTTATCCATTGGGATCAAACTCGACTCACTTGCGATGCATTTGTGACCTACTTTACAACAATACTGTTGTATAGCAATACCATAAGCCATCGTAAACATGCTTTATGCACCCTCCTCAGTGCAAAGTGTATATACATTATACGGGTGTACAATAAAGTTATATTATTAACCAATCTCGGTTATTGTGATATACAGTGTATATTGTTTTATGGGTAATGTGCTGAACTGTGACTGCTCACCCGTGTTAACATTTTAATATTGTTTACCAATTTTGAAATACTACTTATGGTGCAGGTGCACTGTGGTATTTATGTTGTGTTAATGTGTGCTATCTTACCAAAGATGCATATATCACATTACTAATGATGTGTCTTTTAATGTGTTTGCGTTATATTGCTTAATCTGATCTGATCACGATTATGAATGTATTTATTGGCAAACATATAAATAGGTATATTATTGCCTACAGCTAATATCTATATTATTATTAACTCCTATTATTGTAGTAATAATAGTTATTAGATGGTATCTAATTGGTGAGATAATAACAAAGATGTTATGCTTTTTAACAATGTCAGAAACTACTATACAATACCGATCCACACATTGAAATGGACTTTACTTAAAAACATATATATATATATATATATATATATATATATATATATATATATATATATATATATATATATATATGTTTTTAGAGATAGATAGATAGATATATTACCATAACAAAAGTAATGCTCTATACGTCTTCAGTTCTAATTGTGTTGTAACATGTCAGAATCCAAGCCTTCTTCGAGAAGGGGAGCAACTAGATGGGTAGTCATTGTCTTGTAGCATATCAGGATCCATGCCTTCTTCAAGAAAGGTAACAACTAGATGGGTAGCCATTCTGTTGTCATTATCTTGTAACATGTCAGGATCCAAGCCTTCTTCAAGAAGGGGGACAACTAGATGGGTAGTCATTGTCTTGTAGCATATCAGGATCCATGCCTTCTTCAAGAAAGGTAACAACTAGATGGGTAGCCATTCTATTGTCATTGTCTTGTAACATGTCAAGATCCAAGCATTTGTCAAAGAAGGGGAACGACTAGATGGGTAGCCATTCTTTTGCTTTGTCTTGTAACATGTCAGGATCCAAGCCGTCTAGATGGATAGCCATTCTGTTTTATACGGGACACCCACAAACTACACAAACTATGTTGGTCTTTACAATACTAATCTAACCATTATTCTAACAGCTTACTCTAGTGGTTTTATACGTGTGTCGTTGTACTTATAATTTAATAGTTCCACCAGTGACGTTTTCGGACCTTGCCCGAGCGGAGATTTACACAGGTTCGTCCACTGCACAGCCTGGCAGGTTAGTTATTCACGAATGTTTTATTGTTGACTCGACTGTAACACAGACGAGTTGCGTTGTGTACCCGAAATGAAATCCAAATATACTGGACTGTTCGTTAATGTACTATTATTAGGAAAGGAATACCCAGTCAAGAAAAACCCAGTTCCTGCTTGTATCGTATCAAATAACCACGGTTATATGGTTACTTTGACCTCTGTTTTGGACATCAAACTGTCTTGAATGGTCGCTGGTGTCAGTGTTTTGGTTCCGCATCACTGTATTTTCGACGTTAACTGACTGGCGGTCACCAGTCTTGAGAAACTGCCTTTGCGGGGTGAAGGAATGGCCGCTGAAGACAGTGTCTGCGGTAGCGAACTCTACTTACTAGGTCTTCCGTACGTACCGACTCCATCTGACGCCGTCCGGTCCTCTCGATACGATTCTGTCCTCCGCCGGACATGCTGCGTCACTCCGTCAGCGAAGTCTTCGGGGAAGTTTTGATAGACTTTCTTGAATGGCATCAGCGGCATGGTCTCTTATTCCACGGGTCTCTCTTTCTAGAGACGTCGGAATGGACGCAAGCGTTGTCTGTGTATCACTCCTCCAAGCACGCCGCTGTAAGTGTCCTTTATTGTGCAGGACAGAATATCCAGTAGAAACACCAGCGGTTGACTATAAATAATGTTGACGCACGGTAACTCTACAAGATAGGTTGACAGTTGGAACCAGCCGTTACCCCTGATCCAACCGGATTAATCCTGCAGCTGTCGTCGCGAGCGTGGCCATAGCGTACGTCAGCACACTCGCTGATGTAAACACAAGCGTCACGTTGTCAGAATGACTATTCTCCTCGTGGTCTAACGTAAGTCTTGGTCGTGGCTCGGTCGCTCGGGCGCGCTGCCAGAGCCAGTGATCGGGCGACGGGTGAGCGGCTTTGTGTCTGCCACGGCGCGGTCATTGTGTCGGGACAATGCGAGAGTTGGCGACGGGCCAGGCGCCGTGGGTCCCGCGTGCGCGGCGGGAGGTGCCGCGTCGTTTTCTGCTCGACCGCATTTGCATGGCGTGAATCGTGTGTAGTAACACGAAGAATGGGTCGTGTTGTGACAACGTGTAAACATGACCCCCTGAGCTATGGTTCGATCTGCTGCCATCTGCTCGCGTGACAACGGCACTCTGTGGGCGATGACTCCCGCAGCGCGAGACTGTCGTGATGCCACCACTCCCTTTGATGTGTACGAGAGTAGAGCTATCTCCGTTCGCCAATGAAGATCGCCGCTTGGATTTAGGGTTTTCCAAAGCACGGCTATTTGAGGGACCATCAGCACGCACACACGCACGCACACACGCATGCACGCGCACACACGCGCGCATACACGCACAGACGCACACCACGTCTACGGCTTGGATTGTGTGCAGTTTGCCTGGCAATGGGGTCCCAGTTTTATCCTGACGATCGACTCATCTCCTCCCCCCCCCCGCGTACGGCTGGGTTGGATGTTAATTCCATCAACCCACCAAGTCAGCCAGTCCATTCCGTCAATCCACCAAGTCAGCCAGTCCATTCCATCAAACCACCAAGTAACTCAGTCCATTCCATCAACCTACCGAGTCAGCCAGTCCATTCCATCAATCCCCCACGTCAATCGGTCCAATCCATCAACCCACCAAGTCAGTCAGTCCTCTCTTTCAACCCGCAAAGTCATTCAATGTATTACGTCAATCCCCGAAACAAAACAAGTCCTTTCCACAAATCCACAAAATCAGTTCAGCCCTTCCGCTACTCCACCCAGTCAATCGGTCCCTTCTGTCCACCCGCAAAATGATTCAGTAATTCCACCAAGTCTTTTAGTCCCTTCCTCCAGTCTACAAGGTTATTCAGTCCATTCGTTCAGTAATTAAGTCATACATAAAAGCAAAATGGCGACAGCTGAAAAAACCTCCGATTTTCCATCATGTTTTTTTACAACGTATATCACCACATAAGAACAATGCAGAGTGATGTGTCAAAGTAATTATGTCGTCATTAAACATAATTAATGTTTCGCCTTTATGCCCAACACCTATTTCCTTTTTGGTAAGTAGAGGTTATGAAAAACAGGTTGATCACCAAATCGTGCGAAAGTGAACGCCGTGCGTTAGGATTAGGTCAAAAAAGGAAATTGTTGCAAAACATTAAAGTTTGTGGTATAATTACCAGAGAAGCCGTGTTATAGTAATGTTTTAGAGAAGACCTGTCAGTTCATATATATGTATGTATGTATGTATATATATAATATATATATATATGTGTATATATTGTATGTATATATATATATATGTATAATATATATATATATATACATATATATATATATGTATATATATATATATATGTGTGTGTGTGTGTGTGTGTGTATCGGTCAACACTACAGACAAACATCTACTTCATCTACGTCATACAACAAACATGTAATTATATATATATTCAGTAAGATTGGTAGGTTTAATGATCAGTTGTGCGGTAAAAGAACGGTAATGACTTCCTGGCCAGTCATCCCTGGTCGGACTCTTAGCACCACTTCCTGGCATATTAATCAGAAAAAGTAAAAACACATCAGTTAATGTTTGCAAGATTTCTGTTACTTCAAGGTACTCATTTCCCCATGAAAACAAATTAATGTTGCTAATTAATTAGCCCCTGAATAACTACTACCCAGTATATAATTCGTGAACAAATTTAATGTTAATTGATTCTTCAAAATTTTACCAATTTAATATGTTCACAATTTATTCATTGTCCAGATACCGTCTGTCCTTTTCATTTGCGCTGTCTTGCTAAATCTGAATGTCTTGCCAAGTTTTGAAACCAGGTATTCGTGACCGGTAGTGCCACACGGCGGATACATTCGAGGCTAACGAACGACATACTGCAACGTTTTCACAAAACAGTATATACAAAACCCGGTAGATGGGGTGACATGATTTATTGGTAATCCTCAGAAATATCTAGAACTTCCATGGCTGGTTCTAAACGCACGTGTGCGTGCGTGTGTTCGTGCGTGCGTATGAGCAAGAAGAGAGAATGAAGGACACTAAGTCAACGCCAAGGGCTTTGTGTTGTGTTTGTACGTGGGTGTATTAAGATTTTCACCATAGAGCACAATTCTTTCAGGTTTTTTTACTACCACTCAGATGAGTAAAGTTTTTTTAACTAAAAATTCAGAAGATAAGCATGGTGGTAGTTGGCAATATAACACCACCAGGCGTTCAACGTTAAGATAAAACAAAACAAAGGGGAACCACAAAAGATGTGCGAGCGAGTTAATACCATATCATATAAGAACTGTAAATGTATGTCCCATGCATCTAAGAAACCAAAATTAGTGTACTTTAGGAACATCCAACTTATAAGAACTGTAAATGTAGTGTCTCGTACATCTAAGAAACCAAAATTAATGTACTTTAGGAACATCCAGCAGAGGACACTGAGAAAATGCCACACAAACTCTACTCCAGAAACAACAGAAAACTCAATTGGAAACAACATGAACACAGCAGCATAGCCAGTATTTTGCTTTGGAGGGGGTCACACAACAACCAAGCAAACGGTATATGTATGTGTGTACAGTATATATATATATATATATATATATATATATATATATATGGTATATTATATATATATATATATATATGGTATATTATATATATATAATTCAAACCCAACTCGCTTAAAATGAATGCCGACATGACAACCAAGTTCACTGATCAATGTAGCCTGCAGTTCAGCAAAACCATTCATAGAAGGCGTCAAAGTTAAAAAAATAAGAGAGAAACGACACATTGTTAAAGAGACATGAACCCAAAGCCCCTACATAATATCAGCCTATAGCCGGCCACCACATTCCTCGCGCTACATTTCCCAAACCTACTGGCAAAGACCATGACAAATACCAATATGTACTCACTTACTCTGATGAAACAATAATTAAACATCCCTACCTTAACATAGATGATGTGGTATTGGCATTCAACCAGTAACTTCACAACATGTAATGTTGCATATTACAATATATAAATTCATGATAGGAAGTGGCACTTTCCCAGTGCAAAATCCACTAGATTAATTGCTTTGGTTACAATGTATGAATGCACTAGAGACGATGACAGTAACAGAGAAACAACAGAAGGTCCAGGTTTGTGAAAAACAACCTGGTAGGAATCATTGTGGGCGTTAAGAGAGCTGATAAGAGAAAAATGATGAAATGAGAGTAGAGGTTGGAGTGAAGGAAAGTTCTAAGAAGAAATTGATAAGGAGTACATGAGTTGGTCATATGTAAAAATGGGATAAGAAAAACTGGCAAAGCGAACAGATACCCAGAAAATAGAGTGGAAATGAAGGCGAGGAAGACTGAAATTGTGATGGAGGATTGCATTAAAAGTGACCTAGAAAGAGTGGGAGAAGAATGGAAAAAGTTATAGATAGAAGGAATTGGAAACTGCTGACAGACAACGTAGTAAGAGAAAAGTGAGAGGAAGAAAAAAGATTTGCAATCTGACCCTAGTCTAGTAACCAGGCAACCATCATGCACAATGAGAATAATGACATTTTCAAACTCTGTCAACTCTTAGACTGCAGCCAGTGACGGAAGTGGAGAATTCCTAACTTAATCCTATTTACATACTGACAGTTAGAGTAGGACTGGGAAGGAAAATTTTACATCCTAAAACCCACTGTACTTTGTGACTCTATGACTATGAGTCAGGCAGCCAGTTATTGGTCCTCCGTTCCCCACCATGCTATTGTTTTCCGGGATGGGGGCATGGCCCCCTGTCCGGGCCTGCCCCCCTCTGGCTATGCCACTGCATGAACAGCATAAATCGAGATCAAGGCTAGGATGACTCTGGCAACTGACCAGGCAGGCGCTTCGAAATTTTTCCGATGGCAATCCTGTTTGGGAATGTCATGGTTGGGGGTGGGGGGGTGGGGGGGGGGCATATGCCAGAGTGACTACGTCTGTGCATGACTATTGTTTCGTATCGCCACAAAACGAAACGTCATAAAAAACGTAAACTGGCTGAGAAATAAGTAAATATAATCACTCATTTGGGTAAACACAACACTCATTTGAACCCAAGCCCAAATCATGTCCTGCAAAAAGCTGTTCGGTTAACCGATACAAATAATCGGAAGATCGACGCATTTACATTTTAATGGAAAATTCCTCGAAGCACAGGTAACTGCTTCGACTTAACAACTAACCGGTAAAGAATGTCTGCAGTTGCAGGAAAATTCCGTCTTCTACCGACCGACTGAACGCGTATAGCAGCGTCAGTGTCGGTGATTGAGCTACCGACGGCCTGGCACAAAATCACTTCCTCTTGGGAATGCCAATGACAGTGTCTTAGTGCGTTGTCACTGGCACTGCGTCATTCAGTACTGGTTCACAGGTAAACAGAAACAAATTCACCTGCCGTACAGTCAACACGTTCAGCCAGGGTAGAAAAGTCAAGTTAACTAAGTAAATAGTTGGTGTTTACGCGATGTTATTCAATCCCGTTAGGCGCCGCCCCTTGCGTTCAGACATAGGCGGTAGATGGCGCCACCATGTCCCATCTGACTGTTGATATACCCGGTACGCATAAAAACCCACAAAAATGGTTTTAGAGATAGCCTATTGGGTGGGGTTTAGAGGGAGGGGGTGTATGCATTGGACCATGCATCTATTGAGAGTTACACAAATAATGCATAACCTGTGATACTGATATTGGAATGTGGTGAATATTGGGAGGCTCTGAGGTACTCCAAAACTACGATTTCTTTCAGAAAAGTCAAAAAACCGCGCATTGAAACTGTCCATATAAAACAATTGCGACCCCACCGAAGCTGCCCAAGAACCTCACATTTCACCTAACACCCACCAGCCTTCCGTAAACATCGGGACCTAGTCGTACGACCATTCGTGGTCCACTCAAATACCAGGTCACTGAGATAGCATCGGTTCGACGAGAATCCAGTCTGATGTCGTACTATGACGTCATTGTCACTGGTCTCCGTCGGATTTCAGCATCAAGAAACGTATGAAAAAAATGATGGACCCACCCTTTGGTTGTTCGTTTTTGTTCCGGAAGCGGCACTACTACGGCACTACTACGGCACTACTACGGCACTACTACGGCACTACTACGGCACTACTACGGCACTACTACGGCACTACTACGCCCCTACGCTGGACCATAGAGCACTGGTGTTTGACTAAGGCGGCCTCTCCCACGGTCCAGCTCTCCCCGTACTCCCTGACACGCCACTGGACGGTGACGTGGTCAAGAAGGAGTATTACGTTACGTGTGTATGTGTACGTGCGTGCGTGCGTGTGTGTGTGTGTGTGTGTGTGTGTGTGCGTGCGTGTGCGTGTGGTGTGGTGTGGTGTGGTGTGGTGTGTGCGTGCGTGCGTGCGTGCGTGTGTGTATGTATGTATGTGTGCGTGGAGCGTGCCTGCGTGCGTGCGTGTTTGTGTGTGTGTGCGTGTGTGTGTGTGCGTGTATGTGTGTGTGTGTGTGTGTGTGTGTGTGTGTGTGTGCGCGCGCGTGTGCGTGTGTGTATGGTGTGTGTACGTGTACGTGTGCGTGTGTGTCTCGAGCTTTATGGCGGTGAATAAACTGTATTTGTTTTAACACGTGAGGTGATAATGTGAAATTGTGATAGGCATAATTAAAGTTACATTCTCAGTTAAACTATCATCGTAAACTAGTTTTACAAAGTGTATGTACAAGACGAACCATATGTACCTGACAATCTTCGCTACTTTGTTATCATCCTGGATATGTTATTCGATAAATTAATCTTTGGCAAAATTACAAAGTTCGGTCAGCGGAATAATACATGTAAGGTTGTGGCGTCTTTCGAGCCGTTTTAGCTCACCGCGATAACATATCATGCTTTATGTAGAGTTGAGGAAAGTGATTATATGGAATATGTTGATCGACTGTAAATTTGTATTTAGCATATGGACGGTATAGGAATGCATCTGTAAACTCGCAAGAACCAACTGTGAAGTTTGGCGGAAGTTGAAAGGCGCGAAGGGGATGCCGGGAAGGGAGGAGGCTCCTGGGAAGGAGACGCTATGGACGACAACAGCTCTACAGAACAGGAGCTAGACCCTACCATTGTATTAGGCAGGCACGAGGCAGAACATAGCCAACTTGCATTACATTGCTGAGATAATGCAAAAACCATACACGTTTTTAAAGAATGTATAAACGAAATTTATTCGTTTCAGCAGCATCGACTCATTAACTTAGATCAATCAATAAATAGTACAAAGGTATTTACACATCGTGGGCGACATTTTGCCAACAATGGTCTTGGTCTGGCGGCGAAGCTGCCCCCGACTAGTTCAACAGCAACGGTTACCAGGTAACTTTGCAATGTGTGTTGATAAATGTTTGGGATTACCACGGTCAGTGTCCGCGCCTTGACGTCAACAATCGCAAGGCACTCTGGGAAATAAATTAATCGGTTGGTTCGGTTCGCTCGTCAACAAGCGTGTACACGAACCACCGTAATAGCGTGGAGAGTTGACTGTGGGAGGGTAAATAGCGGTTCTGACGACCCCCAGGGGTATGTCCAGCATTCCCCGTTCGTTGTCGCCATGTGTGAACCACGTGACCCATACATAGTATGGATACACGACTGTCCTGTCTCACACCGCGGCCATCGCGTGTCCACGTACAGACCAACGAGACTGCATTACACAGGCACCGTCTCCGGCAAGGAGGACGGGAAGCGCTGTGTTTTTCTGTCCGTTTCGTCGGCAGCCAATGAACGGCGACGCCCGTTGCGACCCGCTCACAAAAGTCTGCACGATGTTCGCTTGATCAGGGTCTTCTTCGCCACGGCCGCCCTGGTGGCCAAATTGAACACCTCGCGCACGCCCTCTTGCGTCTTTGCCGAGCACTCGATGTACGCATGCGCGTTGATCTTGCGCGCCAGATCGCGGCCCTGTTGTCGCGATACGGGCTTCATGTTTTGTTCCGCGAGGTGACTGCAGACCTTCTTGTTGTATCGCAAGTCGGTCTTCGTGCCGACCAGCACGACAGGAACCTTCCGGCAGAAGTGGTTCAGCTCCGGCACCCACTTGTCTGTGACGTTCTGGAAGCTGTCTGGGTTGTCGATGGCGAAGCACAGAAGGAGGACGTCGGTGTCGGGGTAGGAGAGAGGCCGCAGACGGTCGTAGTCCTCCTGACCCGCCGTGTCCCACAGCGCCAGTTCTACCAAGGTGCCGTCCATCTAATAACACAAGACAAACACTGATTAGTATACAGTCAGTCAACGTGATACATACGTGATATATAAGACGATAGCAGTTTGTTTATATATATATATATATATATATATATATATATACATATATATATATATATATATATATATATATATATACACATACATACATACATACATACATACATACATACATACATACATACATACATACATACATACATACATACATACATACATACATACATACATACATACATACATACATACATACATACATACATACATACATACATACATACATACATACATACATACATACATACATACATACATACATACATACATACATACATACATACATACATACATACATACATACATACATACATACATACATACATACATACATACATACATACATACATACATACATACATACATACATACATACATATTGCATGCGTTCACCAATTTGTTTTAATATACGATTTCGCTATACTTCTACTACATTTTCACTGGTGCATATCGTATTGGCCTTACTTAAATGTCAAGACACGATATTTACCACACGATATTTTACACATTTACGTAGTTGACGTCGCACAGTTAAGATCACGCTGTCACTGCGTCCATCGTTCACCGGTGACATTTCCGATGGCGCGGGTACAATTCGTACGGGAACCCCTTCATTAAGCTGATGTGTAGTGACTAGTGACTGTTTGAGTGCACGGTCTCTGGGCTATCGAAGCGTGCGGTTTTGCGGGCCGTTATCTTCGTGTGAACACGTATCAGCCGCACACGAACATCGTGAACTTTTCGGGGTCATATTTCACCCCCGGCCCACCCCCGCGACGTCCCGCCGCTGGTAACACCGGCTCGGCATTCCTACCGCCGCGTGCGATCGAACAGTGAGGCAAACGCCACACCCGCATTGTGTCGACACCCCCCCCCCCCCGCCCCCCCCCCTCCGGCATTCCCCCACCCCACACAAACACACACAGCCAACTACCATTTACGATTCACATCTCACGCTCTCTGTATGCACGGCCACCCTTTGTGACCCCAAAAGAGAGCATAATTGATAACAGGGCGGCAACCCACCCACCCTTTGTTAACGATTTTCACCGGTCAAATTAACGCCGTGACGTCGCGACAATGACGTTTTACGTGTGCGAGGGTCACACCGACACCTGGTCGACTCCGAACACACCTCGGCCAGATTTATACCCAGTTTCGCCTGCTCGTGTCGATATTGCTGGTGTCGTGTGACACCGCGTTCGGAGTCCACGACGATTGGAATGTACGCGTGATAGATACATTGTCTATGTTTACCGAGCGACAGACCCAATCACGGACACTTAAGCCTCTGTTGATCTATAGTTACTAGATTACAAACCGAGCGCTTGTCTTTATCGGTAGCACGCGCCAGAGATCGGGCCGATGTTTCCGCCGGCGGCTGTCCACGCTTGACGGCACATGGGTATACCCACAGTCCGTGAGTCAGCGATGACCTCACGTCACAAATACTTGTCAACTCTGCACCGGGTCGTGTAAGTCACCGCCAACCCAGGAAATGCCACGAATTGTCACGGGCGTTGTGTGACAAAGACATATTTCGTCGGTGTTTTTGCTCCGAGTGACACAGCGTCTTTCACCTCAGATATGTGAAGCGTGCCAAGTCAAGCGTATCGAGTCAACACCATACCGTAACAGGCGCGGGTTGGGTCTGCGAAAATAATAAAAACTGAATGTTGTAAAAGGCGCGAGTGTACGAATGTTGAAAAACAGTTAATGTGTCAAGTAGATTTATCGCAAGCGTGACCTGCTTGCAACGATTTCATACCAGGACATACTTCCTAGGAGCCACCAGATAATGGCCAGTGATTTGGCAACACGACGTGCCCTTAAGTGCATCTGGTATACGACGGCCCTATCTGACCCGGTCACTGTTTTCAGTTTGTCGCGTGTGCGAGTTCCTGGTCAAGTGGCCAGTGGCTCCTGGCGACACCAAACGCGACATGTCACGTGCAGTTGCAGTCACCAAATTGGCAATAACGCTTGATTTTCAGTGAGTACATTCCGTGTGGAATTCCCCAAGTCACGGTCTCAGAGCGCGGGATTTCCCGTGTGTATTTGGTGGTGACAGTCGCCTATATCCAGTGTTTATGGCGTAAATCTAAGGTTTATGGTGTATGGAAGGTTTATGGCACACATTATAATGTTTATGACGTGTGCACTAGTCTATACATTCAGGTGGGGCGATTGAGGAAGTTGTCAAATAGAGTGTGTTGTGCACCCGTTCCATCCCTATTCCACCATAATTATACCGGGACCGCACCCTTGACAGTCACATAGGGGCTCCTACATCTGTGTACGGGGTTGTTGATAACGGTGGGTGTGCACCCTTGCATCGGGGTTGGGTAACTTCACATGGCTACGTATGCTTCAGCTACAATGCATGCGACTGCGTTTCTGTGAGAAAGAGACTGCGAGTTGGGTAAATACGGCCCTGCCATGGGTGGCGGGTGGGGTGGGGTGGGGTGGACGTCCCACTGAACGACAATAAACAGCTGTTTATGTAACCATGTTTGCGACGTCAACGTCTCGAAAACAAGGATGTCGCTGCATGCAGCTGTGATCTATTTCAACACTGCAAAGGGCGACCGTCTACTGCACACACATATATATGCATGTACGAACGAACGCATGCATGCATATATAACATTATTACGACGAAAGGACACTACACTTAGCCTACACGACAATAACAATGTAAGCGTGGTTATGTGCTTACCCGTAGTTCAGCGATGTAGTTCTCGAATATCGTCGGCACGTAATTTTCGGGGAATTCGTTCCGACTGTAGACAAGAAGCAGACACGTCTTGCCACATTCCCCGTCACCCACAACCACCAACTTCTTCCGCACCATCGGAGGCACCATGAGCGGTTTTCGCTGCACGCCCATAGTCACTGAAATTGTCGTCTGCTGTCGTATATCACTGCACTTGTTTACCCGATTCGCCCTCGCCAGTAGCGGATGTATTCGCGGGCTCATGTACTGCTGTCGTTAACTATCTCGGAACTTTTCGCCAATATCCACAGCGTGTCCGTTCGATAACCATTGATCTCACAACTTAACCGGCTCGAATGTTTATACTCAATGACCAGTGTGGACGTATTGCGAAGTTTATATGAAATACACCTGCTCACGGAAACCGTTTACGACCGGGCTGCCTCCTGATTGGCTGGCGGTCTACCAACTGACGAATCAGAGGCGACCTTCTGAGTCAATGGAAACTCTGGGGGAATCCCCTGAAATAGGTAGGCCCAAGGCTCCAGCTAGCGGACCTGTTGCTCAGCGGAAATGGGATATCCTGCGATATGCGCGTAAACGTTGTCAAGGAAGGGAGCGCTGATCCGGGAATAATTGTATTCGCCGCGTGGAGACCTGAATACACGGATTCCACGCGGCGGTTGGACCCAGGACACGTTTTGTCGGCCTCGTCGCTCAGGCCACGTCGTCGCCAGTGGCGTCAAGTAAATAAAAATAAACACGCGTTTCCGAAAGCTAGCACGGTTGTTGCTTGTTGCGCATAGCTACATACGCCCACCCATGGCACAGGGTCGTGTCTTCATTGTATCGCTCGCGTACACGCTGCGACTGTTACGTGCTCAATGACACGAAGATATGCTTGTAAGACAAACTCATGCACCCAATTACATTCTTGTGATGTGTTAATGAGATCAGGGGCTATAGCTTGTAACGAGGGGGGGCGATTTCAGTAACATGTTCCAAGGTGGCGGGTTTCTGTGTTAGCTATGATTGAAGTCAGGTATTGATAACAGTTATGTGATTTATTCCAAATATGACGCCTGTGCTTGAATAGCATAACCATTGCCTTAGTGTTATGTTGTTCTGTTTTCTTTTGATCTTCGAACGTAAATTATATATTGAAATACATCAAACGCTATCAGTGATCTCAGTTGTAACAGTATTGTGATGCCATGTCGGCTAATCCGCACAGTTTGTTGCTTGTCAGACAATATTAAAGATATGCGATGCTTATCGACATAACACTAGCAACCGAAATAGTGTTGGTGATTGTGAAGAGCACTAAAGTGGCGATTATCTTTACTTGACCTGGTCAGCAGGTAGATACGTATAAATGAACAATGATATACATGTGCTGGCTGGGTACACACAGGCATAACTCTTCTAACTCGTCGCGTCAAGCAGCACGGTCGGCTTGAGGGACAGTTGGGAGGCATACGCCGTGTTGTGTGCGTATGGGTGCTTGTGTGTGTGCGTGCGTGCGTGCGTGCGTGCGTACGTGCGTGCGTTCGGCGCGTGGATGTCTGTGTAACAAGCGAGTGATGCAGACATAGACAGACGCATAGACTGAAACAGACAGAACTGGAAATAAGAAAGACAAAACAAGTTAGGCGAGAAAAGGTAATCGGAGTCAGCGACCAAATACCCCAAAACACCGACGAACGGAGGGACGGAGGGACGGAGGGACGGAGGGGCGGAGGGAGGGAGGGAGGGAGGGAGGGAGGGAGGGAGGGAGGGAGGGAGGGAGGGAGGGAGGGAGGGAGGGAGGGAGGGAGGGAGGGAGGGAGGGACGGATGGACGGATGGACGGAGGGACGGAGGGACGGAGGGACGGACGGACGGACGGACGGACGGACGGACGGACGGACGGAGGGACGGAGGGACGGACGGACGGACGGACGGACGGACGGACGGACGGACGGACGGACGGACGGACGGACGGACGGACGGACGGACGGACGGACGGACGGACGGACGGACGGACGGACGGACGGACGGACGGACGGACGGACGGACGGACGGACGGACGGACGGACGGACGGACGGACGGACGGACGGACGGACGGACGGACGGACGGACGGACGGACGGACGGACGGACGGACGGACGGACGGACGGACGGACGGACGGACGGACGGACGGACGGACGGACGGACGGACGGACGGACGGACGGACGGACGGACGGACGGACGGACGGACGGACGGACGGACAGGAAAGGGCATTTCAGGACAGGACAGGACACGACCTATAACGACAAGGACACGGTGTGATGCAAGATTGACCTAGCCGGTGCCGATCCAGAATTGTCCGTTCCCAAAAGTTGCAACGACAGCGGCAATAGCGCTCGGGCGAAAGTTACCCGACCGTGGCACAACCTGATCTCACCTGGTCACAGCCACCGCCGGCCATTAACGCGCCTTGAATGCTTGCCATACTTCTTCTGATGTGCAAATGTTTACACAGTAACGTCAGCAATTTTCTCAAGAACTGGTCCCACAACGTGCTTGTTACGACAATCACATGACGACAATGGTTGTTGTTGTCGTGCGTAAGAAAACCCAATGCATTTCGTATTGTCACTTAATTGCATTGTTACTAAATCCCTTCATAAATATGCTAAACGTTATGTAGATTTGTTTTAGGTATTAGATGAGTACATCGCGCACCCGATTACGTCGTCTGTACTCGGCTGTGTTAGGACACAGAGGCAGTGACCCAGAACCTTAGATTGCCATCGTGTGAGTCACCGTGACAGTGCTGAGTGGCAAAGCTCAGTGACGGTCGGGCGTGTGGCTGCGATAACAATGTTCTTTACCGGTGCCAGTTTCAGGGTTTCTACTCTTCTTTTTTAAGATTCGTTCCGCTAAACAAAATGTCGAGTTTAGTGTCTAGATTAGTTAAATTACGACTGGACAGTTTATTTATGTACCAGAATGTGTTATGTAGGGTCGATGGAGTCGTTAGAAATACTGTTTGGGTTATTTTTTGCAGCGTGTGTGGAAGAAAAGGGGGAGGGAATAATGAGAGGTGAAATAGAGGGGACAAGGAGGAAGATATTTAGGGAGGGTATGGGTGGAGAGAGGAGCGAGAAAAAGATGAGGAATATGAAAACAACACAATACACATGCACAAACACGCACGCACACACGCACACACGCACATACGCGCACACACGCGCACACGCATACACACACACGCACACACGCACACACACGCACGCACACACGCACACACACACACACACATACACACGCGCGCGCACGCACGCACGCACGCACCGAGACAGAATCATTGGGTTAGACACATTGTATTGCGATAGACGGGGATGTTCTGATGCAATGTTGACGTTGCCGACAGGGACCTTGAGTTGTCCGTCCCCTAAATGTGCGACGACAGCGGCGACATCGCCGCAGAATCAGCTGACGAAGTTATTATTCATACCAACGTGATTATGATATCACCTGAGTAAAATGCGCCTTTGGTGTATGCCACATTTCTGCGATTGTCTAAGTGTTCTAGATTCTTTAAAAGATACGCTTCGTCGACCCGTGTTCATCGGGTTGCTGCAAATGTGTCATTGCTAAATTGATGCAGGGCGAACGCCTTGGTTGGCAGTTTTGGCAGTTTTATTATATTCCCCCACTGTCTATTATTGAAAATGCTATAGAAAAATATTTAGGCTATCTATGGTTAACCATTCGTTTTCCCTTACATAAACTGTAGTACTGTGTCTATGTGGTACACACAATCTCTCACACACACACGTTTACACACATACACACACGCACGCACGCACGCACCCACACACACAATCACACAATCAAACATACGTACGTTCATACACACGCGCGCGCACACGCACACATACTCATACACGCACACTCACACACTCACACACACACACACTCACACACACACACACACACACACACACACACACACACACACACACAGCCAAATAGCAGTTAGAGATAACGATCCACGTATTCACGTACGTGCAGTGGAACATCAATAGGTTTCTCTACAATGGTTTCCACAACGCGCGTGTTTATGACAATAATATAACCACGACTATGTTTGTTAATGAAACATTCCTGCCGGGTCTTGCTAGCACGCATCTTGTCCCCTTTCTGTTTCAGTTTCGTAACCAGTAATCTGGTTATCCTGCGGCTGCGTTGGTCTACAACTTTATGGCAACGATCCCAGAGCACGGTCGAGTCTCTTCTTATTCTTCGCCTTTTCCCACTACGTGGGGTCAGCGGCCCGAATTTTTGATCTCCGGAATGTTCTGTCTATGCACTGTTTAATTATCCCGGCGTCGCATCAACACGAATATGTAAACGTATGCCAACACTGAACACTTAACATTTTATATAAAATTCCATTGGGTTGCTTTGTATTATTGTACTGCATTGTACTGCATTGTACTGCATTGTACTGCATTGTACTGCATTGTACTGCATTGTATTGTATTGTATTGCATTGTACTGCATTGCACTGCACTGCACTGCACTGCACTGCACTGCACTGCACTGCACTGCACTGCACTGCACTGCACTGCACTGCACTGCACTGCACTGCACTGCATTGCATTGTATTGCAGTTGCACTGCACTGCACTGCACTGCACTGCACTGCACTGCATTGTGTTGTGTTTAAAACAGTGTACGCTATACATTGTAAATGCTCTTTCACATAAATGTCATAATCATACTGTAATTAAAGTTGGTATTGTTGTTATTGACGTCAATAATACATGTAGCGTCACGTCACTCGGATCCTATGATATGATATCATTGCAGCGTCATGTGGCCTACTGTGACATGAGATGGTGTGACGTAGTAGCATCATGTGGCTGCGTCACATGACACATGACCTCGCCTTGTTGGCATGTAGCTATGCAAATGCATCACGCGAGGCACGAGAAAACCAATGACGGTAGTAATTCTTTTATGAATTATAAAAGAAACTGTTGCTTAATTAGATCTGTGACTCACGGTCTACTTTTCTTGTTATCATCAGCTGTTCGTTATGTCTGACGTCATCGACATTTGACGACGGGACAGTAGCTCGAGAGTTGTAAGTGCAAGGGTGTCTGCTTGTCTGATTTCGCACGCCCCATACGATTACCCCCTTTCACTTCTTCGCCTCAGTTGTTTCTTCACCCCCTTCCCTACGGCGCTTTATTCACACCGTCCTGCGTCTACGTACCTGCATTCTGTGTGATTGCCCGCGAGCACGTATGCTTGTGAGTGTGTATGTATGTTGTATGTATATGTATATGTATATGTATTATGTATTATGTATTATGTATATGTATATGTATATGTATATGTATATGTATATGTATATGTATATGTATATGTATATGTATATGTGTATGTGTATGTGTATGTATATGTATATGTATATATATATATATATATATATATGTGCGTGTGCGTGTGCGTGTGCGTGTGCGTGTGCGTGTGCGTGTGCGTGTGCGTGTGCGTGTGCGTGTGCGTGTGCGTGTGCGTGTGCGTGTGCGTGTGCGTGTGCGTGTGCGTGTGCGTGTGCGTGTGCGTGTGCGTGTGCGTGTGCGTGTGCGTGTGCGTGTGCGTGTGCGTGTGCGTGTGCGTGTGCGTGTGCGTGTGCGTGTGCGTGTGCGTGTGCGTGTGCGTGTGCGTGTGCGTGTGCGTGTGCGTGTGCGTGTGCGTGTGCGTGTGCGTGTGCGTGTGCGTGTGCGTGTGCGTGTGCGTGTGCGTGTGCGTGTGCGTGTGCGTGTGCGTGTGCGTGTGCGTGTGCGTGTGCGTGTGCGTGTGCGTGTGCGTGTGCGTGTGCGTGTGCGTGTGCGTGTGCGTGTGCGTGTGCGTGTGCGTGTGCGTGTGCGTGTGCGTGTGCGTGTGCGTGTGCGTGTGCGTGTGCGTGTGCGTGTGCGTGTGCGTGTGCGTGTGCGTGTGCGTGTGCGTGTGCGTGTGCGTGTGCGTGTGCGTGTGCGTGTGCGTGTGCGTGTGCGTGTGCGTGTGCGTGTGCGTGTGCGTGTGCGTGTGCGTGTGCGTGTGCGTGTGCGTGTGCGTGTGCGTGTGCGTGTGCGTGTGCGTGTGCGTGTGCGTGTGCGTGTGTGTGCGCGCGCCAGACAGTTCGGGGGATTGCGTGCGTGCGTGCGTTTGTGTGTGTCCGTTGACCTGAAGTGTTTATAGTAAACGCAGTACAGATTGACGGTTCTCCAAACTCCCGATAAAAGTGTTTCCGAGGTTACCTCGATATCTAGTTCGGCACCCGTTCCACTTGGTTGCACACGTGCACGTTTTTCTCTTAAGTCTTGTCTTTTTCAAAGCAACACTTCCTACACAGCAACGCCCAATGCGGGGTCAGTGTAGTACACACCCCGTCTGGTACGACCGCCGCGCACTCATCTCAGAGCTACAAGACAACTTAAATAACCCTGAATGACGAGACCTCTGTGCTGCCTCTGACAGATAAGACTGCCGCATAATCTCTTACTGACACGGCCGCTTCTTAACGCTGACTGGTACAACCATTGTACAACCCCGATTGACACTGCCATTGTACAACCCGCCTGATACAACCACTGTACAACCACGACTGATACAACCACTGTACAACCCCGATTGATACAACCACTGTACAACCACGACTGACACAATCACTGTACAACCCTGATTGATACAACCACTGTACAACCCCGACTGATACAATCACTGTACAACCCCGATTGATACAATCATTGTACAACCACGACTGATACAATCACTGTACAACCCCGATTGATACAATCACTGTACAACCCCGATTGATACAATCACTGTACAACCCCGATTGATACAACCACTGTACAACCCCGACTGATACAACCACTCTACAACCCCTATTGATACAACCACTGTACAACCCCTATTGATACAAACACTGTACAACCATGACTGATACAACCACTGTGCAACCCCGACTGATACAACCACTGTACAACCCCGACTGATACAATCACTGTAGAACCCAGACTGATACAACCATTGTACAACCCTGACTGATACAACCACTGTACAACCCCGACTAATACACAACCACTCTACAACTGGCTACTGACACAACCTCTGTGGAGCGAAACCGCTACTGCTAATTGAGTAGTGCCTACATTTTCCGTGTCAGACGTCCTTAATCGTCCTTTTATTGTCGTATCATTGTCCCGTGGTGTTTGCGAGACAGTTGATATTTCCTTTGCGTGGTCGTTGGTTCTCCTTAACCACCGGAAGTACCAATTAGCCGTGATCGGTCGGCGTGGTCGCGCTGTATGTAGCGTGTACACACGCGCGACCACAGCTAGTGATCACACTAGTTACATACGTGCGGATATCACCGTGCCTGTCTACACGGATAAGTCCACATAACAGGGCGGCAACCACGACAGCCATGTAGACGGTGCACCGTGTAGACAACGCTGATCCCTTCACACTAGCGTCTCTTAGTGTCGAGTCTGTCTAACTTCGACTTCATAATAGCGCTCACATTAACAGGGAAGCTCTCACAAATTGCGCGAGAAAACTTTAAATTGTTTGCCCAGAAAAAAACACCTATCTCCGTTAAAGACAACGTAGGGGTCAGGGGGTACTTTGTTACGGAGGGGTATCCAGGATTTAGGACTACCGAACACACTTTCCCCCCGTCTGACACGTGCAAGCAAACCCTGGAGTGAAGCTTAGACGTCGTTGATATCGTGACCACTGTTTACAATAATGCTGCATTGGTATACACGCTGGCGACTTTACGCTTAACGAGAATGGAGTTGTGTACGTCGAGCAGATACAAGTTGATTTAATTCAACATTTAACGAAGTGTATCGGCAGCTAAGGTTAAGCAACAACGTAGATGTGTGTCGTACAACGTATTTGTTTTGCTCGCGTCCCTTGCAGTAGCAGTGAGATAATTAATGCTTCAGTCACGCCGACGCACCACTCGCTGTAATACATCAACCAGAATAACGTCAACGTTTCATTCACGCTATAGCGTAGCAGTCACGTGACATGCTGAAAATGAAGTCAGTGACGTGGGTATGGGTGTAGCTGAGACAAGTTGATGTTACCATCAAGACGTCGTAGGCGAAATTGCCATGTAAATATGTGCGCTCGGATAACAGGTCCACACAAACAAGTTAAACTTGTACGAAAGTTCACACGAAACCCGAAACGAACCCGGTAGAATAATCTAATTTAACAATGTCGTTAGCATACTTCATTAAAGGGACCGTGGCGTGATAAATAAAAGGTAAAGGTATATTCTTATATATCGCAGTATCCAGTCTTCAGGACCACCCAAAGCGCTTCACGCTTTACTTCCCTGGTAGACCTGTTCAACCAAACACCATCTCAACTTCTCTGGGAAGCATCGAGCCACGCTACAATTAGTGGACGAAGGTTGTTCGTTCAAATAGCCACTACTGTATATAGTCAGGTACTCATTCATACATCTGGGTGAACTGGAGCAATGTAGAGTGAAAAAACCTTGCCCAAGGTTTAACACCGCAGCACAGAATTCGAACCCGAGTTCTCTAGTCAAACGTCGGAGTTCTGTGTTTCATTCATGGTGCACGTGACTTATTCCTGCACTCGTCCCTGCCCCTGCTCCCTGCTCCCTGCTCCCCGCTCCCCGCTCCCCGCTCCCCGCTCCCCGCTCCCCGCTCCCCGCTCCCCGCTCCCCGCTCCCCGCTCCCCGCTCCCCGCTCCCCGCTCCCCGCTCCCCGCTCCCCGCTCCCCGCTCCCCGCTCCCCGCTCCCCGCTCCCCGCTCCCCGCTCCCTGCCCAGCGATCCGTCTTCCCCAGACAACCTGTTGGCTGCATACACAGCCCCGACTGTCGGCGGGGGAGGTGTCAAGGTCGAGGTCAGTCCGCCGCCGGCTCGTCTCGGTGGTGTCTACACTGAGGGGCGCGGCAGGGCGGTGAGTAGAACGCACCGTGGTTTATTAACGTGGTTCGAAGTATAGACAATTTCGTTCACATCACGTTGTCATAGTTCACGTGGGAGTGTAAACGAATGTTTCGGTGTATGTGGGCTTACAAATGTACATACGAATGTTCGTACGTGTGTATGTATGTATGTATGTATGTATGTATGTATGTATGTATGTATGTATGTATGTATGTATGTATGTATGTATGTATATACATATCTATGTATGTATGTATGTATGTATATATATATATATATATATATATATATATATATATATATATATATATACATGTGTATGTATCTATGTATTTATATTATGTGCCTGTGTGTATACATCGCATATAAATTGCAACGTGGCTTAATGGCATTGGTGTTAAAAAAGAGATAACTTTTATTTACCTTTTTCACCGTCTTACGTAAGTCGATGGGGAATAGCGGTCAGGGTCTAAATGAAATTTGCAACTTTTCTTTCACCACTTAACTTATTTTATGTTATTCAATCAATTATACTTTTTCATTTCAATATTGTTGGTTGGAAGGTATAACAAAGGGAATAAATGAACGGCGTGCGGATATAATGTGTTGGCCTTTGCACCGTTGTTCTGACAATTGCACATTAAAGGAGAAATGTAAGTGACTTTAAGTGACTTCCAAGAAAGTGGCATAAATACATTTGTAATTACAAGATGACGTCACGACCTCGGAATGCTACTTTAATGCGTTGAACACGATACAGCTATGTCGGTTCACAAATGTGTAGGAATTTGAAAGTCGACACCCCTTTTCACACCTGGTAAATCAATCCGTGAAAACGGTATTTGATCGCTGAAGATTCTTGTCACAAATAGTACGAACGAATGGAACAGAAGCCGAAATGACAGACCCATTAAAAAAAATCATACGTGTTGAAATGTTCACGACGAGTGGTGGTCATGATCGTAGAAGACATCACCTCAGTGTTGTCTTCAAATATTGTTTCCTGTGCTTTCGGTGGATATATGTGTAGAAGATTGTTTCTGCGAATGACAGACAGCTAAGGCGAAATTGCAACAAATCTAAAATGATAAAAGGATAACATCTTAGTTGTCTTAATAGTAACTTATCGACGTGAGTTGTGGATTATTGTCCTACGAAAGGAATGCAATCAACAATTTCAAAAATGTGATGTTGAAGAAAGTTATTACTAATCCCACGGATGACGAAGAAACCAAATTAGGTGATTTCTATCGAAGTCAATCAATTTATTATACTACGATGATTATAGTAACATATAACCCTTACAATACAGAGGCAATGGTATACCACTGATTACCATCGAATACCATTCAGTAGCATTCAGTATCATTGGATCATTCAATGATATTTCAATAGGACTCAGTGGTACTCTCAACAGTAATTTAAAATACCATTCAATACCTCTGAACGGCACAAAGAATCCAAAATATCATTCAAAAACCATTCAGATGCCCTTCAAATACCCTTGGCCATAATACCCCCTAGGACCATTCAAGTACTATTCAATTGTATTTAATGTTATTTGAATGGTATTTGCAGGGACTTATATGCATATAAGTCCGTGGT
This sequence comes from Oasisia sp. SBJ-2009, assembly GCA_964017155.1. Taxonomy (NCBI): domain Eukaryota; kingdom Metazoa; phylum Annelida; class Polychaeta; order Sabellida; family Siboglinidae; genus Oasisia; species Oasisia sp. SBJ-2009. The sequence goes on from OZ024859.1 coordinate 2,486,357, forward strand.
ATTTGAATGGTGTGTTTTTTCTTCGTAAGGGAACGTTTGTAAATGTTTGCAAAGAAGACACCGGCAGACTAATATAAACATAGACGACAGCGTACCAAGGGTGCATTGTGCGACTAGAAGACGGCAAATCGGAGTGATTGAAAGCAGCACATGAGATGAAAACCACAAGTGAGACGAGGGGTATGATACATCTGACAACTTCACGGAATCGACAGGAGACATGATTGAATGCTGACACGTCGTCGTCGTCGCCGTCACCACAAGTCGAACAACCGGGCGAGACTTGACATCAAATCACATTACACGCGCCAACGACACCGTGCATGCGGAAGCGGAATAATGATATACGCGTCCCGTCTAGGAGGAAACGGTAAAATTAATACCCCGCCGTTTCCCACAGTGCCTGGGTGGCGGGAGGGAGGCCGTTACGGGTGGCCGAGGGAGCTGAACGGGTGCAGGGAGACGGGGCGGGCATTAGGTGTTGTTGTTCGGGTCACCGGAAGTCGGTGGCTGGCCCTGGACTTGCGGTCGCGTGGCCACCTAGCCGGCCGGAAGGTGCACCCGTATCACCTGCGTCCCATGAGTCATCTAGCTCCCGACAGGTGCGCCTTCTCCCCGCGCAGCTTGCGTCCCATTCGGCGTCTGTCCCGTCGAGGGAGACAGCCTGTCCTCCCGACGATTAAAACCGGCCGGGTCGTCACGTCGTAGTCATAATAATATGGTTTATGTAAACCCCGATGTTTGTCTAGACAAGGTGCTCACGGCGCTGCCTCAATTACCAGAGCCGGGTTCTTGTGGATCGAAACCTTTGGCTCTGTAGGTGCACAGCAGAGTCTTTCCTATTTCCCCGCGTGGGGTCGTCCAGAGATGCCAAGTAAAATTGCACAAAAAGCGGTGGATATGCCGTGTTTGATGACGTGATGAGGTGACTGAGGGTCCGACGCCACGAGTTTCGAGTTACAGTCCAGATAGGGCGTACGCGATATAAAAAAACCGCTCTGAGGCCCGATAACTTTCTCATATGTCTATACGTACTTTCTTAGCTTTTCGACGTAACGCACTCTTTGAGAAATAAACAGGACAGTATGCTTAAAAACTAATATTTTTTCAACCATGAAATAATGGTTTGGCGATTATTTATTTTCAGTACGTGACAATATAAAACAGAAAGAAAAATGTTGGTTGATTTCAGAGTAGGATTCCAGAAAACTTCCAACTGTACAACTTTGCTTCTACAAATTGCACCTCTTTGGGAGTTGGGACTCATGAAAAAAATCAATTGTACCCCTCCCCCCGAGATCTTCAACATCGCCTATTTTGAGGTTACAATGAATCGAAACTTTACCCGTTGTGATATGGAGTGGAACTATTTGGCAGCAGCAAGACAGGTTTACATCGTAACGCCGTCAGTCGGGCCTGTTACATTCTAGATATCCCTGATATTCATGTTACAACAGCCGTCGACGTTCATGACGTTGAAATATCTACAGTTGTAACAGAAATGCCACGGTGTGCGTGCATGTGTACGTGTGTGTGTGTGTGTGTGTGTGTGTGTGTGTGTGTGTGTGTGTGTGTGTGTGTGTGTGTGTGTGTGTGTGTGTGTGTGTGTGTGTGTGTGTGTGTGTGTGTGTGTGTGTGTGTGTGTGTGTGTGTGTGTGTGTGTGTGTGTGTGTGTGTGTGTGTGTGTGCACCTAAGCAATGGCGCCGGTGATGGTGCGTGCGTGCGCGCGTGCGTGCGTGATATTGAGAGTGTTTGCGGCGTACATGATATAACGATATTGACAGTGGGTATGACTAAGCGATATCATTTCAGTCTGCGGTGACAATCTCGACTACCGGAAAGCGTTAGTATAACCACGTGGTATATAAGGGCCACGGAACGTTGCCGATGTTGTTTGATCCCAAGGGAAAGTTAACGTAGGTACTTCTAACGGACAGACGAGGAAAGTGAACCGACGCTTTCGCATCGTACCCATATGTCTGCCGCTCCCCTAGCTCACATTCTCACCTCTCTCTCTCTCTCTCTCTCTCTCTCTCTCTCTCTCTCTCTCTCTCTCTCTCTCTCTCTGCCATGTTATCTGTCTGTCTGTCTGTCTGTCTGTCTGTAAGTCTGTCTGTCTGTCTGTCTGTCTGTCTGTCTGTCTGTCTGTCTGTCTGTCTGTCTGTCTGTCTGTATGTCTGTCTCTCTGTCTCTCTGTCTCTCTGTCTCTCTGTCTGTCTCTCTGTCTCTGTGTCCCCCCTCTCCCCCGTGACCGTCCTGTTTGTATATACCACCTGTGGAAGTGCCACTCTTTAACCAGTCAGCCGCCGTTGACACGACAATCATTGAATGTGTTGACTCACTCACACCTCTCAACCTAATAGCGAATACAGACCATCACGAAATACACGAAACCACTATTAAATTTTCGTCTAATGGAGAACATTGATGTAAATATGCAGAAGACTTCTGGATGAATAACACAACCCACGTCATCCGCGCTATTTGGGTTCAATATTCGTGCAGAGCCTGTGGTTTGCAAACAATAGAACACGGCACCGAAAGACTTGATATGTAAATGTGTAGACACAAGTTCGTGCGGTCGTGTCTACTCGTTTCCGGATATTACTGTTAAGCTAAAGTTCTCTGTGGTTTGGTTCTAGCGAGCAATTGCAAAAAGTGTCTACTCTCGACAGAACGAACAGATGGCGTATGTTTACAATTATATTAAGTAACCGCAAGGTTTAAACT
>OZ024859.1:2499087-2501587 GCA_964017155.1 Oasisia sp. SBJ-2009
AACAGGTCTGCCAGGGAAGTAAAGTGTGAAGCGCTTTGAACAGTCCTGAGGACTGAATACTGCGCTATATAAGAATTTGCCTTTTATTGTTGTAAACTGTTTAGTTTATATTATACAACAACAATTCGACTGTATCGCGTATTGCCTATATCTAGTGTTATGTTAACTTAACATTAAAATTAATTAAAAATGGAATTCAATCACGCGTATCAAACGTTCCACGTAGTTACTATGTATTTGAGTGATTAACCCAAGGAAGGTGCCTGCAGGCTTGTGTCTGTTTGTGACGTCTCTTCGGCCGGTCTCCACTCTCTACCCACACACGCCACTCGCCCCACTCACTAGGCCACTAAGAAGCCCCACATTTGACCCATTTTCTCCGGCCGTTCGTACGGTTACGCGGAGTAAACTTTTCCATAGCCCATACCGTTTGTTTTAGTCACCAATGTTTCCATTCATCCTTCTACCTGGCGTCCTTGGGAAAATGAGGATTGGCGGGAGTGAGAATCCTAAAAGCACGTATGTCCGAGAAGACTTCATAGTCATCCATTCTACTTCGTGAATCTATGGCAATAAATGACAGCCGTTGGACTGGCCTGGCCAATCATGTACAATGACATCAACTAAATACTAAACTGGACGCATCATTATCTCAAAACATAGTCACTTGAATCAGTCAAAATAGAGCCATGTGTGATTTTAGTACATACTATGAAGGAATATAAATATAAGTTCACAATATTTGCGAATTTCGCAATAGATAATTCGTGTTTGATACTGTTAAAGTTTTGAAAATACAAAGAAATGTCATCAAGGTCATTAGAAGCGAGATTTTATGATTTAATTTAAATTACTTTGTTTGTTTCTACACACACCACTTCCGGTGAGACGCCGGGTTACGCACGTGTTCTCTCGCAATCTGGTACATTTCTTCACGCTATACTCGTTTTACGTTTTAAATTTGAAGACGACCACCAATTTCAGACAGCAGTATTTTTAACTAATTTGGTAGAGCTGATAGTGCAAGAAAAGTGTGGAACTACAGCTAAAAAAGATCATGATCAAAGCCAACCTTGTCCCTGGTGTACAGGGAAGTAACTGCAAGAACTTCACTGCATGGGACGGTTTCGCTAACGTTAAGGGCTCCTAAACCCGATTTTGTATTTTAGAATCAGTCTAGTTCCTTAACGGTGATCTTGAATATTTGAAAACTGTCAACACCATGACGCGTCCGAGGGACATTGTCACTGGTGTGTCATGGAAATAGTGTCCTCGGTACTATGACAATGAACACTTGCGTTAAAAAAACAATTAATTTAACAACGGATTTTGTTTAATGGTGAATTTTCCTTAAGAGCTCTTTATTATATCGTAGTGAAATGGAACCGATTTTGTTTAATGATTAATTTTCTTTAAGAGCTCTTTATATCGTAGTGAAACAATCCCCTGGAATCGTTCCGCAAGAGTTCACTATGACACTGTAGCTCGTTAGGGAAAATATATAATATTTAATTTGAAATCAGTGGACAAACTGCTACATGGGTATTGGCTGGGCCCAGTCATTCGATGAGACATCAAATTGTGCCCCGCCTGTCCATATGATGATTCACAAGGCTGCCTTCGTTGAGGAAGTTAGCCGATGTAGCAATTCACATTATTTGTTTCGACGATTTTAACACATTAAAGTCTTATTGATATTTAAACCGACAACGTGTATAATTTTGTAATTATTAATATTTACTAACATGTTCTGCGATTTACGAATTAAATTGTATAGAGACGTTTAGTGAAAGGACAACTCATATCCAAAGCGATACACTCTAAATACTCTTCGTGAATTTGTGTGTAAGCCCATATATCAAATTATACCTGAGTAAAGTAAGCGTTCTTCTTTTATGTTCACGCCTTTTCTTGTGATGGATACACCTTAGGTGGTTTTCCCCACTTTATGGGTTCACACGGAGTAATACATAGGTTTGCTCGGTTTGGGTCACAGTGCCATAACGCATGTGTCACTGTCTACGGTGTCAAGGTGACCTTTCTGACGTCCGGCTGGGACGCACGTTGGAAGTAGCACGTACCCCATTCTATTGATGACTAAGTATGATGAAATGGATATTCAATATCCGTGGTCGAAAACACAGAGAGAAATATGTTTATGTTAGACTTTCGAAAAACACTCATGGCCCAGAAATGGATCCACATCTTGCCTATGGGTGTAGGTATGCACATGTGCATTCACACACGTATATAACACACGCACGCACGCGCACACACGCTCACACACACGCACACACACACACACACACACACACACACACACAATTTCACTGCAAAAGAGGCTACATGGAAGGTAGAAAACAGTTTACCAAAGCAGGGCAAAGTCACACAAGTAACTAACAAGATTTGGGTTCCGTGTCAGAGTAGCAGTTATTAACAGCGTCGTACGATATGATGTGTGTGTTGTAACCATTCCTCCTGTTGATTTACCGGGCTGCAG
>OZ024859.1:2514087-2521587 GCA_964017155.1 Oasisia sp. SBJ-2009
CTACAATTAAATTCCTTTTAGACATATATCTTCGTTGGCATAATATGATACCAAAACATATACTTTCTTTGTCTGAAATTTGTGATAAACTCGATTTGTGAAGTTGTTTTTATTTAGTATAGGTTTTCTGCCAGAAACCGTCTGTATGTCTACGTAATTTATGGGGAAAACATTACTTGGGAGAGAAGGATGAAGAAACAGCTAAATGAAAGTGGAATTCGGTATCGGCCAGGCACATCAAAACACAACAGGGCATGGTATTGTTTTTTTGTTGACATCATTATTTTTTGTTAAATACAGACTATCCCGTTTTACCCGCAAATTCCCATTTTACCCGCATATACGGGTAAAATGGGATTTTGATCCGGGAAATATGGGATGCATATTTAGTTGTGTCATTCGCAAATGTGACGTGGTCCTACATATTCAGAATAGTTGTTTTAAGTAACTAACATATTAGAACTAGTAAATTACAATAAGAATAGCCAAGATATGTGATGTGGTAAGGTCGTATAAGCAATATGTCATACTTCTTTGTGAATTTGACTGCAATACCTTGGGTGGATTACTATTCCTGTATAATTATTTAATCCATAGACCTCACATCTTTATGTAACTCAGTAAGCTACTACCCCTCCGGGGGTAGTTAAATTAAGAGATCTACAGAAACAGGCATATTATCAAAGTAAATTGCATGTTTAGTGTTTTTCAATGATAACATGCACAACATGCACAACGGGATGATCCCATTTTGCCCGCATTAGTATATCCCATTTTGCCCGGAATAGGCATGGGTTAATGAAACTGTGATACGTTAATCGTCGCTCACTCTCACGAAAAACTATTATACGCCGAAACACTCATAAACTAATACTACATCCTCACGACATTCGAAGTTGAAATATGACAAGTTGTTGCTTGGCAAACTTAGATGGATCGTCAAAACAAACAATTTAGCAAGGGATCATAGCTAAGGATTACTAACGATTGTTTCAATTGAATTGCATACCAACTGGTTTGTATAGTAGTCAGCACATGCTGCTACACTAGTTGGAAGCGAAAATACGCTTTGTGGCAGCACTATTATTTGCATATAGCGATTTCCCATATTACCTGAGTGTCCCATATTGCCCGGGTTTCCCCTACACAGGTTAGAGACCTGGAACACTGGAATCACAGCGAGACGACGCGGGAGAACGTTGTCTGTAGCAGAGATTTACTGGGCCCGAAGAATGTTTAAAATTGCACGAGACGATAGAACAAATTGTAACGAAAGGTTTGAATAAAACTAAAAAACCAAAGTGGCTGAACAGAGAGGCAGGGACACGTGCAGATCAAGAACACGAAAGGTCAAAGGTGAACAGTCGAGAGTGGCAGAGAACGACAGAGTACAGTGACAGTAGAACACGGTTCGTAGAATAAACGGAAATAACTAAAGGTTGATACAGCTACGTAAACCGTATCAAAGGCGAAACCAAGAATAGTACTGCTCTCTTAGATTTGGTTTGGCCGGGTGTATCATTTCAAATTCATTTTTGCAAAAAACAACGTACTCTGTTTTAGTGTCCACTAAGATATTATATACTACTTCGACAGCTGAACCTTTTAAAATCAGCACACACGCTGTTACTTAGTTAGTTAGTTAGTTAGTTATGCATGTAAAATAATACCACGTGAGTTTCTTAAAACTGTTCTACGAGTAAGACTACTTGTTGTTTGAACATCATAAAATAATCGAATTTCTGGTTATGTAATTGAGGAAGCAGGTTTAATCACACACACACGTAAAGATGTTGCGTTTTTCCCGCAGTGATTTTCCCGCGTTCGGACGACGTGTGCGCAGTCAGGTAGTCTTCCAACTTCCTGTGGTGTGGCGCCACTGATCGTACACGTCATCAGACGTGATATCGAAAGCAGTTAGTAATAAGCGACCGCGACATTTACCGCAGGGATTTGTTTTGCCGACTGAGTAAGCGCGGAACTGTCGCTTCGTTAAATGTGATCGCTGCATTAGTCACGTGGAAAATGTAGTCCTTCCGCTTTACTTCCGGGTGTTCGGCTTACTACTTGCTTTATAGTCAGCATATTCTCTATAGTCAGCACCTTTTTAGTCAGCACATAATTTTTACTCAGCACGTTCTTTTTAGTCAGCACCTTCTTTATAGTCAGCACCTTTTTAGTCAGTATATTCGTTTTAGTCAGCACCTTATGTCAATTGTGTAAGTTCCGTAACTCCTGAGATGGACCACTCGATCGGGTTGTCATCTTTCACGACGGTTTCATCCTGCGTCATCTTCCTCGTCTCTGTTCATGTCCCCATTCTCTCTCTCTCTCTCTCTCTCTCTCTCTCTCTCTCTCTCTCACTCACTCACTCACTCACTCTCTTTCTCTCTATCTCTCTCCTTCTGTCTCTCTCTTTCTCTCTCTCATACTCTCTCTCTCTCTCTTTCTGTTTTCTCTCTCTCTCTCTCTCTCTCTGTCTCTCTCTTTCTCTTTCTGTTTTTTTTCTCTCTCTCTTTCTCGCTCTTGGTTTCTCGCCCTCTCGCTCTCTCCCTTCCTCCCTCCCTATATATATATATATATATATATATATATATATATATATATATATATATATATATATATATATATATATATATATATATATATATATATATATATATGACCAATGTGTAGTTGTCAGTTCTAAAAAATATTCATAGAAGGTGGCTGTCAACATTGGAGATTGTGTATCCCTTGTGAACTAATGTTAATGTTAGTCCCGTCTCAATTTGGGACGTAAACGAATCACCGAGGAAGACAAGGCAGTGACCATCATCAGTGCCAACTTAGAAAGGTCGCCTTGGCAGACTAGTTAATTAACGGAACCCAGCCGAATGCTGTCAACATTTAGAAACCGTCAAAATAAGAAACAAAGTGAAAATGCCACAACACTATGATATATAAACACGAACCTATAGCCCCTACATAACAACCACCTAAACACCGACCACCATAGTCTGCATCGTTGTGTTGATATCGCATTGACAATGATGACACTTTCGTTGCCCTGTCACCTATTGGGCTCCAGCTGGGTGCTTGTCGCCTACGACAGAAGTGTAGGATTCCTCCACTATGGGAAACTGAATCTTATTTGAATGACAAAATATTTCGGCACTTGAAAGTAATTCAGACCTACCTTGATGTCCTACATATTCAGAATAGTTGTTTTAAGTAACTAACATATTAGAACTAGTAAATTACAATAAGAATAGCCAAGATATGTGATGTGGTAAGGTCGTATAAGCAATTTGTCATACTTCTTTGTGAATTTGACTGCAATACCTTGGGCGGATTACTATTCCTGTATAATTATTTAATCCATAGACCTCACATCTTTATGTAACTCAGTAAGCTACTACCCCTCCGGGGGTAGTTAAATTAACAGATCTACAGAAACAGGCATATTATCAAAGTAAATTGCATGTTTATTTTTTTTTAATGATAACATGCACAACATGCACAACGGGATGATCCCAATTTGCCCGCATTAGTATATCCCATTTTGCCCGGAATAGGCATGGGTTAATGAAACTGTGATACGTTAATCGTCGCTCACTCTCACGAAAAACTATTATACGCCGAAACACTCATAAACTAATACTACATCCTCACGACATTCGAAGTTGAAATATGACAAGTTGTTGCTTGGCAAACTTAGATGGATCGTGAAAACAAACAATTTAGCAAGGGATCATAGCTAAGGATTACTAACGATTGTTTCAATTGAATTGCATACCAACTGGTTTGTATAGTAGTCAGCACATGCTGCTACACTAGTTGGAAGCGAAAATACGCTTTGTGGCAGCACTATTATTTGCATATAGCGATTTCCCATATTACCTGAGTGTCCCATATTGCCCGGGTTTCCCCTACACAGGTTAGAGACCTGGAACACTGGAATCACAGCGAGACGACGCGGGAGAACGTTGTCTGTAGCAGAGATTTACTGGGCCCGAAGAATGTTTAAAATTGCACGAGACGATAGAACAAATTGTAACGAAAGGTTTGAATAAAACTAAAAAACCAAAGTGGCTGAACAGAGAGGCAGGGACACGTGCAGATCAAGAACACGAAAGGTCAAAGGTGAACAGTCGAGAGTGGCAGAGAACGACAGAGTACAGTGACAGTAGAACACGGTTCGTAGAATAAACGGAAATAACTAAAGGTTGATACAGCTACGTAAACCGTATCAAAGGCGAAACCAAGAATAGTACTGCTCTCTTAGATTTGGTTTGGCCGGGTGTATCATTTCAAATTCATTTTTGCAAAAAACAACGTACTCTGTTTTAGTGTCCACTAAGATATTATATACTACTTCGACAGCTGAACCTTTTAAAATCAGTACACACGCTGTTACTTAGTTAGTTAGTTAGTTATGCATGTAAAATAATACCACGTGAGTTTCTTAAAACTGTTCTACGAGTAAGACTACTTGTTGTTTGAACATCATAAAATAATCGAATTTCTGGTTATGTAATTGAGGAAGCAGGTTTAATCACACACACACGTAAAGATGTTGCGTTTTTCCCGCAGTGATTTTCCCGCGTTCGGACGACGTGTGCGCAGTCAGGTAGTCTTCCAACTTCCTGTGGTGTGGCGCCACTGATCGTACACGTCATCAGACGTGATATCGAAAGCAGTTAGTAATAAGCGACCGCGACATTTACCGCAGGGATTTGTTTTGCCGACTGAGTAAGCGCGGAACTGTCGCTTCGTTAAATGTGATCGCTGCATTAGTCACGTGGAAAATGTAGTCCTTCCGCTTTACTTCCGGGTGTTCGGCTTACTACTTGCTTTATAGTCAGCATATTCTCTATAGTCAGCACCTTTTTAGTCAGCACATTATTTTTACTCAGCACGTTCTTTTTAGTCAGCACCTTCTTTATAGTCAGCACCTTTTTAGTCAGTATATTCGTTTTAGTCAGCACCTTATGTCAATTGTGTAAGTTCCGTAACTCCTGAGATGGACCACTCGATCGGGTTGTCATCTTTCACGACGGTTTCATCCTGCGTCATCTTCCTCGTCTCTGTTCATGTCCCCATTGTCTCTCTCTCTCTCTCTCTCTCTCTCTCTCTCTCTCTCTCTCTCTCTCTCTCTCTCTCTCTCACTCACTCACTCACTCACTCACTCTCTTTCTCTCTATCTCTTTCTCCTTCTGTCTCTCTCTTTCTCTCTCTCATACTCTCTCTCTCTTTCTGTTTTCTCTCTCTCTCTCTCTGTCTCTCTCTTTCTGTTTTTTTTCTCTCTCTCTTTCTCGCTCTTGGTTTCTCGCCCTCTCGCTCTCTCCCTTCCTCCCTCCCTATATATATATATATATATATATATATATATATATATATATATATATATATATATATATATATATATATATATATATATATATATATATATATATGACCAATGTGTAGTTGTCAGTTCTAAAAAATATTCATAGAAGCTGGCTGTCAACATTGGAGATTGTGTATCCCTTGTGAACTAATGTTAATGTTAGTCCCGTCTCAATTTGGGACGTAAACGAATCACCGAGGAAGACAAGGCAGTGACCATCATCAGTGCCAACTTAGAAAGGTCGCCTTGGCAGACTAGTTAATTAACGGAACCCAGCCGAATGCTGTAAACATTTAGAAACCGTCAAAATAAGAAACAAAGTGAAAATGCCACAACACTATGATATATAAACACGAAACTATAGCCCCTATATAACAACCACCTAAACACAGGCCACCATAGTCTGCATCGTTGTGTTGATATCGCATTGACAATGATGACACTTTCGTTGCCCTGTCACCTATTGGGCTCCAGCTGGGTGCTTGTCGCCTACGACAGAAGTGTAGGATTCCTCCACTATGGGAAACTGAATCTTATTTGAATGACAAAATATTTCGGCACTTGAAAGTAATTCAGACCTACCTTGATGTTGTCGCTATAACTGTATATTTGCCTACACTGAATACTAACCCTAACCCAAATTACAAGAATTCATCATTCCCAGGAATATTTATGTTTTACAAATATACTTTGTGACCCAACATAGTGCCCCGATTTTGTGTCATCCGCAAGCGCGTGTTACTGCGCTGTGCACTTGGAATGAGCAAGAAACTGTTTGTTTTTGTCGACGGGTCCGTCTTTTCAGCATCAAAAGTGCGCTAATACGCACTGTTTATGGAATATAAATACACATGGGATGATGTTAAATTACTGAATTTACGAAATAAAGTAGCAAAAGTTGCCGTAAGATTGTGCGGGTTCGACACCTGAGTGTCCAAATTTCTTTATTAAAGGGTTGGACTAGGAAGGGAAGTTCTACACACTAATCCCTATATCCTCTGTACTTTGTCATTCTATTCATCAAGCAGCCAGTTATTGGTCCTCCGTTCCCCACCATCCTAATTTTCCGCCTTGATTGGGGGATATGCCCCCTGACCCATTCTGGCTATGCCAATGGGCTGCGTTAACACGACATATCAATATTAACACAACATTTAATAAACTTCAAAAACACATTTAACTTTAGATCATACGATGTTTTTGTGAACCAAACCATGTGCATGCGTTAGATATTTAACTGGGTATTGATTGCCAATTGGTCAGGCAGTAGGCCCACTTTATATTGGACTTAAATAATAATATATTTTATTTCATATAGCGCCATTTCCACAATTAATATTGACACTTCACAATATATTACTATTAATATACATAAAAAGGATAAGAAGTATACTAATATAAATAAATAAATACTACGAATTATGTGTATAAATAACTAAAATGAATGCAGTACTAAATAGCGTCTCTAAAAATTAAGGAGTAAATAAATAAATGAATTACATATTATTCATGAAAATACATAATAATGATTAATCTAAAAAAAAATCCATAACAATAATACTGATAAGTTAATGTAGTCGGGCCTATGTATCGTTGTATGCCGGCCCGGCCTCGCTGTGTACGGCTCAGACACCACTGAAGGTCACGTTCAGTCGCGTCGGACGTTAATTAACCCGTCTCGCGGTTGTGAACTTTCCAGATGAGTAACAACAACACCGCACATGAAAGACGGGACAACATCCGCCCCCACTCTGTGGTCGGCCTTGTCTCTGTGGTCGAGACGTCACAGCCTGGCACAGACACACGGCACACCGCCCCCTGCCGGCTAGTGTGGAGTTACGGCGTCATCTAGGTGTGGAGTGGGGATTCCCACCCAGATGACGAGTCGTTTGTGACATCGCGTGGTGCAACTTTGCAGTGGGGATTCAAATGTGTCCTGTTACAGGACATATTTGTAATTGTAAAGTTGCACGCGATGCTGGAAATATCTCCTGTTGATCGATACAATGGAAAGGGAAGTGATTACCCGTAAAAGGCATATGTTGTGAAACTTTCCCTACCCCCGTCCTAACTAATACACACGCATGCACGCACCCACATCCCACGCAAGCTGATACATGAGCGTGCAC
>OZ024859.1:2526587-2571587 GCA_964017155.1 Oasisia sp. SBJ-2009
ATCTGTCCGTCGAGTGTAATGTTTACATTGGCTCATTCTTCGCTGTACGCGTCCAAACAGTGGTGGCATCTGACGGGAAGAATCAAACCATAATATATGTTGTTCGTGTGTTAGACGCAAAGAGGCGCCACCGTCTAGATCAGCAGCTCGATAACCTGCAATACAAATACCACTATTGCTAAACTGCCCCTTTATTCAAATTCACCTTATTATCTGTTCGTGCATTGTATACATTATACATATACAGCGAATTCGAAGCAACTGTAAACAATATCTAATTTATAGCGATCGGGTGATACAAAATAAAGCCGAATGTTAAAATAATAAACAAGTGTTGTGGTAACCTTTCTCATTGTATTGTTTGCTTCCTTCCTTGTTCAACTTTGATTTAGTTACCATACTCTGCTTTTCTAACGTATAATATTGTTATTTGTAGTTGCAAGTAGTCAGGTACATGGCATATAGACCCATACAACCGTCATCTATTTCTTTGAAGGCATGAACGACCTTCTTAGAGTACAGACTCAAGTCTACGTGTGTATGTACAGTATTTTATTATGTACAATTATATGCAACCATCTACAAAATACGAGGATGAACAGAGAGAACTACTAACGTTGCAGCAGCAGCTCTATCACAGTATCCTACAAGTAGACATTTCCTGCAGCTGACAAGTGCGGATGTTTTAGATGATGTGGTCGGCTGATAAATCTATCATGTCTGTCTAACACTGCAGCGAAACGTTCAGAAATTCACGCAGAACAAGTAATTACTGTAAATAATCCTGTGCTCAGCTTTGAAACAGACGAATGGGGTAGGTTAAATCATTTCTTAAACTGTGTTGTCTGCAGATATTCCTACAAACATGCCACCGGTCACTTTATTTACTCCACTGATTTATAAATATGGCCTGTTCTGAATGGTTGCACACAATTGTATGGCAACATGATAAAAACCAGTTCCCTTTGGTAAAACTGTCTCTTAATTAATTAAAACAACACTTCTGGCTGATCTGGTGATAATTAACTTACAAATACAGATTTTACGACATTTTTTATTAGAGTGTTAAACCGAATAACCAATTATTTACACACCCGACCCCAACTATGAATGCTGCAGTTAACACCGAAAAAACTTGACGAATAAATCACAGCACCGAGACCCCCATTACCACGTGTCAATCATCCAGAAATACACTGCAGCAGTGACAGCCTCACGCTCACATCACAGTCTTTGCACCGAGCATGTCACAAGACACAACTCTGCTGATGATAACTCCATTCATCCTCATCCGCTCTACTCTGCAGGTTTCAGTAACGCCTCAATGTGAGGCATAGTGTCCTTATATCGACAGTTTTTTTGCGTTCTCCGCCACTGGTTCGACAGTATGCGCCTCGTCGCTGTTTGGGTCCGTTGCACTTTTCGCACGGAAGGTTTTCTGCAGCACGTAGGCATCTGCCGGCTCGATGCGCTTATAGTAGCTCGTCTTACGTTCGACGATCTCGAAACCAAACTTCTCGTAGAACTTGATGGCGCTGTCGTTGTTAATCTGGACATGGCTGAAACACACATGGTCCCTCATTAGTCAGATTAATCCTACATACATAAGAAGTCTAACCCGCTGTAGCGCTTACGCTTCCCGGCGTTATAAACATTCCGATTGACGTTTCTGCGCAAGCACGATAAATGTTAAATCATCAATGTGCAGTGAAAGGACAAAGCATTTATTGTATAAATACTATGGGTTGTTCATTACGATGTATATAACCTCTCTGCAAAGTTATTTGTTGCAAATTAACACGAGGCAAACAAGTTTTGAGACATGTTTTGATAGCAAGCGTAAATCACGTGACTGTAGTGTGCCATAATCTGTAACAGTGAATTAAACAAACGTAACATGTACTGAATGAGATGTTAAGCAACTCTTCACAGTAATCACCACAGGAGAGTTAATGAACAGCCCGTAGCATTTAATTGCAAAACCCATAGATGTTCAAAGATACCAAAAACGATCTAAAAAATGTAAGCGCAACACTGGGGCTGTAGTTATCACTGGTGTAGTGTACAGGGGACCATTTCACTAATGTTGTTAAGAACTCGTAAACCTGATTTTGACTTTAAAAATTGTTCAACACCATGATGCTTCAGCAGGGAGTGTCCTGTGTAATATGGCAATGACTGTTGGCGTTTCGAAATAACTTATTTAAGTTAACAACAGGTTTCGTTTAATGAAATTTTTTCCTTAAAGAGTTCTTTGTCTTGGTGAAATGGTCCCCTGAAATGGTCCAATGACACTTCCTGGAGGAGAGCGATTCACCAATTGTGCAAGATATGGTCTGCTAGAAAACTAGTGTCATGTAAATAGTTATCATGTTTTTAAAATACATTACTAACTGCTACATCAGTGGCCAATGACTTCTAAGAAAGTGAATGATAATATATTATTTCTATTATCTTTTCTTACACGTGTTTCTTAACTGTTCAAATAGAGGTGTACTATTATTAGTATCAAAACAACTCACTTTGATTGTTCGCACAGGTAATTAGTGGAAAAGTAACTAAACTTGTTACAGTAGACCGACACGTTACAGTAGACCGACACTCATTACATTAAGACTTTTCATTCAACTTGGCTAATTGAAAGTAACTTTTTTTAATTTCCTGACACTTTCTCCACAATAACAACTGACAGAAAATGGCTATGCCAAGCTGTGGATAAAATTTTTCATTATATTTCTGTTTGACACATAGACAAAGAAAGCTGTGCTCACAGGAAAACATTGTCAAAGTTTCCGTCTTCTTCACAGATCTTGAGGACATGTTTCAACATAACAGTACCTGAAACAAAGACACGTCTTTCAGGATCACTGCTGACATTACATGGTTCTATAGGGGAAGGTATTGACAAAGGTCCAGTGAACATCTACAAATTCACATATATATGGAATGAACCAAAAATCATGCGTACTGGGCTACTGGCATGTGAACAACCCTACAATCATTTGCAAGTAATCAACCCGTTATTTCACACAATTGTCTATAATTCTGAACACATTTTTTTTACTGGTGTATGTTACAGAATATTTACAAATTCAGATTCGATCACATGACAGCCTTACCTATGTGTAGCCGTCTGTACGGGGCGAGGCACCCTAGAGTCATGATGTAGAGCCGCCTCTGTCCCTGTGAACGATCCTCTCGACAACACACCGCCCCCACCACAATGTCATTGAAGTACGCTGCAAACACACACCGCAATCATTGACATCTTGACCTGGGTGATGCAGGCTATACATGATAAAACACGTTTTTTACATGCATCTTTCTATCTGTAATGTTTCTGGCGGTGATATTTTTAAATATACATGAATTACAATCTATATTACACGAAATATCCACAGTTTCCACACTACTGCCATTCTGGGGCAGATTTACTTAAAATGACCCAGCGGGTTGCAGGGCCATTTCCTATCAGACACTGGGACCGTTCTGCTTTTTCTTCCTGTTTTGCAGTATTCTGCCTCAATTATTTGTAACACTGAGCTGTTTAAAGTCACCATTTTTCTATCCTACGACAATGTAGATCGTCTTCCTTCATGCAAGCTCAAAAACATTTCGTAAACAATCTACTCAGGTTGATGTGGGGTAGATGGCTGATGAGAGTTGAGCACTGAATCACACATGATCACTGTCACACTATTCTTGTGATGTTTTTAAAAAACAATGTTGCCATTCGCTCTCCAAGCCTTAAGACTTCAATCTACTGACTGGAGTGATGAGAGCAGTGCCTCGTCTGTGGTTGATGTTGTTAGTGCAGTCACTGGGGCTGATGTGAACCTGCAGAGTGTTACCATGCCAACTGTACAGGAGCCATCAGCCTCGGCGACCCACACGTCACACGCCTGTCCAACAGTGCACATGCACACTTGTTCTTTCGCCCAGCAGTTAGGCGCAGAAAAATGACGGAATTGCACACCTCTTGATAAAAGCTACACACATAGCTACTGCATAGCACAAAAGCTTCAAGTATTTAGGTACTGTGCTAGATGAGAGGCTGTCGTTCTGTGAACATGTCGATTATGTATACAAGAGAGCCCAACAACGACTTTTTCTACTGAGAAAGCTGAAAAGCTTTGATGTTAGCCAGCACATTCTCCAACTTGTCTACAGAAGTTTGATAGAGAGCGTTCTTTCTTTTAACCCTTTTTATACCAGACGTCCGCCCAGAAATTATACCCATGTTACCAGAACAATTGGGAGAAAAAACGGATATGGAAAAAAAATGTACATGGTGTGTGTCAAATTTGATTTTCTCAGCAACTACATAACATATATACAAGTGTTGTATATCAAATGAAAGCTAAGAAATGCAGCTTTCCATTGATGTGCATCATATAAATAGAACTGTTTATTCAACTATGATATTATAAGTTGAAATCAGAGGAAAGTTTTTTTTTTTATAAAATGCATGACTGAACTTCAGCACAACTTTTCGACTGTTTCTTGCATGAATAAAGAGTTATAGAAAAATTCAATAGCTACATTTTGCTATAAGAATTATTCCTGTGTGACGGGTAGAAGGAATGTTATGAGCAATATTCATCAGGTATGTCAGTCCGAAAATATTAGTTTTGTAAGATGACAAGTAACAAGTATGGATATTATCATATTATTTCCTTCCAGCAGTCAATAATAACTCTGCTACTGTTTTTTTGCATGAATAGAAAGCAACTTCAATTACAAGAGTTGTAGAAAAATTCAATAGCTACATTTTGCTAATAAACCTGTGTGACGGGTAGAAGGAATGTTATGAGCAATATTCATCAGGTATGTCAGTCCGAAAATATTAGTTTTGTAAGATGACAAGTAACAACAATGGATATTGTCATATTATTTCCTTCCAGCAGTCAATACTATTTCTCCTACTGACAAAATGAGTTCCAGAAATATGTATGCTATGTGTAAACAATAAATTTATTACAAAACGACAACTAGAACTACAGAACGATCCATCGATTTACATGACAACCCTGTCTGCCAATGTTCGACTGGTTGATGTGTGCCCTCAGGCATTTCTGGTGCAGAGGCACAGAGCACTCACTACAACCATAGTTCGTGGCCTGTGCCATCCAGGGAGCAATCTGGCGCACTGACAAGGCGAAAGCGGCGAGGATCAGTCACCCAGTCGGGGTGGAAACCCTATAAATCATCCCCAGACTCGTTGGATTCGTGAAACAAATTGTCAATCCACTGCGGTCTGGTTTCGTCGCCGCCATCCTGCACTCGATCCAGGGCAGTGCCAGTGGGTCGACATTCTCTCCCGCTAATTCTCCTTCAAAATCCTCGTTTATAAACTTGTCAACTCCCGAAATATCACTGCCTTCGCTGTCTGAAGCACCATCGTCCGCCATTTTTAAATGCCGCGACGAACAACACAAAACAAAACTTTCCAAAAACACGTTTAAAACCACTGAAATTGCCGCAATAAAATGGCGTCTGCCTTGCAGGAAGTGTGGTGTAGCCTCGTTCTCTTCGTATGACGGAAGTGGGGGATTTTAATTTATTCAATATGGCCACAACATGGCCGCATGGGCGGACACGTTGGTAAATACGCACCGATGCGTATTTGGTAAGATGCGGCAACTACGCATCGGTGCGTATCTGGTATAAAAAGGGTTAATATAATTACATGGTATGGCAATGTCAGTGGAAAAAATAAAGTAAAGCTTGCTCGCGTAGTTAACACAGCAAGCAAGTTAATTGGCAACAATCAAAAACAGCTGTCCAGCATATATAAAGATGCACTGAAAAGGAAATCCACACAAATTCTCTATGATCCTGCTCATCCTCTTAATCAAGCCTTTCAGAAACTGCCATCAGGGAGATGCCTAAAAGTGCCATTAGCCAAAAAAAATCGATTGTACCCTCTGCTATTTTAATTTTAAATGCTAAATGATAATGCTGTTTTCAACCAGTCATTAATTAATTTTTATATTTTATGTGTCTGATATATTCTTATGGTCACTCTTTATTTAATCTTATTTATTTATCAATTTTAGTATTATGTTATTGCTAATGTTATTATCTCCAATCAGAGACCCATTTTAAGAAATTATACATGCTTATTTATTTATTTTAGTAGCTATTTTTATTCGTAATTTATTATGATATTTTAGTGATGACTATATTTACTATCATTTTATATTGTATTGACAATTGTAGATATGATTCACCAATGTTTTTATTACTGTAATTTTATGTGTGACTAAAGAAAATTTTCCGTTTTTAATATGTTTTTAAACGGACAATAAAGTTTTTTGAATCTTTAATTGAATCTTTAATAAGTGAGTACCCCGTAAGTTAACACAGAGCATGGTGTGATGGTCTGGATTATACGTCCTGCCCAGGATGTCGCGCTCGACGTTTGCGCATGCATGCACATACGCGATAGGCGTGACCTCAGATAGCCAATCAACTTTGACCCCATGCCAGAATGCTGAGATTGACGTTCCAGACCATCACAATGGCTTATCTGAATATTAGTACACGTACCACAATTTATTATTTACATTCAGAATTACATTAAAGCATTCGTTGACATGTCACGTCACCAGTTCTGATACGTCAGTTTTCTTCTGCTTATTTAAATGTTGGATGAGCAAAGCCATTCAAGACCGGGACTTTCGACAGAACAGTTAACACCGACAAGAACCACTGACACGCAGTAGCTGTTAGGTAGAGTGCACAGTACCTAACTTGGCGAGTTCTCCCACTTCAAGCACGTCCTGGTAGAACTTCTCGTTGTAGGTGACGGGAAACACGACTTGGTTGAGACGTTTCAGCTGCTTTATGTTGTGGACGGTGATGTCACCCAACTCTGTCCGACCCCTGTAACCAACACACCACCAGAGATGGGGTCAAATACATTTGTATTTTGAAAGTATTTAATTTTTTTTTTATATTTGTAATTGCATTTACTGTTTAGGAATTTATTAAAAGTATTTTTTTACTTTCTGAAAGTATTTTCAAATGTATCATTATCACCATGTTTCACGACATAGCTTTATCTAGAGACCCGTCCACCCGTCATTTGGACGGGTAAAAACGAATATGGACGGGTAGAAATATGGAGGACGGGTAAAAAATGAAGGAGCCAAAAAAAAAGGTCTTCCAAAACCATAGATATTGTTAGTTATGCCTTGAAAGTGAGTGTAAATGGTGTCAAATGTGTCTTTGTAGCCCATTTCAGGTCATCAGGCACAATTTGAAAGTTTATAAACTAGCTTAACAGTTAACATCAACGTGTCCACCAAAACATGTGACTGGCAATAATTTGATCCTGCATAAAGCCCTGTTTCACGATCACATATAATGCATGCCAAACTGATTCCCTTCAATGCAAATCAACTTTCACCAAACCAAGTATTTTAAATAAAAATACCCATTGATTGCAACTTTAATATGCCTTTCACCCATCAGTGCCAATTACTCAACAGCCCCCATGGCCCTGATCACAAGTTTTGTTCATAGCTTTATGCAGACTCGAAAATGTCCCATGATTTATTTCAATCCTCCAAAAAGTCTCATTATCCATGCTCCATCGGTCAGGGTCAAATGTCAATGCATTTTAACGTATGTGATTCATTATTTGCATTTGAAAATGTTGAACCAAAAATACTTGAATTTAACCCTGCAGGTGACCAGGGCCGAAAATCGGCCCAAATGCACCTGCCTCTGTTGTAACAATTTTCATTCCCATCACACTAAACTGACACGCGAGAATTTGGTATCATTGGATAGCTGACAGATTTTTCTAGATCGTGTATATTTTTCCTTGTGTAGATTCAGTGACAGATTTTTTTCGCACTCGAGTTTAAAAAGCACGTGATACAGTTGCTGCCCATATTTGGTAGATTTTACTATGCCCTGATGAATGAATTTACGCATCCATTCATAAAGTTGACACCCCCACACATTCGGTATCAAAAGAAAGCTCTGTGAGTGGGTCCTTTCAGCCAATCAGAACCGTGATTTCAAATGTGGCGCCATCGACCCCCACGGAACCAAAGTTGAAGACAAAATGGCGGCCGGTAAACAACAGTTTATCCGCTTCGCGACTTTCCTTTGGATTATCTCAAGTTTCTGCGTTGATATTTTGACAAAATGCTTGACAGTATTCACAAACAAGGTTATTATATTAGTTCATGTAGTTAGATTGACTTTGGAGGCGTTTTGGGGGTGAAAATTCACCAAATTAGCAGTGCCTCATTTCTCCAGCCGGGCGCCTGGGTTGCAATGGTAACGAGCGCGGCCGCAATCGGTCGCCGTGAATCAACGTATTTTTATGTCGGAAAAAATCATAAATATTATAGTTCTCAACGGATTTGTTTCATTTTTGTTTTATTTGGCAGCTAATATATGAATCTACATTTGTCTAAATGGTGAAGTATATTCGTCCGCACGATCATTTTTTGGCAGCAGGATGAAATGGGTGTTTATTTTTAATTTTTTTAGTTCAATTTCAAATACAAATATCCGCATGATTTTCATTTGTTCTACATATATTATAATTTTATTATAATAGAGCAACATTTTAGCGTTAAAATGATGCATCATTCATATTTTTATGACCAATATTAGCGAAGTTATGATTTTTATTGGAACAGTATGCCACAGAGGATTTTTCTTGGTCACCTGCAGGGTTAAATACATTTTAAAAGTTTTTGAAAAAGCACACATATATATATCTGTTTTCTTAAAATACAATAGTTCTCTAATTTCTGTTTCATATTTCACCTGAGGTATTAACATATTGTATTTGACAGGTCTGCTAGTTGTTTAATAATAAATGATTTTTACCTTGCCAGTAGTTACTGATTGTGCTGTGATTTGATTGTGCACCGGCATATCAAGAATTATAAATTATTTGAAATACCATTGAAATGTATTTGCATTTGAAATGTCAAAAGTACTAGTTGCATTTAAACAATTGTCAATATATTTGACTTTGAGCTCATGTCTGCAAAGGGATGAATTAACAGCAAACTTAACATGACATATGAAACAATATTTTGGAATGATTCCACCATACATGAGTTTGTACTTAAAATATTAAATGGGAAAAGTACTCTATCGACGTCGTCAGTGTGAATGGACGGAGTTATCCAGGATGCGGATTAGCCGATTTACATCCGGCCTCTTCCTTTGTTCAAAACCGCGTGCTTTCCAAGAAAAGCGTCGTATATTTTTCTGTAATAACAATGGTATTATACGCAAATACTGTGCATCTCCAAATTCCATATATATGGTGTATTTATACGCTACCATAATTAAGGTTTGCAAAATGTACGCAATTTGCCATAGTTTGTAGACGTCATTATCACAGAATGTCAACCTCGTGAATGATCACGGAACGGATTCATGCCGTGTCGATGCCCTTGTTACGTTTCACACGAAGTGGGATACTAGTTAACGTTACACACATTTCTGTTGCAAACATGTGTTATATGCACATTGTACAACCCAGTTACTGCATCCAATAAATGTATATTTTTGGATTACCTGGTCATTTTTAATAAATTCTTCTCCACCACACATGCACGCGCGGGAATACACCGGAAACAAATGGCGCTGCGTAACGCATGCGCCGCTGGCACCTGCCATCACGTGATCCTTAGCCAGATCGGAGGAAGGTCTAGCAAATAATTTACATTAGCATTACATATCATTTCGTTAATAAGTGCCATTAGCTTAATAAAGATTGCGTGGTGATCAAATGTAAGTTTCATTGCAGCGAGCAGCTTAGTAGGTATGTGTGTCTTAACGCCTCTCAAAGTGAGGGAGTTGAGATAAATGGGCGGTGCAGCCGCTTGCTGTCACTCGTCGGTAGCGGATTCGCTAAGCTTACAGCGGCCAGCAAGCACAATGTGAATGTCATGGTCATGGAACACTTTTCGTGTGTGACCCGCTTCAGTGAACTCCAATATACTCACCGTCCCTTTCAAAGGCAGCGATCCGTGAAAGGTTGAACGGTTAACATTTTGCAAATGTCTCCGTTTCACGGTTCATATTTTAACTACTACTTCAATAAACATGTAATGCACTTTGCAAAAAGCCCACAGATTTTTCCTGTTAAAGAAACTAATAACTGGAATATGCTACCTGTTTGGAGATGTTTATTTATATAATATTATTGCCCCACATTTGTCCTTGGTGTCAGTGTCACCCCAGTGTTAGTGTCAATGACAGTAGGCCAGTAGCACAGTCCGTCGCGTTTGGGCTAGTGTCGTCGTTCCTGTCTCTCTGTGCATGCTTTGGAATTTGCAGTCATGTCGACCGACAATCTTCTAGAGGTAACAAAATATCATCTGCATAGTGTACAGAAGGGGTAATTTTGTTGTTGTGTATTGGCTGTGGGTCTAAACATGACAGCCTTACGCGGGGTGAAGCAGTGACTTACTGACTTGTCATTGGCAAGTGACTGAATGATTCTGGTTTTAACTGTACTGTATAGCAGTGTTTTGGAGGGTTGACTATATATTTCTGCTAAACTTAAAATTATTCACAATCACTGTGTATTCTAATCCAGATGAATTTCAGGCATAAACCAGGCTCCTCTAATGTGTGCCTTAAATTTAAAGTAATCATGGTGTAGTGTTACTTAATAGGTTTTTGACATACATACATGTTGTGGAAGCTAGTCCATCTAAATCTCAAAGTACTCAAAACATTAATCTCTAAGCTCCCACTGTTGCTTGTCATCTGTACTGTTAAGTGTGAATCTACTTACTACTGATGTGTAGGGATATATTGGTTAAATATAACTGTGTTGTGTTTCTGGCACAATTCTTTGGCAGTGTTGCATGTAACATTCAAGGGTCAAATCCTGTCATTTGTTGGTCTAAAATTTAACCTTTCCATTTCTGGAGTAGCATACTGAAATACATCGAGGACTGTAATTACATTCTTTTACAAGCTGCCTTCCAAAGTCTAGGCAGTATCTTCCACATTCACCTAAACTATAAAAATGTAAATTTGGTATTTGTCACTGAAGGTTAAATTAAATGTATGATTGCACATTATTAATTGAAACTTTCTGTGTTTTAGTCATTTGACGGGATGGACAGAGGAATGCGTAAGATCGGAGATATGGAAAAGGAGTCTGAGTTCGGCTATGTGTACGCCGTCTCTGGCCCTGGTATGTACAGTATTACTTACTTCCTACAATTTTTTTCAATATAAAATTCATAAAAAATATGCGTTGTATGCATTCATAATATCAACGTAGAAAGTAAAGAAACGTTTGTAATATAGTGTCATTAATCATCATGCAGCCGTTCCTGTGTCATTTAGGTTTTTTCTTTAAAGAATAGAAGTATAAGCAGTATACATGGCAGATGTCATAATTAGTATTCATTTATGCCTGTGTCAGAATGAGACTTTTTATTGGGCTTTCTAATTTGAACATCACACAGACATAATTTCATTTGCAAGGTAATTTTTTTAGTTTCTAATACTTTGTCTTGCTTTTTTGTTTGTAATTTTTTATGCAACGAAGGACCAGAAACTAAACAAAATTACCTCGCAAATGAAATTGTGTGTCAGTCCGATGTTCAAGTTAGAAAACTCTATCCACATGCTGCATAAAATGCTGTATTTGTGTTTAGTACAGCACATAATTATTTATGGGAAAGATTAAAAGTGCTTAAGTGGGAATGACACAAGTGAAACAGACATGATTTAGTTAATCATGTCTGCTACGCGAAAGTACAAATAATAAAAAGAATGAAAAGTGGGTGTTGCCATAACTTATTCGACAGACCTAAACACCCGGCGTTTGGACGGGTGAAGTTTCGGATAGGTAAAGCATTTTTGATTGGAAGGGAAATTTTGGCAGTGGCAAAAATGTAACCCTGCATAAAGGCCAGTGTGTTGCTGCGGGTAATTGGCATTGGCCAGACAAATAGTGTACGATCCAACCCATCCTCTGAATGACGCTTTTCAGAAACTTCCGTCAGGGAGACGTCTGAAAGTTCCACTAGCTAAAACGAATCTATTCAAGAAATCGTTTATACCCTCTGCCATTTTAATTTTGAATGCTAAATTTTAATGTACTGTGTACTTCTTTTATTCCACACACTTATTTCCATGTACTGATTTATTTAATCTTATTTATTTACCAGTTTTAATACATATTATTCATGTTACCACATTGTGTCTTATCAAGGAACCTTGCTTATTTATTTATTATTTAGAGTACTTTTTTTTATTTACTTTATCAATTTTAGTACCAATTAATATCATTACCATTTTAATATGGCTTATTAACCATATATATTATGGCTCACCAATCTTATTACTGTCATTTTACTGTGTAACTGAAGAACAATTTCCGTTTTTAGTGTGATGTTTTAAATGGACAATAAAGTCTTTTGAATCTTTGTACGAGCGAGGGTTGTGGTATCTTCCAGTGGTGACGGCGGAGAAGATGTCCGGAGCGGCCATGTACGAGTTGGTGCGAGTGGGGTACGACGAGCTGGTGGGGGAGATCATCCGACTAGAGGGTCACATGGCCACCATCCAGGTCTACGAGGAAACTTGTATCCTTTCCCACCGTTGAAAACTCATCTATTCTGGGCTGTGTACGCGGTGTCAGTTTATATTAATTCTAATTTTATTATTATATTTATTATTTTTAATAGTTTATTTTTTGTTTTTATTAGTATTTTATTAGTATTTTATTTACCTATTTATGTTATCTTGAACATGTTTTTACATTAATTTTACGCAATGTCTTCATTCATTTATTATCAATATGTGCTTTATTTTAATAATCATCTTTAGGTGTAACTTATTACTGTTATATTTTATACTTATTTTATGTATTGTCATTTACTTTATCACATTTATTATTATTAATTTTACATAACTTTCAATATTCTGCATATATACTGGTGTATGTATGTGTGTGTGTATATATATATATATATATATATATATATACATATATTTATATACTCCCAGCGCCTTCGGGTTGATTTTATCTAGATTTATGTTGACATATAAGTGTTGTTATTCCTGCAAGTTTAATCCAGTGCTATAACTTTGTGAAAAAATTATTAGAAATGCTGGTGTTAAAATAGAGTTATCTCTGTCATAATGACAATGTTCAACCTCATTGTCCAAGCCAGTCATAACATCACATAAATAATTACTTAATTTAGATTTCCGCTGGGTTCCGCAATCAAAGTTGTCGTACATCGAAATAACATTTTTACGTCCATGCCATTGTCTACATTCATAATTTTAAACAATATTTGTGTACGTTAATGATTACAATGATGTTACAACTTTAAGATACAAACTCCAAATACAGCTGTATTTCTTAGTACCATTGGTCATTACCCCCACAACAGGGCGAATAAGTGCACCCTTAACTCATGTCCAGCTGGTGTAACTGTTGGAGATCCCGTACTGCGAACTGGCAAGCCTCTTTCTGTTGAACTTGGCCCAGGCATCATGAACAGCATTTTTGACGGTAGGTGTGAGGGGCATGGGTGACAACTATTGGGAAATATTATTTATGTGTGTTCTAGAAGCATGGCCTAGTTTAACATTAATACTGTAATTCTACTGTTTGTATTGGGTGTGCATTCAATAAAATTCTGCATAAGTGTGTTTTAAATTAAAGCACTCTTGAAAAAGCAGTCTTACTAAGTTTTTTTCTGGAGCTTCTTGATGCAAATAATTACATTGGGCTCCCGGTTAATAGTTTGTGGGTACTGGATATCACTAAAACTATACCAGATTTGTTCAAACAAGCTGACATCATAGGCTTGATAGTCTGCTGGGTTGGATGCTAGAGAGGTTAATTTTTATGTGAAATGATTGAACTGCGATGAATGTTTACAGGTTTGAACTAAGATTACATTGAAGAAGCTCCATGGCCTATTCAACTAGTTTTGGGAGTTGATTACCAGTTTGATTTTCATGATTGTTAATCAATTTGGCAATTTAACATATTTTCATACTAATCACCCAAAACTGATCGGAAGACTGTGCAATGTTTATTTACTGTGTTCCAACTTCCTGTAATGTGCGGATCCCAAACATGTAGCTTTTTAAACAGTGCCAAATGCAATTTTTGCCAAATGTATTTTCACCATTCAGTAGCGGTACATATCTTATAGAAAACAAAATTCTATACACTGCCCTGTATCAATAATCAAAACAGTTATCGATCACAGAATCGAAACATTTTTGATTCATTGATTGGAAGCATCAATCATCAATAAAGTTGATTAAATGACACAACTAACAAAAATAAAAACGTTCTCAATGTAGCTGCTGGGGTCACACGATTAGGTGCATTTGTAGCCAGACACCATTGTTGTAATTTATTTTGTTGACCTCTGATCACTGTTTAGAATTACTGCTGGTCCCTTTGACAGTCAAACATTTTGATTGTGCTTGTACCTCTCAAAAAGACTGTCTTTATAAAAAAAAATACTTAATTGAAAATGACCTGCTGACCTACGACGTTTTAGGTTACATTTCAAATACGCAATACACAATGACTCTCATTGACACGCTCCCATTGTTGACCTCTATAGATCTCTGTTGGCTTATTGTATCACCCATATTGACCTTTACTGACCATTATATTGACCATTATTGACCATCCATTATTGACCTTTATGACTATATTGTGTGTCTGTATTGACCTTTACTGACCTGTATTGACCTTTTTGACCTTTATGACTATATTGGTCTTTGTTGACCTGTGTGTCTGTATTGACCTTTACTGACCTGTATTGACCATTATTGACCTGTATGACTATATTGATCTTTGTTGACCTGTGTGTCTGTATTGACCTTTGTTGACCTGTATTGACCTGTACTTTCCTGGCAGGTATTCAGCGCCCCCTCAAGGACATCTGTGACCTGACTCAGAGCATCTACATCCCCAAGGGGGTAAACACCCCCGCCCTGGACAGGAACATCAAGTGGGAATTCACGCCAACTGGGATGAAGGTGAGTAGACACTGTGACACTGCCGTCTTAATCAGAAACAGTTCTTTGTACATATTCATCCTACAAGACCTTGGGGTGGTCAGATTTCCGGCCATTCAAATGCTGTTAGAATCGTAGTTTATCACTGTTTAGAATTACTGCACTAGTTGTTGTTCCTAAGATTAACCTGGAATACTTCGGCCGACGAGCTCTTTCATGCACAGGACCCTCGCTTTGGAACTCACTTCCATTACATCTCAGAACACAATGTGATTCCGGACTTTTTACAAAGGACCTTAACAGTTGTTTATTTAAACAGGCGTTTTACTACATTGTTTACATAATTTTGTACGTTGTGTTAGTATCGCAATATGTACTTTTAATCTGTTGTAGCACAGAGGTCCTACATACACATGTCTCTCTCACCAAACTCGATGTACAGTCTATACAATAGTGTTCTTAGGTCAAAACCTCAGAAGCACCTGAAACTATTCTCTTTCAAACTCACTCACACTCATATCGACCGCTGGAGTAGTACATTTGTGGCTTCTCTCAGTCTGTCATTGCTGACTTTACGTCTTCCACCTCAAAGCATACATCTTCCTTCAAACTGTCTACATATGTTGGCGCTGGTGTTCCTCTCTTGCCACAAGATCGTCCTAGATGTCATTCCGTCTTCATGTGTGTAGCAATGTCCATTAAATCTCCATGTTCTTCTTATCTTTTCAGTGATTTTATATATTCTGCCATACAGTTCTCTACTGATTACATGTTGTTGCCAGTGAACATTAACACCAGCCTAGTTGTTTGTTATGGTTTTTTCCATAGTCCAAGTTTCACACCCATACTGGAGTACATAGTCAGACTCTGTTGTTGCTATGAATAGTCGCTGTATGATTTAGCATGAGAGCGTAGACTTCCACTTTAGTTGTAGTTGGTTGAGGGTTCTGACTGCTCTCCACGTCATAGCCTTCCTAGTCTCTTTCCAAACATACCGCATTGTAACCCAAAACCGTTGTAGGTTGGCAGTCACATCACTGGAGGTGATGTGTACGGCACCATCCCAGAGAACGTCTTCATCAACCACAAAGTGATGCTGCCGCCAAGAAGCAAAGGAACCATCACCTACATCGCCGAGCCGGGCAACTATGACATCACGGTGAGAGCAGCTTCGGTCGTCCTACAACAGTATCCAGTTAAAGGGAGGGCGTTTGCTCCTCTGCCCAGAATTAACAGAGCTGTATTTTGTAACGGGAAGTCTGCTTTAAACGGGAAGTTTGGTTTAAAACGGGAAGTTTGGTTTACCATTTGAACATGTTGGAGGTAGAATCTTTCAAATTACAAACATTACTCCAAAGTTAATAAAGTAACTAAACACAAATTGGCAGGCAGTAGACCTTCAACTTGCATGTTGGAGTCATGTAGTATATATTTTCTGCCAAATACACCACTTCCTGCACACCGTACTGGTATTTCTGCAGCTTCTGAAGTATGCTTGTTCTGTTAACAAAAATGTTTTATTATTTTTAACTGACTGCCGGGTACTAATTTGTTATCTTTTATTAATAAATTACTATCTGCTGATTATTTATTATCTCGTTTTTATATGTTCTGTTGAGTTAGTAAGTTTCGCTTATGTAAATCTTTGCAATACCTCGTATATTTTTTTACTGTTGTTTATATTTTAGGTGATTGTAATTTTTAGGCACTGCTCAATAGCGATTTAGTATGTAAATAAAGTTATTATTTGCACTGTCCCATTGCAGACATGATTAACTAAGACATCTGTTTTGCTTGTGCCGTTCCATATCTCCAATAAGTTAGTAAATAAATACTTAAATAAATAAATATTGAAGTTAATACATATGTTAATATGTCTGTTAATATATCTGTTATTTTAATTGAAGTTAATGTATCTGTTAATGTGTCTGTTAATATATCTGTTAATATATCTGTTAATACATCTGTTAATATATCTGTTAATACAATTGAAGTTAATGTATCTGTTAATGTGTCTGTTAATATATCTCTTAATATATCTCTTAATATAACTGAAGTTAATGTATCTGTTAATATATCTGTTAATATATCTGTTAATATATCTGTTAATACAATTGAAGTCAATGTATCTGTTAATGCGTCTGTTAATATATCTGTTAATATATATGTTAATATATCTGTTAATATATCTGTTAATACAATTGAAGTTAATACCCCTGTTTACCAGGGAAGATATTAGTACATTACCAGTACTAGAGACTAAGTTCGAAGGGAGAGAGTGTGACTATTTAGGACAACTAACTGTAACCCAAAAAATGGTAGCTATGAAAATAAGAGATATGAAGGATAATAAATCACCAGGAGTGGATGGGATTCCTCCCAAATTACTACTGGAAATTGTAGAACAAATTAGCATACCACTTGCAACAGTGTTCAATTTGGCATTAGAGGAAGGAGTGGTTCCGGTAGAATGGAAAGAAGCAAACATCATACCATTATTTAAAAAAGGATCAAGAAGCAAGTCAGAGAACTATAGACCAGTGAGTTTAACATCGGTGATTTGTAAACTATTAGAAAGACTAATTAAAGATCACTTGGTTGATTTTCTTGTTAAAAATAAATTGATAAACACATCTCAACATGGGTTTTTAAAAGCGAGGTCATGCTTAACAAATATGTTATGTTTTTTGGAAGATGTCACAAAGTGGGTAGATGAGGGATCACCAGTAGATATAATCTACTTAGATTTTAAAAAAGCCTTTGACAAAGTGCCACACCAAAGATTACTACTTAAACTAAAGGCCCATGGCATAGGAAATAGTATGATTAACTGGATAGAAAAATGGCTTATTGATAGAAGACAAAGAGTAGTAGTTGATGGGGAGGTTTCAAATTGGAAATCTGTTTTGAGTGGAGTACCGCAAGGATCAGTATTGGGACCTATTTTATTCTTAATATATATCAATGATTTGGATGATGACGTAACAAGCAAGGTGTTGAAGTTTGCGGACGACACAAAAGTGTTTAGGAAAATAAAAAGTGATGCAGATAGACAGCATTTACAAGATGATCTAAATAAGTTGATAGAATGGTCTGAGAAATGGCAAATGCTGTTTAACTTTGGAAAGTGTAAGTGCCTCCACACAGGACATGGGAATGAAAATGCACAATATACAATGGGTGGTACTGTACTAAATACTACTGTAAAGGAAAAGGACTTAGGTTTAACCATTAGTGCTGACATGAAGGTATCAGAGCAGTGTGGAATTGCAGCAGCGAAGGCAAACCAAATTCTTGGATTAATTAGGCGAAATATAGTATACAAAGAAAAAGAACTAATAATACCGCTTTATAAAACAATAGTTAGGCCTCATTTAGAATATTGTATACAAGCATGGAGGCCATATCGCAAGAAGGATATTGATATGCTAGAAAGAGTACAAAGGAGAGCAACAAAAATTATACCAAAACTCAGGAATATTAGTTATGAAATGCGTCTAAAAGAATGTGGTCTAACAACACTAGAAACCAGAAGATTGAGAGGAGATCAGATTGAGGTTTTTAAAATATTGAATGGGTATGAAAATATTGACAGAAATATTTTTTTCACGGTCAAGGAAGAGAGAAGGACTAGAGGACATGGAGTTGCATTAGCAAAGAAGCAGTGTAGACTAGATATTAGAAAATTTTCATTTTCCCAAAGAATAGTAAACGAATGGAACAAATTATCAGCTGATTGTGTAGGTGCTAGAAGTGTTAATATGTTTAAAAATAAAATTGACATATACCTAAGACGGGCAGGGTATACTTAGATAGATAGGTTGGACTCTCGATAAGCCAAACGGCTTCCTTGTCCACCTGCCATCTAGAGTTGATTCTCTAGGTGGCAATCTTGTTAAATCTTGTCTTGTTAAATCTGTTAATGTATCTGTTAATATATATGTTAATATATTTGTTAATACAATTGAAGTTAATAAGCTGTGCTGCTAAATCTGACTATGAATGTGATGTTAACGTGTGGTGGTATTGTCACCAGGAAGTCATCCTGGAGACAGAGTTTGATGGCAAGAAGACGGAGTACACGATGATGCAGGTGTGGCCAGTGCGACAGATGCGTCCAGTCGCGGACAAACTGGCCAGCAACTACCCCCTGCTGACCGGTCAGAGAGTGCTGGACTCTCTCTTCCCGTGAGTCGCTTATCCTAACTCTCTCCCTGCCGAGATGAAGAAAACCTACTTTTAAAAGACTATTGAAAACCCACCTATTCTGGGCTGTGTATGAAGTGTAGACACTTGTCAGTTTATTTTATTTGTATTTTATTTTTACCTATTTATTATCTTGTACATGTTTTACATTAATTTTACATAATGTCATACTCATTATTTTATTATCAATATACCATTTATTTTAATAATTATCTTTAGCTAACTTTTTTATTTTATTATTTATTACTATTACTTTTTATACATATTTTAGGTATTTTAGTTATCTTAACAAACTTAATGTTATAATTCTACGACACATGTATACATGCTCATGTACGAATGGATATTTCTAGATTGATGGCGCGTTATAAATGTTCTTCTTCTTATTATTATCCTGGTAGAGAACCACTAGAAATTAGTCTTCATTGGTTAATCAATGTCAGCATGGTGACGTTTCAATTTACAGTGCAGTAGTTTTGTTGAACGTAGCTAACAAAGTCACAGAAAAAGTCACAGGAACAAGCTACAGGTAATAAAGTAACAGGAAGAGAAATAAAAACAGGGAAAAAAGACAACACTTTAAATCGATTGGTGTAAAAATGTGTTCATTGTGTTCATAAATCAGTGAAAATATGAAACACTG
The DNA here is from genome assembly GCA_964017155.1 of Oasisia sp. SBJ-2009. Classification (NCBI taxonomy): domain Eukaryota; kingdom Metazoa; phylum Annelida; class Polychaeta; order Sabellida; family Siboglinidae; genus Oasisia; species Oasisia sp. SBJ-2009. Next base: position 2,546,449 of record OZ024859.1, read on the forward strand.
ACAATGGCGCTACAGACTTTATTGTACTCATTTGTCAGCTTCTCTTTAAATCTAACAATAAAAATGAGTTAATTGTGTTCATTACCAGTGAAAAGGAGAGTTTGAATAATATTTTCTTGTGACATTATTTCCTGTGATTTTATTTTTATGACTTTACCTGTGACTTTATTACCGTCTTTTGTCCTGTCACCCCAGGTGGGTGTAGCTAGTGTCAGACTACACGTGTACATTAGAGCGCAGTGGCTCAGGGTTAGAACTTCGGACTCGACTACGAGAACCTGGGTTCGAATCCTGGCTGCGGTGTTAAAACCTTGGGCAAGTTTTTTCACTCTACATTGCTCCAGTTCACTCAGCTGAATAAATGAGTACCTGGCTATAGACAGTGGTGGATATGTGTACGAGCAGCCATCACGCATTAATTGTAGCATATGGCTGGATGCTTCCCAGAGAAGCCGAGATGGTGTCTGAGTTAACAGGTCTGTCAGGGAAGTAAAGCGCTTTGAACGGTCCTGAGGACTGGATACTACGCTGTATAAAAACCTGCCTGTACTTTTGTTTACGTGGGTGTTTTGTGACAGATGTGTCCAGGGAGGTACCACGGCCATCCCCGGGGCCTTCGGCTGTGGCAAGACTGTCATCTCCCAGTCTCTGTCCAAGTTCTCCAACAGTGACGCCATCATCTACGTTGGGTGTGGTGAGCGTGGAAACGAGATGTCAGAAGTACTGCGGGACTTCCCAGAGGTATGTCCTGTCCAAGGGTGACCTTAATATGCAGGTATATATTTATATATATTTAAAGGGAGGGTGCCGGATCCGCTACCCACAATTGGCTGAGTGGTAATTTGTAACGCGAAGTCTGCTGTCTAGAACGTGGGAAAGTTAAACATCAAAGGGTATTGCTGTTAATTCTTGCTCGCCTTGACATTATTGCTAATTAATTTCGTTTTGAAACTGGATGTTTTGTTAACCTTTTGAATATGTTGCAGGCGGAATCTTTCAAATTGCAAACATTGTTAAATAAATAAATAAATATAAATAAATATACTTATGTGGATATAGATATAAATATATGGATATATATATATATATATATATATATATATATATATATATATATATAGATATATATAGATATATATATATATGAATCAGGATGATTAGACAATTGCAGAGCTATGAGCTCTTCTGAGCTGAATACAATAACTGAACATAAATTGGCAGGCAGTAACCTTCAACACGTAGCATCAGAATGTAATATTACATGAAAAAAGTAAACCCATGAGTAGGCATCCATGCTTCAATGTGTTTTAGATGGCGTGATAAAAATGGGAATTCAAAAACCCATTAACAAGTGCATTAATAATTTCCATTTGAAAAAAATTGGCTAGTCTTCTGTAATGTGTTTAGATAATTTAAGTAACAGAGATCAAATGTAGCTCGAATTTCACACAACCAACATTAATACAGCATGCGTGTAATTTGTTACAGGTGATGCATTTGGTTTACATATTGTTGTAAACATGGATTATCTATCAAATTCAGATACATTTATGTATGGGAATTTTTATTATCATTAGTGTGCATATTATTTAAAATTGTAGGTTCCTATTAGAATTCACCCAGCGATGACGTTCTTGTACACAATGAACCTGTTATACAGCTGTAATGTCATTGCATGTCACCTTTTACTTTCTTGTAGTTGACGATTGAAGTAAATGGAAAGACGGAGTCCATCATGAAGCGAACCGCCCTGGTGGCCAACACATCCAACATGCCTGTGGCTGCTCGAGAAGCGTCCATTTACACTGGTAGGTGGCACCACCATCACATACGGTGTATCACTTGTAATTGTCACACTTCTAAATTATAAGGCAATGTGTCCACGTTGTTGCTTTCTTGTGGGAAACGGCACATGACACTTTTATATGTATGTAATGTCCCATATTATTTGGTAGTTATATGAAAACAAATAAGTAAGTAAATTTTATTTGGAGTTATATGATCACATATCAGCATAAACAATCATGAGAATTGACAAAATAATATACAATTCCAGCGTGACGGCAGAGCCAAATATGGCTGTGACCAGTTTGTTTTAATTTTTCAATGTCACACACACACACACACACACACACACACACACACACACACACACACACACACACACACACACACACACACACACACACACACACACACACACACACACACACACACACACACACACACACACACACACACACACACATGTAACTGCTCACTTTCATCCAATAGTTATAGTAAAGTCAGTTGACTAGATGCACATTTTAAGAGAAATAATATTTCTATGGTCAGAAATGAAACGTTCGTTTATTGCGATTATTTTCAAGTTCATGACAACAAAAAGTCAAATTTGTGATCTGTAAGACAACGTGTGAGTAATGATAGAAAACTAAGATGTGACAGTGAACTGAATTTCACATGGCACCAGTCTGTTCTGAACAGAATTTCCAGTTTATTCTGCTCTAGAGATAAACCCACCCAAATTAAAAGAATTAGTAGATGTCTGGTTGCATTTATTGGTTTCTCTGCACATTGGTTTGTCACATTTGCGATTAAGCCCATAATTGGTCAGAAGGTTGCATCTTTAAAATGTGCTTCACTTTTAGCTATGCATAAAAACTGCAGAAGATGTTAAAAATGAAGTATTATTTTGAAGCTTTTGATCGGATTTCAAAAAGTACAGTACTAAATTTCACAACTTTTTTGCCTATTTTAATAATAATAATAATAAACTTTATTTAAACACAGGTCTCCAGGGTATGGTGCTGTTCAATAGTGTTGGTCTTAGATTTTTAGTTATTTATACACAAATAAAATAAAAATTAGTGATATTAATGTAAATTAAGCCTGATAGCAATTGTGAATAAAAAAATTATATAAGAATATATATAAATAAAATAAGACTTAGAAAACAAACATTATAAACCAAATAAATACTTGTGAAATTTAAACAAATTAATACGTGTCATTAAATAAATAATTATTAAAATCAGTAGTATAATAATAAACACCCAAGTAACTAGACATTAAATGCAGATTTTATACGATGAATCTTAGGGCGTGATTGAAATGTGTTCAACGTGTTTAATATCAACTTTGCTGCGGCTGGTCACAATTGCGACGTCCCTTCACCGTGAGACATCTGTTCTTCAGGAATCACGTTGTCCGAGTACTTCCGTGACATGGGCTTGCACGTGTCCATGATGGCCGACTCGACATCACGTTGGGCCGAAGCCTTGCGAGAAATCTCTGGTCGTCTCGCCGAGATGCCTGCCGATTCCGGGTACCCAGCATACCTTGGGGCACGTCTGGCGTCGTTCTACGAGCGTGCCGGTCGCGTGACGTGTCTCGGAAACCCCGCGAGAGAGGGCAGTGTCACCATCGTTGGGGCGTGAGTAGTGTTTAACGAATAATAATAAAACATTATTTATTCACGATAACCTTATAAAATGTACGTTTGATCTCCCTAAGGGTCGTGATTGCTAACTCAAGTGTATTGTAAAACATAATATACATGCACTAAACAATTTCATCGACTACCTGATTCCTTATACATTGCGTAATGCGTTAAAGTATAGTGAATATAAAAATTGAGTAACAATAAAAATAAATATTGTACTAAAAAAATTATTAAAAATTAAACGTCTTCACGGTTCCTACTGCTTTGTTTTTAATTTCACATGTTTAATAATCCTTTTAAAGGATATAGTATAATCTGTAAATGTATAGTTAATATAATTTATACATAACATATTTTGTATGGTTTCTGTCATGTTGCAACGCATATCATTACTATTATTATTACTGTTCTAAGTGTTATTTAATTAGTATACGCAGATTTATTATCATAATGTTTAGCCATTTAGAATTATCGTGCATGCACACACCTGTGAATGGGACAGCCATCCTGGATTTGAGACATCTAGTTTGTAGGCATACTTAATGTTTTGCTCATATGATGACAGGCAGACCAGTGCTAGGGAGTATTGTTATTGCTAACTACATCACAGTGTCAACTGACTCAAAAACCTCTATCCACAGAGGTAAAGGCCAAAGTATGTTGTTTGTTATGTTAAGCCAGGAGGTCCATAATAAAATGCCTATGTTGCCCTCAGAAGAGACACTGCTAATGACTGCTAGGACTATTTTAAAGTATTTGAAAAAGTTAAATACTTTAGGAAAATATTTAAATACAAATACTTTTAATTCCTAAACATCAAATCCAAATACTTTGAAAACAGTTTTTAAATACTTTCAGTTACAAATACAAATGTATTAGACCCCATATCTGAACTGTATATAACTTGTATGACGTGCATGTATGGCCGCTGGAGTGCTACAGAGATCCCGTTTCCGTTGCAGTGTGTCTCCCCCTGGTGGTGACTTCTCGGACCCTGTAACGTCCGCAACCCTGGGTATCGTACAGGTGTTTTGGGGGTTGGACAAGAAGCTGGCCCAGCGCAAACACTTCCCTTCCATCAACTGGCTCATTAGTTACAGCAAGTACATGCGTGCCCTCGATGAATTCTATGACAAGAACTACACCGAGTTTGTGCCACTCCGCACCAAGGTAGCCAATCAAAGTCCCCGCTCGTCATAGCGTCAGTGTTGTCATAGTCACTGTGTCGTGCTTTGTGACCAAGATATTGTTTTCACTTTGAAGTTATGAACAGTTATACAATATGAACTATCATTTATCAGCTATTAATTTTGTGTATTATTACTTATATTTATTATTTATTTAGTTATTAATTATTTTATAATTAACACATATTATTATTACTAATATTATTTATTTATATTGATTAATTTATACTGATAAGTTTTTTACAAATGCGTTTGTATTTTTACTTTTATTAAGGAAATATTTGTAGCACCTCTGAATGTTGTTTATTCCCAATTTTATTTTATTCCCGGATTTAATGTGCAGAAAATGGTGTCAGACTATTATTGTATATATTATTATAAACTTCAGGGTTTTGTCTGAATTATAAAATCTACGAGAGAACATATATTAACTTTGTAGAAAAACATATTTGTTTTTGTCGAAAACAATATATTTGTGAACAAGTATTAATGTGCATTAAGTGTATTAAGAAGTTACTGAAATTACATCAAACATTTTCTCATTTTCCATCGTCAGGGAAAAAGAAACTGGGGATTTGTCTTGCGAAAGTAGCCATGAAAGTAATTTTGTTATCATGGAAAGGCTGGATAATTGTGTTATTGTGAGAGTGTGCTGGTCGCGTGAAATGTCTTTGAGACCCGGCCAGAGTTGTTGGTAGTTGTGGGTGCGTATCCAGGTGGTGTGAGTAGAAGGTCCTGAGAACATTCAATGACTGTTTCAGTGCAAGGAGATCCTTCAGGAGGAGGAAGATCTCTCTGAAATTGTGCAGCTCGTAGGCAAGGTACTGTACAGTTTATGTAGACACCCCTCTTCAGGTGACTAATCATTCTCAGTGATGTTCATATATGTATATGTATATATATATATATTATATGTATTCATATAATATATTTATAGTGAATATATAATATATATATACAGGCCTGTATGTATAAATTTAGCTCTAGTTTTGAATACGATAACTATGGTGCATTTTATTAACACTATATATATATATATATATATATATATGTATATATATACATATATAGTATATCTATTTTATTAACACTATATATAGTATATATATATATATATATATATATAATTATAGTGTTAATAAAATGCACCATAGTTATCGTATTCAAAACTAGAACCAAATTTATATGATGAGATCTTCGATTCTATCAGTACACATTTCTAGTGAGTCTACAGTTCCCAATCATTGTGTATCATTTTATCAATGTCAAATACACACTTTTTTCGCAATAGAAATATATATTAATAAAAAAAATATGGTGGACACTATGATACATTATTTGATAAGCCAAACCTGAGGACTGGTAATGTTGTATGTAAATATGTTCCACATTGTATGTATACTTTCTTAAAAACAATAGATGATTCTAGTTTAACCCGGAATGCAAACATGATATGACAAAATATGTTTTAATGCATCATTTATGTCAATCTTCCATGTTGTAGGGGTCTCTGGCGGAGTCGGACAAGATCACCTTGGAGGTGGCCAAGCTGCTCAAGGATGATTTCCTGCAGCAGAACGGCTACTCCCCCTACGACAGGTGAGGGCAGCTCCCTGGGAGAGCTGTAATGGTTTTGTAATCACTGTCATGGTTCTGTGAACACTGTAATGGTACTGTGATCACTGTAACGGTTATGTAATCACTGTAATGGTTATGTAATCACTGTAATGGTTCTGTGATCACTGTAACAGTTATGTAATCACAGTAATGGTTCTGTAATCACAGTAATGGTTCTGTAATCACTGTAATGGTTCTGTGATCACTGTAATGGTTCTGTGATCACTGTAATGGTTCTGTGATTACTGTAACGGTTATGTAATCACTGTAATGGTTCTGTAATCACTGTAATGGTTCTGTGATCAATGTAATGGTCCCACCATAATCACTGTAATGTTCCCACCGTAATCACTGTAATGGTCCCACTGTAATAAATGTAATGGTCCCATCATAATCATTGTAATGGTCCCACTGTAATAACTGTAATGGTCCCACCGTAATCATTGTAATGGTCCCACTGTAATCCCTGTAATGGTCCCACCGTAATCACTGTAATGGTCCCACAGCTGCCGGCCATGTCCGATTATTTTTTATTTCAACTTCTCTGACAGACTGTGGATGATACATTTAACAAAGGTACCATTTGCTGTAAGCATGTTCTGTGAGTGTCTTCATTGACCCGCAACAACCACATATGACAACATATTGCAACTGAACCCAGAAAGACGAAGAGACGAGTCAAACAGAGGCTGGATTTGAGATTTCTCAGATGGTCACACCGTCCGTTCCTTTGACAGGCCTACAAAATTGTCACATCAGCCTAGCTGACCCTAGGTCACTTCACAGCCTTGTACAGATGGGTCTGTTGTGACTACATTTCGTTCTTTCCACAGGTTCTGTCCGTTCTACAAGACGGTTGGGATGCTCAGGAACATGATCGCGTTCTACGACATGTCCCGCCATGTCGTCGAGACGACGGCACAGAGCGACAACCGCATCACGTGGGCGATCATCCGCGACAACATGAGTGACGTCCTCTACAAGCTCAGCAGCATGAAGTTCAAGGTCAGTCACATGACCTGAATTGCCCGTTTTAGCATGCACCAAAATCACAACATAGTCCAAAGAACTTCAGGGCATCTTGGCCCAACAGAGGTCACGAATAAATCTTATGGAACGTTGAAAGGTTTTTGAGGCATAGTTTGTAAGAAAGGTATGTTCTGACACTGTACAGAATATGGAAATAGTTTTGCTACGAAGCAGTGTCAATATGAAAAATACTCATTATCACAAATAACAAGAAGGCATTACAACAATGATCTGGTAAACTTCAAACACATTTTACAGTTATTTGCCAGACATACATAGATAAAACATTTGGATTCTCGAAAGTCTCAAATTTGTAGACAACTGTTACTAACATGTGGCTATTGGTGGCAGTCACATAAAATAAATCTGACAAAATTAAATGACAAAACCTATGCTTTGCATTACAGTAGAAATATCTAAACTGTACCAATTTACTAATTCAGCCCCTATGTGCGTATTAACAGTAGAATTGTTTTAAAGTCATGTTGTCTTAATATACTAATATACAACTGATCCCATTTTATCTGCTGAATCATAGAAAACATTCACTAGGTGACAGCACACTTTCTGGTAGTGACTTATGACTCAATCAGTAGATGGCAGCACTTGTTTGTTAATTCCCATACGTTGTATGACCCAAATAAGTCATGTGAATTAGCAGCAAGGCCTGGAAGAATGATTCAGACTGGCGTCTCAGAGAAACAAGTTTTTTAGTAAAAGTGTTAGGATAAACATGGGCTAACGAGGACCAAGTTCTGTGAAGTCGGCCCAGAAATTGTGATACATGTACTAGTCGCAGTGGGTTCATGCACTTGGAGGTTTCATAGATATGTCGTTGTTATTCCCAGTTAACTGAGCCATATCTTAAACAATAAAACATACTGCCCAGATCACAATGGTTGGTACTGAATGGATGTTTGCATAGTTATTTTAAATTTAATGAAGTGAATTATAATTGGCCTGTGTGGTTATGTTAACACATTAACCAGTTGTAGAGTTACATAAACAAGTCTGGGAAATGATCTGTATCTAATTTAGAAGTGTTACATGATAAGATGCAAAAACACTTACATTATAAACTGTTGAAGTCAAAGTAGTATTAATTGATGTACATTGACATGGCCAGAGCATGCTATGGAGGTCACAGTCCTTGTTATGTGTACACAAGATCCCTGTGTTGAATTGGTAGACAATGACGTGAGCATGGTGTTCAAATGTAATTATTCTCAATGTCGATTGTCAATTAACTAAAATTAAACTTTTAACATAAAATTATTCATACTTTAGATTCCAGGGTTATATCGAAAGATCTCCGCAGGCCAGTCTTTGTTATCGCATAAATATATAATTACAATCCTTTTCAATCAGTATATTTTAATATTCCAATCCTAGATAGTTTCAAGGAATGTTATACAACCCCCAATGTAACCACAACTTAGGGTGTTTGTTATAGACGCTGGTGGTCAAATAAAACTGACCCAATAGACCGCGACATGTCAGTGTGCTATGACAGTTGCACTTACAGACTGCGGCATCAGACCATCTGTTGAAAGGACCAGTCCATCTCATGGTGTCAATTTGAAGCATGTCTACTTTTGGGCAGTTTTGTTCACACTTATAGTCTATGTTTTGGTTTGGAAGACACCGAAAGTGGTTTGTCCCTTCTAACTTGTGAGCAGGGCTTTATACAGGATACTTGTTTTGGTGGACACTGTCCACTGTTAACTGTTAAGCTAGTTTACAAACTTTCAAATGTGCCTGATGACCTGAAATGGGCTACAAACACACATATGACACCATTTACACTCACCTTTAAGGCATAACTAACAATATCTATGGTTTTGGAAGAAGTTTTTTGCTCCTTCATTTTTTACCTGTCCATATTCGTTTTTAACCGTCCAAATGACGGGTGGACGGGTCTCTACATAAAGCTATGCTTGTGAGCAGCTGGAGACAAAACATTCCACAGCGAAATGGAAAAACCTTGTTGAGGGCTCACTCATTCACTCAATCAGTGGTGTTAATCTACTAAAAAAGAATGAGCTCCTGCGTTGGCTGAGCCAAGTGTTGGTCAGATAGAGGTGGAAGCACTGGGTGTACTTTGTCTACGAGGACACTGAACCAACATCATTACTGATAGTGTCCTGTACTTGTTACTGGTATCAGTAACTGTAGTTCCTTTTATCTCACACTGTTCTCAGAGAGACTCATCTCTACACTGGTTAGTCCTAGCTCAGCTGTATGTAATAGAGGTTGTTTCAACAGAAAAAATCTGGCCAAACTCTTCCATGCCTATCCATATATTGTAAATATTTTAAACGAGGGTGCCAGCTCTTCAGTTTTATTTTTCATTCAATATTACGTGCTTATGACTACAGCATGGATGGTGAAGGTCTACTGCTTGTCAGTTTGTGTGTAGTTTCTTTATTAAGCTCGGATCAATGTTCGCAGTTTGAATGATTCATCCTGCAACACGTTTAAATGGTAAACAAAACATCCAGTTTCAAAACTAAATTGGCATTAATGCTGAGGCGAGCAGAGTTTAATCCACTTCCCTTTGATGTTTAATTTTCCCACTTTCTAGACAGTAGACTTCCCATTACAAATGACTGCCCTGCCAGTTCTGGACACAACACATTCTTTATATTTTTCTAAAAATTGTCTATGTGTATGTAAACATAGGCAGGTGTCACATATGGTGATCACGAGATCACGATTTGCGCAAATAACATGTTAATATAATGGCATGTTTTACCATACAATAAGGTAGACTAACACAATTAAATGGCTCGTTTTCTTGTTGTTTTCTAGGACCCACTCAAAGATGGCGAGGCAAAGATCAAGGCCGACTTTGACCAGCTGTACGAGGAGATGCAGACCGGCTTCCGCAACCTCGAAGACTAGACTGCCCCACCCCCCCCCCCCCCCCCCCCCCACCCGTGTCTGTATCACTACAACTGCCATTTGGAGCCGACACACTAACGTGCACAGCTCATGCATTTACGATAGGAAATGTGTGCGCGGACAAATGTAAAATCTAGAGAACTGCAATGTAACATATTATGGTTGTGTGGGTAGCCAGCCTCAACAACTGTAAGACGGCTCGGGAATAGAAATGTAAATTTGTGTGCGTTTTGTCTGTGTGTGCTGAATACTCACTGCTCTTTGTAGGTTCGATGATTAATATCTCTGTAAGGCCACAGCCCGGAAGTCATTGTCCAGTCTCATATTGTCCAGTTGACTTGTGTTTCTTGTGTCATCCTGGATGTGAACTTTGACTTCCACGGGTAGTGGAGATTCTCTCACATACGCAATGTGTTTTCTCCAAACGTTTAGTCTTCTACATTTGTACTAATTATTAGTGTGTAACAGTGAAACTCGTGAACTAACATAATCTTCTTACATTCCTCTTTGTCGTATTCATGGTCGCAAGTCGCAACAGCTGACGAGAAGGAAAGGAATTTCCAGATGAGCATCTTATGCAATTACAACACCGGAAAGTCACTGGGATATGATGGATATCTACTGTATAGTCATATCATCGTTAGCAATCCATCAGTAAACACTGTTTCAACACTGTTCCATTCCATATCTACAGCACGGTTGCTGGGTGTTGTAAATTTCCGCCATTTCGGATGTTCACAGTTTGCTGGAATTCCAAGATGATAGTGGGCCAGTCACTTTTCCGGTACCGGGGCCGATGTGAGACTTAGGCGTGAAGTTCAGATGTGATTATTTCGCAGTTTGCCACCGCGTCTGGATGGCGCGGTACTCATTCGTTCGTTTGTCCCAGTGGTGTACATATCATGTTGTCTTTAGTGAGGGAGTTGTGAGGAGGTTTCTGGTTAATCATGTCAGTTGTGAGGTACACTAATTGTACATACTGAATAGTTTAATATGTAGATGTAGATTGTGAATAAAATCATGCAGAATTGTGACATTCCAGTTGCAAAGTGATACTAATGCTTGTTTGTGGTTGTAAAACTGGGTTTGCTTGAAGCGGTTCTATTGGGATGTGTCCGTGAGGTTGTCACATGGTGTCACAATGACGTTGTAGTGTCACAGTGATGTGACAGTCCTACATATGTCATCTAACTGCTGATATGTGACAGCTGCACTAGGCAGACACGAAGCCATGATTGTTGCCATTTGGATATGTTTGGTCATATAATAACTACAAAAACAGACACACTTTGTTAGAAACATATAGTAAAATTGCACTGATTTCTATGCATGACGTTAACAAAAACATAGCTCACGATAACAGAATATTTGTAATACGTTATTATTAGGAATATATAATTTTTGTAAATTTTATGTATGTGATATTAGTGACGAGTTACAATAGGCCGCCTGAGCAGTTGGGTTTAAACGACCAGTGCTGGGGGTCTCTGTTACGTGCCGAGGAACTAGCCACCATTAATGGTTGGCCGGCTGAAATAACTGTCATCCAAGACACTTGGAGTTATTGTCTCATGTCACATGTCATTGGTTACGGTCTACAATGTCCACTGATGGTCTTGACCACAGGTCGGTTCAGGCCTACGGACGCGTTCATCAAGTTGTAATCGTCTTTCCTTCATCTTAGTTTCGTACAGTGCAGAACAGGCGTCGATTGTCAGTATACTCAGTGCACAGTGTCTGGGGCCATAGTTGCTGTTAGTGCCAAATCAGTGACCGCTAGACTTGCACGATGTATATAATGATTTTAATGTATTTGAGAAGAATAAAAGTACGATCGATGCAAATGTCAATGTCTGTCGCCTGTGGCACTATCTATTGAACTGTTCAACGGACAACGGTCACAGTTAGACTCGACAGACGAACGCATTATATTAGAAAGAGTCATTTAGACTAACGTAATTTACCATAGAGCTAATGTGTAAGTGCGCGCGCGCGCTTTTATTTGTATTGCACAAGCATTTCCCGTCAAATTAAATTTTCGACAATAACAATTCGTTAAAACGTTAATCAAGTTGTAAGTATATTATTCCAATCACTGTTTCCGGTATTGTGGCTGATGTGATGGTCGAAACGTAGAAGTAAGTAGAACATTGCTAGTTGTGTAATTATGAAATTTGTTTGGAATAATAACACTAAAATATTCCATAATATCTTTATTACAAAAAACTTCACAAATTAATAATAATCAGTTTATTGTTAGGCAATATAATATTTCTTATTTGGGGAATAATGCGACAAAGACGTCAGAAAGAGCAGGCACGCACGCACAACACATAACACGCACATGGGAGCGCGCACGCGCGCACACGCAGTCACGCATGCACCGCAGCTGACCGTATATAGAGACATTGAGCGGAATCAAGTCTACATTCTCCGAATACAATGAGTTATCAGAAATGCCACGTGAACGGGTCAGAAGCTGAGAAATGGCGCGTTTATTGACTCGTAGATCTAATCGCGCTTGTTCGCCGAGCGAGACGCCGACAGTGTGCCGCCGGCCGACCAGACGGGCTGATAGCGGGCAGAGCAGGATGTTGGAAAACCATCGTTAGTATACTACTAATCATGTAAACGCTGTAGAACACCCGACAACGTTTAACTTGCTGGATATGACTACTGCAGTAGTCCGGTGATATAGGGCCTAGTTGTGCTACTAGGGGCACTATTAATCTGAACAAACTCTATTTTTGAGAGATTCCCTCATTCGGATTCACTGTTACGTTAAGTTGGAGCTGTTCAAAGCCGTCCGTCCGTCCGTCCGTCCGTCCGTCCGTCCGTCCGTCCGTCCGTCCGTCCGTCCGTCCGTCCGTCCGTCCGTCCGTCCGTCCGTCCGTCCGTCCGTCCGTCCGTCCGTCCGTCCGTCCGTCCGTCCGTCCGTCCGTCCGTCCGTCCGTCCGTCCGTCCGTCCGTCCGTCCGTCCGTCCGTCCGTCCGTCCGTCCGTCCGTCCGTCCGTCCGTCCGTCCGTCCGTCCGTCCGTCCGTCCGCCCGCCCGCCCGCCCGCCCGCCCGCCCGCCCGCCCGCCCGCCCGCCCGCCCGCCCGCCCCCCGCCCGTCCTTTCGGAATTTTTATTCTCTCGTCAATTCCTCCTCCTCACACGCACTCCAATGGAACTAACCGCCTACACAGTCTACATATACGCATATCCGTTCAGATAATTCATACACTATTATATTTTGTATAGTGTGTGCGCGCGCGCTTGTGTGTCGAGGAGTGCGTATTTGCGTGTGTGCGTGCGCGAGATATGTCTTTTCAGTATATTCCTCGATACATTTTGCTGCTCGCGGGCCGAACATCAGGAGTTGTGTGCGTGCGCATCCGTGTGTTTGTTTATGTGTGTTTTTATGTTTTGTTCGTGTATGTCTATGTGTGTGTACGTGCATGGGTGCGTATGTATGTGCGTGCGTCTCCACTCTTTCTTGGAAATTCCTTTAATCAAGCGGGAAGATAATCAGTTTAAAATAGAGCAACACAACAACCGTTGTCATTTCTTTCCTACTGATCTCTACCGACAGCTTCCCTTTCCACCTTTCATCCTACGCCTCCGCTGCCTTCCGCTAAGACAATATCCTCAATCCCCATATGTGTTGTGGTCTGATACTTTCCCTGCGGCCCCGACGTTTCATCCCGTCTGTTTGATCCCGTTCAGCATTCGGCCTGTTCCCTCCTTCACCAGTTGTCACGCCCACTTCATCCGGCGTCTCCCCACTCTTCTCGTTCAGCCCGACGCGCCGTAGTGTCTTCCTCGGTTCATCCGTTAACACCCCACCCTACGCACCCACTTTGTTCGTGGTCATTCACCCGTCCTGCGGTCAGACACTCACCAAACATAAATTAAGCAACAACGTTTGTGCTGGACCAATTGCTTGCTGATTATAAATCCGTTTTCTCAACGAGCAGAAGTATGAGACGAATTGTCTGTTTTAGTTTTTTTTTTTTGGTCGTCGTCTTCTTCGTCTTCTCGTCGTTTTGGTCGTCGTCATCATCATCTTCTTTTTCGTCGTCTTCTTCGTCTTCTTGTCGTTTTCGTCGTCGTCATCATCATCTTTTTTTTCGTCGTCGTCTTCGTCGTTTTCGTCGTCGTCATCATCATCTTCTTTTTCTTCGTCTTCTTCTTTTCGTTGTCGTCTTCGTCTTATCGTCGTTTTCGTCGTGATCATCGTCATCTTCTTTTTCTTCGTCGTCTTCGTCGCCAACGTTTTCTTTCTTCTTCGTCGTCATCGTCGTAGTCGTCGTCTTCTTCTTCGTCGCCTGACTGTACCGTACAGTACCGCACTGCCTGTGTGAACATCTGCAGTTTCCGTTGCCAGTTCGTTGTTACGACCTCTCGTTTTAACCCAACTCGGGCTCGTTGCGTTATACGGCGATCTTCATCACTTTTATTGTTATTTCCGAAAGGTCAAAAAGCAACGTAATATCTGCCAAAATAAACACGATCGCATTTATTGCCCACCTACCGGATCCATACATCAAACAGCACGAGAAACAGGTTGTGCAGCAGACACTCTGTGCAGCTGGGGCGGTGTCTTTATCGGAGCAACGCGCGATCGAGTCAGTCCGTCTATGCCACAGACACCGTCGGCCATCCTTATCTCTTACGAAAGCAACAGAAACGGATACTTGTTTGCTCACAATTCGGGGAATCCGGATGTATAAGTCGGTTGTTCTAACAAGAAACTGTCACGGGACTTCTTGTAATCGATGTTATGATGCACGAAATTGACGTTCGAAATGTGGACACTCTCAGTTACATGTGTTGTGTAGTTACTTACGCGGAAATAAATGCGACCAACCCAACCTGGTTGACGTTATTCTTAGAAATTCACAGATCCAGGGGCGCGGGTCTGTGACAGTGACGTAATTGGAGGTCTATCTTTTTTAGTCGCGAACAAAACAATTAATTCTTTAGAGCGCTTAATAGTTACCGAAAGCTTTTCTTGTAGAATATACTAACACATTTTGTGGTGTACTGAATCCAAAACTCCATGTTCACGGAGTCTATATGACCCTGTGGATTTGTAAAAGACACAAACTTACATCCTATTATCCCCCAAATGTAAACAAACCCCGTCTACTTAACATAAAGCATTGATCATAAAATATAATAAACTAATAAATGTTTGGCATGTGGAAGGCGTCCACAGTGGCAGTTAAACGTAGGACCGCGCTGGAGTGCAACTCTCCAAAATGGTTAGATATGATATGCAAATATTTTACTACGCACTGTTTTCTGTATCACACGCAAACAACAGGTGAAATTAACTGCGATAGGCTATTTTCGCTAGATCTATCGATGTCGCCCATAGCAGCAGGCGCAACGATTATTGGTTTCAAAAGATTTAATAATAGAAAATGTTGATATTTGATCCATTCTTCAGAGCGTGTGGTCCATAGAAACACTAGGAAAAACCGTCAATTTGACTGGAAATGAGGGTTATGAAAAAAGAAATTATTACGCTTGCCTTTTTAGGCGATATGAAGCCATCTTGCTTCAAACATTTACACGTTCGCGTTATTTGAATAAAAAGTCACATGGTTTAAGATATATTGTACACACACGCGCACGCATACGCATACGCGTACTAATACATACACAAACCACTTAAACACATGCAAAAAATCAAAATGTAGAGGGATTTATATTCTGGAGTGTGTGTGTGTGTGTGTGTGTGTGTGTGTGTGTGTGTGTGTGTGTGTGTGTGTGTGTGTGTGTTTGTGTGTGTTTGTGTGTGTGTGTGTGTTTGTGTGTGTGTGTGTGTGTGTGTGTGTTTGTTTGTTTGTTTGTTTGTTTGTTTGTTTGTTTGTTTGTTTGTTTGTGTGTACGTACGTGCGTGTGTCCGAGCGAGCGTGCGTGAGTGCGTGCGTATGTGCGTGTGTCTAACGTGAGATAAAACAACGGTTCAGTCATCATCACAGCAATATGACGCTTCCTCCAACGCCGCTTAACTGGTGAATCGGAGGGATCTGCGATTGTTTGGCGTGGTGACAACTCGCTGGTGCCAAACTGACGACGATTGCGATAGGAGCGCCGACTGGCGACTGGAGCTGCTGTAGATTGCCGTCTGGCGTCGCTTCGTCTCCGCGCCAGGCGGGTTGGATCACTTGGACGCTATCGCCATGTCCGCCGTGGTAGATTGTGCGAAGATCTGACGGATACAAGAACCCCCGCCTAGTGTGGGAGGCACACACACGTGTTCGGGGGACGACTTCTTTGTACTGGGTCGCGACCGGAACAAGTCGGCTAGCCACGGGCGGGGAACGACGGGTCGGCTTTTGTCGAGTTTCACCTGCGCTGTGTAAACTGTGCTCGTTTTAGGCAGTATTTTCATTGTGATAGCGGCAGTGCATTGAAACCAAGGACAGACGTTGCAGGCTGTAAAATCAATAAACATTCGACAAATCAAATAAAAGCGCATAGCGCATCTAATTACGAACAGGACGTCAGCAATAAACTATGTATAGACGCTGATTAGGCGAGTTTGTACTTAGTAAATGATAACACTCCTAATTTTAATGATGTTGTTATTACGTCATCACTCTATATTATCACCCACGTGTGCGTGTGGCCAGAGTTAGGATTTCCTTCTCCAGAGTTAGAGAGCCCATTTCATGTTACACATTTATTCTCGGCGTAGACACTTTGATTTCACTTGAATTAATCAACATTTATCAGGGACTAACGCACCCTCGCGCGCGCGTCTTCTCTACCCCTGGCAGATCCCTTTAAAAACACTCCTCTTAAGGTCCGCCAATCTTCTCTTAACCCAATCTTTCAGAAACGAAGTTCTCTTAACGTCAGCCAATGGAATCGCCCACGACTAGTGTGGTTGGCCCACGGCCATGTGATAGCATGTGACAGCCACACACTGCCCGTGTTACATGCAGTGTTAGGGATGTAAAAAACAAATATTCGAATGCACAACACCGTTCAGCTGCTCTTGCGATTGG
The DNA here is from genome assembly GCA_964017155.1 of Oasisia sp. SBJ-2009. NCBI lineage: Eukaryota > Metazoa > Annelida > Polychaeta > Sabellida > Siboglinidae > Oasisia > Oasisia sp. SBJ-2009. The sequence goes on from OZ024859.1 coordinate 2,563,634, forward strand.
GGGGGGGGGGGGGTGGCAGCTCGTTATATTGGAATTCACAGACATGGTATGCGTTTTACCGCTGCTCTCACGGGTGAAGAATCACGATTGGAAACGACAATAAACTAGTTAAATACGAATAAGTCAAGCACTTCTCGTAGGGGATTTACCAGGGGTAGTTTGCATGGCAAACAGCCGTGGCTGGCGAGGGTGGACTAACGGCTTCCGTGGACTAACGGCTTCCGAGGGTGTCCGAAAGGCACACTCGGCCGACAGGTAAAGTTCTACTGCGTCTAGTGAAGTGGTTGGTCTCCTCTCCTCTCAATTCTTCCAGTCCAATTAGAGACATCACTCCTATTCCAAGAATTGCAATCCAAATCTCATTCTCCCATCAACTCTGTGGGCGTCCGCTGTTTCCGTCAATCGTTCCCTCCTCTCATTCGTTCCACGCATCCAGCTCACGTTAATCATATCCTTGCCAACTTCCTCCTCAAAGTTCCTCCCCTTCCCCATTCTCTCCTATCTTTCCCCACACAGCTGTTATTGACCAATAACGCGGTTCTGGGTATATCAACCAAAGAAAGTATTTCATCATTCTTTGAGTACGACGAGAGGTTAGAAATGTCATTCTAAATAATTACCAGCAATTAACGTGCGGCCAGGCTGACATTTTACGAAAACAGATATCATGGTGCGTATTTGCGATGCATGCTGGGAAAGTCGATGAACATCAAACTGGCAGTTGCTGCATAACGGGGCAGTAAACTCAACCAATAATGATTGCGAAATTACGGTATTTGTTTATGCAGTTCGCACGTCTTGTGTTATTTAGTACGTCCATTTTGACATTCATTCCACGAAACCCAGAAATGCACTAACTTACCAGAAGAAAAAAAACTTCAGGCGAAATATTCAAAACGTGTGTGTATGAATGAATGAATGATTTATTTTGGAATCGTACAAAGCACATATGCAAACAGTATGTGTATGTTAAGCTAAAAATGTGACAATCAATTATATAATGTACGATTCCGGGCAGACAGCGGAGCCAATTAAGGCTGTTACCAGATGGTTTAGATAATAATTATTATTATGAAACCATTTTTCATAAATTAAACTGGTCACTGCCAATCATGTGTGTGTGTGTGTGTGTGTGTGTGTGTGTGTGTGTGTGTGTGTGTGTGTGTGTGTGTGTGTGTGTGTGTGTGTGCGTATGTGTGTGCGTATGTGTGTGCGTATGTGTGTGCGTATGTGCGTGTGTGTGCGTATGTGCGTGTGTGCGCGCGTGTGCGTGTGTGTGTGCGTTCAGTCAAAGACAAGTTTACGCTTCTGCGGTATTGTCATTAGTCTGGTTCAACACCAGCTTACAGAGGCATATTCTTTGTGCTTAGGCACCTTGGTGAATATTTGGGGTTAAGGGTCACCAAAACCCTTTAATTCCATCCCCCAGCAGCTGCGTATATTAGGAGTAGGATAACCCTATCTCCGTCACCCTCCACCAAAATACTGGTGGTTCAGCCTGTAACCCTCAATGTTCCGACACGACGCTATGCATGGCAAGTTCGTATTAATTAGGTCTGTTCATTATATATCCTTGTCATTGGCCATCTATTTAATGATACATTGTACTAAGAGAGCACATTAATTACAACACGAAGAAGTGGTAAGCTGTGATAATGATAAAGTACAATGATAAAATTCAAAATAATAAATCTAACAATAAATAATAAATCTAACAATAAATAATAAATCTAACAAATGATTCTAACTCTGCTACGTATCGTATACAGCGCCGTCTACTGGCATGAGTGGAACTACTGATGGCCTGGCCTGGTTGTGTCATTGCGTGCTTTGTTTACGGTCTCGCAAATACATAATGTGTGACAGTAACGAGGTCTTAAATGCGACTACACAGGAATGCTATGAAAACTGAGCACATGCATGCTACATTCACCGGCCCATATGTTCTCTTCATGCATAATTAACTTAAGAATTGTAAAGTAGCGTATATACTATAGGTCGTACCTCTTTGGCATTCTATCAATGGTAAAACAAGCGTTGCTTCTGCCGCTGCTGTGTAGGTAATATTACCTATTACAGTACAGTTACGTAATAATAAGTTATATAATTGCTGTAAATATTGATTGTCTAATGTGAATGATAAAAAACCCGCAACCTCGTTAGCACAATGCTACAGTACATGTAGGCATTGGTAAATTACTTATGAAGCAGCATTTCTGTTCACGATACTGATACACATTGACTGAGATTATATATTCACCGGGGAGAAAAGCTGTGTCGTTCGATGTGACAAACCTGTTCACCGGTGTCCAGTGACACGGTCAGTAGAATTGACCAGGACCGGTTAAGCCAGTATACAACATTGCAAGCGTGTGAACCACGAAAATGAAGTAGAACAGTTCATACAACTTCTCAACTTACTGGGCAAGAAAAGCAGCCAGAACAGAACTGGGCTCTAGTCTTTCTGAATACAACACACTCAGCCAAGTACTTGAACTATGGTTCAAATCATCGCTCAGAGCACAACCAACCAGTGATTAGAACGGCACACTAGGAAGACGAAGGAGGCAATATATATCCACAGACGGACGCTTTCATTCAAGATTAGTAAACATCTTCGAGAGAACCCGAAAACACAATTTTTTCGAATCGAAGAGTCAACAGACTGATAAAGTACAGTGTGAAGATGTGTGCTACAGGCCTATAGCAGTCAATGCCCCGTGGGAATAACGTACATGTGCTCACGATTTATTTACTGAAATTTCAGGCAATATTTAGAAGTTGTCATGTGACACAAACCTAACGACAGTCTGCCAATGGAGACGGTGGGGAGTGATGCAGATATACGGACCATTCAATATATACGGACCATTCAGCATACATGGCTTGAGAGGCAGAAGTTTACGATGCAGTTCGTTACTGTTTACGCCGAAGCCGCCCGCGCTAACATCGCCGACAGATGATCCGAGTCCTGATGTCTCAGGGATCAGGGATGTTGGCGTGGCACCAGTGGGTCTGCCGTGGCTATCACAGAGACGTCTCTCTGTTTTACTGTTTCTTGTAAAAGCCGGCGACTCGAGGGCTTTTATTTACGCCAGCGTGCGCTTGGACAAGATTCGTAAACATCTTATAAAGAGCATGAAAACATGTTTTTTTAAGAGGCTGTAGCATCACAACACATTGATAAAGTATGGTGTGAAAATGTGTTATAACAATAAATAAGCACGTGCCCATGGAAATTATGAACGCGTGCTCTGAGAAGATTATTAGTCTGAAGTTTGTGTGAATATTAAAAAGTATATAGATGTGTGTGTGTGTGTGTGTGTGTGTGTGTGTTTGTGTGTGTGTTTGCGTGCGTGCGTGCGTGCGTGCGTGCGTGCGTGCGTGCGTGCGTGCGTGCGTGTGCGAGCGTGCGTGTGTGTACGGATGTGTGCACAGTATCTGAAATTAGAAAATTATACGCTGAATTGACAAATGTTGTTATAATATGCCTGAGTCATATACAGTTGGGCGGCTCGATACCGGGAAACACACAGAGAAAGCCACGCCATGTAGAAATATACAGTGAATGAAGACACGCCACAACTATTTCAAGACGAGATCCCTTTTGAAAACCCCACCAAATCAATTCTGGGAATGGGTACGCATCTGCAGGAGAACGAGACATGTGAAGATGTGAAAAACACGAAGGGCGATTTGTATGTGCAAGGACACATTATTATGGTCTTAATGAGACAGGAATTCCGAAATGACAGGAGAGACATTTACAAAATGGTAGAAAGTCAACAATGGAAAACGATCTTGGCACATTCATGTATTGGTTTAACAGGAAGCAAAATCAGTGCACAGATCATAGAAAGACCACGATAACGTGTATCAGTCATACACAAACTGATAGGCGATTCATCTAGTTAAATATACTTCTCTACTGCTACTACTACTACTACCACTACCACTACCACTACCACTACCACTACCACTACCACTACCACTACCACTACCACTACCACTACCACTACCACTACCACTACTACTTTACTACTACTACTATATTACTACTATTACTAATACTACTACAACAACAACAACAACTACTACTACTACTACTACTACTCTACTACTACTACTACTACTACTACTACTACTACTACTACTACTACTACTACTACTACTACTACTACTACTACTACTACTACTACTACTACTACCACTACCACTACCACTACCACTACCACTACCACTACCACTACCACTACCACTACCACTACCACTACCACTACCACTACCACTACCACTACCACCGCCACCACTACTACTACTACATATATAAATTACACAAATAAAGCATATACAAAACAATGATGTTAGATTTGATAGTGCCTCAGAGGAACAGAGATGAGTTTATACATTTATAGAGATGATTTTTCTGAGGTTCTTGTATTTAAACAAAATTGCGTCTGAGTGTCAGGAACGTTCAGACAAAGAGTTCAGGAGTTTTGGAACACATGTGCTGTATGATTGAGAGCAGCAGCTTCTGGGTTCGGCATACGCCTGTGGGGGTGGGGGGTGGGGGGTACAAAAGGGTGCAAACAAACAGGTGGGGAAAGTGGGATGAATTGCGTGGATATGAAACAAATCAGGCTAAGAGCCAATGTACAGAAACCTGTGGAGTGCGATCAATTGCATGTCGGGATACACCAGGTGCATGACGGGAAACACCAGGTGCACTGTTGGAGAGACGAGACGAACAACTACAGACAACTGGAAACAACCGGGACCGCAAATTGTCTAACGAACCGGTAGAAATTACAAAACAAAACACGGGAAGAAACACGCGGAGGGTAGTGTACGCGCGGAGCTTGGATGGAGACAGATTGGCCGTGGGATCCACAAAAGCAGACGGTAGCCGGAGAAAAAGAGGAAACCGGAAGTGACAGCGGGAAGAGGAGGCGGCCACGGAGCACATCCGGCGGGGGTGGAAAGACGAAGGTCATTGGCTTCTACGAGAGAGTCTTTTAGTCTTAGTATGAGTCTCACATGTCCAATTTTGATTTTACATTCTTACTGATATACGTCATTATTGTGCATTGTTATTGTGGTTGTTGTATGTCTCATACTGTACTGTTGGATAAATAGACAATTATTATGTAAGGCTGTGTGTCTGCCTTATTTAGATTCGGTCATTCTCCGAGGAATAAATGTGTGGTTCAAATGCATGGACGGAAGCACCAAACACACACGCACGCACGCACGCACGCACGCACGCACGCACGCGCGCGCGCGCATGCATGCATACATATCTACGCACACGCGCGCGCGCACGCACGCACGCACGCACGCACGCACACACACACACACACACACACACACACACACATACACATTTTTTAAGCTGTAAACTGATAAATGAATTTCGTCAACTCGTCAAACAATCCAATAAAAAAACAGCATCACATCACTAAATATCAAAGTATTATTAAGTTCTTAAAAAATCATATTCGGAACAGTGTGCACCTGTCATATATCTGTTGCAATAGTAGCTGACCCGTTTGCCGATGTAGCATATTTATGTTAATCCCGGACCTTTTGCCAACAAAAATAGCCCCTTAACTTGGTAACAAAAACAAAATGTAGGCCTACCGAGTACCGGGACAACTCCAGTAAGACTACGTGTCAGGTTCAATTTAGCGAAGCATTTGCCGACCGTTCAGCTAAACCAGATTTAACCACGAACTTACACCGTTTCACACATATCGCCAAAATACCTCAACAGTTGATATTGATTGAATGTTATGGCTGACGCTGTGTTAGTTTTCCATTGTTATATTATTAGGATGATAAGGCCATGTGGTGGCATTTTAATAACCACTCAGTTAAAGAATTGTTTCTTACAACAATATAATGCTATAAATAGTTTAAGATCAAACTGTATTGCTTGTGGCTAGTTGTTTACAATAATTTGTCTCACTGTGCTTCCGAGATTGTACGTGATAGATTTCTATGCATAGCCGTGCCGATACCAGCACTCAAAACTGTTTATTTGAAGCATCTTTAACGATGACGTGAAGTCGATATATAAATATATAAATAAATATATATAAATACTTTATTCTTTGATTTAATGGTATTGGTTAATGCATGACCCACTCTAGTGCAACACATAATATTCTATAACCGTGATAATGTACTCGCGGACTTTATGGATTCCTAAAAAAGCAACTGAAATGAACGCACATTTATACGTACAAACTCAGAGGCAGAGCGTTTGCTTTTTGCCTTTTGCCTTCTATGTTTGCACACAGAAGGCAACAATCAAACGTTTGCACATAACAGGCAGATATGGGGCTCATTTCATTAACGTTGTTAAGAGCTCTTAAACCTGAGTTTGCGCTTTACAATCAATTTTGATCCTTAACAGTGATCTTGAATAATAAATAACTGACAATTGTCAACATCACGACGACGACGTGTCAGAAGGACATTGTCACTGGTGTGTCAGAGAAATGGTGTCCCCGGTAATTTGGCAAATGGCAATGGATATCTGGGTTTTGAAAGAAAAAAATCATGTAATTTAACAACGGATTTTGTTTAATGATGACTTTTCCTTAAGAGTTCTTTATCTTAGTTAAAAGCGGTCCAGTGACCTCAATTGCTTAAGCGGACCTATGGACAGCAAATGTTATGGCTCCTGGCTGCTGAGACGGCGAGTGAGAGAGACCAGGGAACATTTCAAAAGGCCTGGGGTCAGGCGTCCGAGTCTCTTGGTAAAAATACTTTGTCTAGACCGGTCCAGTTTTATTTATAACGGACATTCGGAAATACATTGTCTGAAATTGTTTCCCCAAAAAGCAGCCTTCTGGGTTTCGTAGTAACCCCTGGCTTAGGTTGGTCAGTGCGAGTGTAGAGAGAAAGTGGAATATATTCGGCAGAGCAATAATTTTATAAAACACAATTATGCAGTCATCTGTGCACACGCACACGCACACGCACACGCACACGCACACGCACACGCACACGCACACGCACACGCACACGCACACGCACACGCACACGCACACGCACACGCACACGCACACGCACACGCACACGCACACGCACACGCACACGCACACGCACACGCACACGCACACGCACACGCACACGCACACGCACACGCACACGCACACGCACACGCACACGCACACGCACACGCACACGCACAATCAAGCAAGTAGTATACACTCCACACGTGGATCCATGCACGAGCACATATACAGGCACGCACGCTCTCGCACACGCATACACACACACACACGCACGCACGCACGCACGCACGCACGCACACACACACACACACACACACACACACACACACGCGTTCTTGTTACGTCACCAACTAATTAATGACTCTAAAAATACGTAGAACTGCCAACGTAGGATATTTACGGAAATTACTCTCTGTGACAAACACGAGCGTGACACAAGCACCTGCCGTGTTGTGTTCACACCTAACCACAATGTACCGGGCGACACGTCGGTGCTTGGGCAGTGGGCACACTCCCTATTGACGATGATCTGATTTATTAAGTATGTAACATTTAATAATATATACACTGCGCACTGATTCAACCGGTACACAACAGCGACCACAGCGGTGGGCGATTGGTTGACTAATTGGTTGGTTGATTGATTGAGTGAGTCATTGATTTATTGTTTGGTTGATTGATTGATTGATTGATTGATTGATTGATTGATTGATTGAGGGAGGGAGGAAGGGAGGGAGGGAGGGAGGGAGGGAGGGAGGGAGGGAGGGAGGGAGGGAGGGAGGGAGGGAGGGAGGGAGGGAGGGAGGGAGGGAGGGAGGGAGGGAGGGAGGGAGGGAGGGAGGGAGGGAGTAAGTCACTGTGTGAGTGAGTGTACGAGCGAGTGAGTGAGTGAGTGATTGATTGATTGATTGATTGATTGATTGATTGAT
>OZ024859.1:2576587-2601587 GCA_964017155.1 Oasisia sp. SBJ-2009
CTATATATATATATATATATATATATATATATATATATATACAGTATGTATATATATATATATATATATATATATGTATGTATAAATATATATATATATATATATATATATATATATATACAGTATGTATATATATATATATATACTGTATATATATATATTTATATTCATTATATATATATATATATATATATATATATATATATATATATATATATATATATATATATAATGAACCGATCTTCCGGGTGGCAGCAAAATCAAAACATAACATCTTCTTCGTTAAGCCACACATTACTGTTAAATGTTCAACACTGCCTCTATTGCTGATGCCGCTGTTAATTTCTAACTCGGGTAGATCGTTATATTATTTTTCGATTTTCGATTTTATTTTGGACAAAAATACAAATGTGTACCCTTTTGGCAACAGTGTGTACTCTGAGAAATGTCTGGAGGCTAGCTGACGAAAATGCGTACGTTTGTATGTGAAGAACACAGAAACTGTCAACGTGTGTACGTTTATGTAGATGGATGAACAGTATCACTTCAGCGACTGTCAAGCGAAGTTAGCTGAAGTGGTTCTCACGAAATCCACAACCCAAGCTAGAGTGATTTATCCCAGAAGCTGGCACCCATTTGTCGAGCAGTCACACGGTGGCTGTTCCCTGTCGATGGGCCGGCATAATCTATGGGCGTATTTACGGGATTACCTACGGGCGTATTTACGATCATGGTAGTATGATCCTGGTTAAAGTGAAGTGATCCATATTTTTTTCAACGAAATGTAAACAGAACGATCATTTAAAAACCAGCATATTGACGTAACGTTAGTTGATCATAAACTCACATTTATTTTGTGTTCAACGTTCCCACCGGCAAGTTAACCAATTCAGCCAACTTCCGGAAAATTAATTACCACCCAGCCCCAGGCAGTTCTACAAAACACATATTTGCTTTCATTGTGGATATCGACCTTTTCCGTTCAGCCAAGCAATGTAAACAGGTTCCCGGTCGAGACGTGTACAATGTGTCTGCTTTTAGAATTGCTACAACGAAACATCATCGCAAACTGCAAATACGATTTGCACTGTACACTGCTCCAGTGGGAACTGAATAGACGCGTGTAGGCTTAGCCTCCTTCATCCGACGAACATGTTTGATTATAAAGGTATGCCCCGGGATCGGATATCCGGTTGCATATGACTGAGCACGGGAAGGTATTCACATAGAGCCGGTGGCGGGATAATTGAAACGTTGACAGTAAATCACCTGATTTTCCACGCCTCCCCCCCCCCCCCCTCCCTACTGCTCGCATCCCGCATTCCAGATTTAGGCATTTCGGGCAGCCGCGAGAAACCCGCGTTGGTGCATGGGATATGTTGATAACAGTTCACGCTTGCTTTAGTTGACGTCGACGGTAGCGGCGAAGGAAGCATTAAGTAGAAGTCAGTTGAGTTTTATTGCCGGGGCTGTTGTGATTTCTCCCCGACACCCGTTATTTCCGGGAACAGACGCAGCGCACGCGAGGGGGAGACCGTTTTCCCTGAGGTCGCGCCCTGGGGCTGATTTCCATATACTTGTGGGCCCCGTTGCGGCAGCTGTGTAAATAGGAACTGTGCTGCTAATCGACTTCGCGTGCCGGTAGTCTGATTTAGCTCATATATGGCCCCACACACCGTGTGTGACCCACTCACATATATGGCTCATTGACTTGTTTGGCCAAGTGACATTAGTGGCCCGATGCCGTCTGTGGCCCGGTTGCAAGTGTGGCCCAGTGACGTATGTGGCCGGCTCCCACCTATTGCAAATATCCCATGGATCATAAGATCGAACAAATTCATTTATTATATCAAATAAATAAACTATGCAAATTAAATATACAAAACATGTTAGCGAATATATTTATTTTGTCAGCGAAGAAGTCACCGGTGTACGTCCCCTTGTCGTAGTGGTGTCGTTACTTAGTGAAGACACAGGTACTTGTTGACTAAAGTTCCCTTTTGGGGTCGACCGATCTTCCGAGTCATAGTCGGTACTGTCGGTAGGTCCCGAGTCACAGTCGGTAGGTCCTGGGTCACAGTCGGTATAGGTCCCGAGTCACAGTCGGTAGATCCAGAGTCACAGTCGGTAGGTCCTGGGTCGCTGTCGGTAGGTCCAGAGTCACAGTCGATAGGTCCCGAGTCACAGTCGGTAGGTCCTGGGTCGCAGTCGGTAGGTCCCGAGTCACAGTCGGTATAGGTCCTGGGTCGCAGTCGGGGGGGGGGGGGTCCGAGTCACAGTCAGGGCGTCCTGATTCACAGTCGGGAGGTGGGCCGCCGTCTCTCCACGGCGTGTTGAGCTGTTCTACTCCATCAAACTGCCGCTGGAGTCGCCGACCCCGGCCTGCCGCGGGAGTCAGCGACTGGAGGATTCCCCCGCTGGGGATTGTGGAATATCTCACTACAGCTTAAAGAAAATATAATATGATACAATACACACGCTATATGATGATGCTGTTGTTACTGTTACTGTTGTTGGTGATGGTGGAGATGATAATGGTGATGGTGATGGTGATGGAGATGGTGATGGCGATGGCAGTGCCGATGGCTATATATTTCTTCGGTATTTATCTGCCAATTCCATTTCTGCCCTCCTTAGTTTGAAACTATGACGTGTTCTCCACTGGTCTTGCTTAATCAGCCATGTGTGAATATAACATTATAATGTATAAGATGCATATACTATATATATCCACCCGCTAGGCAAACACACACACACACACACACACACACACACACACACACACACACACACGCACGCACGCACGCACACACACACACACATATATATATACACACACACACGCACACACATACACACAAACACACGCACGCACGCACGCACATACACCCATACACACGCACGCACGCACACACATACGCACACACGCACGCACACGCACACACATACACATACACGCACGCACGCACGCACGCACGCACCCCCCACCCCACCCCCACACACACACACACTCCCACGTATACATCATAATCACGTCACACTTTCTCCGTCCACAGGTCGGCAACCAGACCGTCCAACTGGCGTTGTGGGACACGGCGGGTCAGGAGGACTACGACCGTCTGCGGCCTCTCTCCTACCCCGACACCGACGTCCTCCTTCTGTGCTTCGCCATCGACAACCCGGACAGCTTCCAGAACGTCGACGAGAAGTGGCTCTCCGAGATCAGCCACTTCTGCCCAAAAGTTCCTCGCATCTTGGTCGGCACGAAGAAGGACTTACGGAACGACGAACGTTGCAAGCTACGACTGGCCGAGCAGAAGATGAAGCCAGTGACGGCAGAAGAGGGTCAGATGATGGCGACAAAGATACAGGCGACGGCCTATATCGAGTGTTCGGCGAAGACACGAGACGGAGTCCAGGACGTGTTCGAGGTGGCTGCTAAGGCGGCACTGCAGCGACGATACCGGACAAAACGTAGCCCGCAGTGCAAGGTGCTCTGACGACACCGCGGGTGACGCACAGACTTGTACATAGACCGATGCAGGGTGGGGGCGTGCGTGCGTGTGCACGCGGTTTCGGTGTGTTGAGCGCACACGGATATAACGATCTCAGGGATTTTGTACAATTGACGAACAATTGCGCGCGCGTCGTGCATAAAATATCGCTACCTGTGTTCTGTCTTCATTACAAATGTGAAATGTGCCTTAATGGTTATTCTTCAAGTCGATCTTGTCGCCTCAGATTGATTCCCGAACAAAAACAAACCTACCTAGAAATCAATACTAGATCTAGTTTGGGCAAACTCGAATGAATTATATTAGATTATATTGACCAGATCCAATCAAAATTAAAATCGTAGATTCTTATACGACTGTTCTTTCTTTCGCAAGTTACACAATCTGTCTGACGATCAAAGTCAATTACTTCGATGACATTAACAGCTGTATAGATTATTTTATTAAACCGAATGTGCAGTTTAATTAAACAGTTCACACTTTACATATTTGAATTTAATCGAACTTAATTCGCGATAGACAAGATACACTTAAAGGGATGCTTTAAAGAGGACACGACGACGTGTAGGCTCTTGCGGATAGGGATAGTCCCAAGGTGTCGTTGGTTCTGTCTTTATTAGCTGCCAACATAATCATGTCACGACTCCGGTAAGGGACTTCGGTAACGGAACACGTCGGTAACGATTGTGTTGCATGAGACTGGCCGCTAACGGACTTCCGTTTGTGTTCGTCTGTTGTCATCGCTACTTACCCGTTAATTTAAATCACCGTTTATGATTTTCAGCGAAATGCGAATATGTTGAAATGCATACATGATAACATTACATGTAAAATAAAGCGATTGTTACATTTTTATGTGCTGCATTGTGTTAGCGTGTTTGTTTGAGTGTTTATTTGTTTGTGTGTTTGTTTGTTGGTGTTGTTGTTGTTGTGTGTGTGTGTGTGTGTGTGTGTGTGAGTGAGCGTGCGTGCGTGCGTGCGTGCGTGCGTGCGTGCGTGCGTGCGTGCGTGTGTGTGTGTGTGTGTGTGTGTGTGTGTGTGTGTGTGTGTGTGTGTGTGTGTGTGTGTGTGTGTGTGTGTGTGTGTGTGTGTGTGTGTGTGTGTGTGTGTCGTTCATGCTACATATCGATGAATGTCCAAACATGACACCATTGTCCTCGACAAATGCCTCACACATCACCGACAAATGTCGTAACGAATGGATATGTCGTCGCAAGCAGGAGAGAAATGTCGCAACAATTGTTTGCATGGATGCCACAGATGTGGATAATGATATTTTGTCCGATGTAGGGCCTAATTGTATTTTAAGAATGTCATCATAGTTTACTAATGGACAGTAAAGGCACATCATCGTGTAGGCTTAGATATACAGCATTGCTGAGTAAAAGTAATACATATAAACCTATCATTATAGTCTATGTTGCCCTCTTCAATCACCAGCCGTTTAGCGAGAACTTTCTCTAAACTGAGGAAGACATCATCATTATAACGAGGCGGTATTTTTCACATTTGTTAAATATAACATTACGAATACCAGGACAAATATGTGGATGAATGTATAATGGCCGCCAAAGATTGCTTAAAAAGCCAAAACCAACATCCGGCCGCAAAACGAATGCAAACAACGCACACAGCACTTTGAAAGATAGGTGGCGCTAGCCGCAACTTCCTGGATTGCAGAACAGCCGAGTCTCAATTCCAAAATAAAGATTATAAGCGTCACTCATTCAGCTACCGCGTTGCTAATAGCAACCTGGGCATGGGACAGACAGTCAAGATCAACGCTTATTTCTTACACCATACAAACACAAAAACGATCATGTGAACGGGCGCAAACACCAATTAAACTACTGACGCTGCTCTAGGTATAAATACTCCCCGTAGACATTTTTATCGCATTTTTGTCTGTTCATTCGTCAGTATCACCATTGCTTTATTACGTGCGTAGACCTCTGGCATGAATGATACGCTACGGTACGACAGTCTGTAGCCTGTGTCAGAGTTACGCAACTGTAAATTGTGTTAAAGGGAATAACAACAAGGCATTATATAAATTTCTGTTGTTGCATATACATGAAGTATACTATTATATGTAACATTTGAGTGTGTTTAAAAATACATAAAAATATCTATATGCTTAAAATGTTATATTAAACAAGGCTTGCCCGCAGATCCCGGGGAATTTTCAGATTTAATGAGCTAAGCGTTTTACCAACTCTGACGTCATCCCAGCATCCGTAAAAGCGCGGCAAAAATATGCATGTTTCAAAAAGCCCACTGGCATTGCATAACGTGTGGAATTTCTAATTCGTTCAAATGTTACGTATAATAGTATACTTCATGTATATGCAACAAAAGCAATTTTTATAATGCCTTCTTGTTATTCCCTTTAACTACAAATCTATTTTTGCCGCGCTTTTACGGATGCTGGGATGACGTCAGAGTTTGTAAAACGCTTAGCTCATTAAATCTGAAAATTCCGCTAGCCGGGTTTAATATAACATTTTAAACATATAGATATTTTTAGGTATTTTTTAAACACACTCAAATGTTACATATAATAGTATACTTCATGTATATGCAACAAAAGAAATTTATACAATGCCTTGTTGTTATTCCCTTTAAGTGGTTGAAAATGAGGACTTGTTAGTTGATTCAATCAACACCGCTGAACATATTCTATCTTATCTATTTTATGCTATTTTAACGAGTTGTATTGTTTTGTCATGTTGTATGTTCCATTTATAATAATATATTTTGCTAAATATTTTTATTTTTTATTTTTATGCTTTAATTTATCTAAATGTATATATTCATATTATAGAACATTTACAGTTTTAATCTCCGACATTTTTATCGTTTAAATTTTACAAGACATTCTAATTAGTAACATTTTCATATATTATTTTGCTTTCATAAATAGGCTTACTAATATATATTAATGAATTTGTTATCAACCATAATGTTCTTATTGTACTATTCAGCCGCTTTGGCGGCCAGTGAAGTGAATAAACTTTATTATTAAACTTTAAGCTTTCATACTGATTATATAAATACTACCATGCACATTATATAGACATAGTAGACCATGTAAGAAGATCTGCAACAAATCCCATAAAGTCTAAATATTTAAAGTTTAAATGCTTCCTTTCCATTCACTGATGAACTTCCTCATTGGAAGGTTCGAAAGAAACATCGTTATTTAAATCACGGTGAGTTTATCTATTTCGGGGAGAGTGTAAACCTATAATTACAATTTGGCTGAAGCAATCGAAATGTCACTGTAAATTGCTAAAGTGACTGTGATTTAAGTAGGCCATAAAATGCAATGGTAGCCCCTATTACTCATGCCATCTAAATGTCATAGCATCAGAAATATAAATATTCAGCCTACTGGCTCATCGCTTGCACTTACTGCACAGTACAGCGTATAGGTATTAGGTAACCTCTGCTTCAGACCTGCTAAAATGGCCTCTAGCCGCGAACATAGCCTCGATTAACCAGATTCCGTGAGGTGGCAGCACGTTTTAGCCCCTCAACCGCTAGTCTGTCGGTCGGGTACGTAACCACGCCGAGAAGACAGGCTGGTGACGTTGCCGGATCTTGAATACTATCCGCGTGATCTAAACAATGCTGCCACGTCACGGATACCTCATGGCTAATCCTGCCGTAATTTCTATTTTTGTAAACAACTGCAAATTTTTATTTCTATATATTTTTGTGTTAACATAAGTTCAATGTTGAATACTTTTTATAGGATATCATTATCTTGTAAAAGTATATCGTTATTTAAAATTTTATTTCATAGTTGGCCTGAGAGCCAGTCAGCGTCTCTATCCTGATCCTCGTGTACCTAAAACTGGATCCCGTGAGAATCACTTGCCAAAAGCGATTTTTTGGTTTGAATGTTATCATTAGGGTATCAGTAAAAGGAAAAAGTTTGATGGCAATTTTACTTTTGGGGCATAAGGTGGCGACGGCCATTTTCCAAAATGGCTGCCAAATTCAATATCCCCCTATCTTAATAAATACGGCATGCAGAGCAATAATTGTGGTAGGCGAGAGTATATTTTAGGGGTCCCCGATTTCAAATATGCAATTATTTGGCTCCTCCGGCATTTATTTCCGCCATTTTTAAAGATGGCGGTCGTCAATACAAATGTCCCCATGTCTCAAACATTGCGTCACCTAGAGCAATTATATTAACGTTGTTGGATAGCTTGGTGGATAGCGATACCAAATATATTATTTGTCACCTTCAATAACATAACTATTCGTGCCATTTTTAAAGATGGCGTCTGGCAAAGCCCATAATGTGCGTATTTAAGAAATACGGTATTTAGATCCATATATCACCACATCTTAAGTGCTTCGTGTCGTCGAAGGGTGAAGCTGATGTACAGTGAAGACCTGTTTGACCCACTGTTGACATTAGTTATAAGTTTGAGACGAATTCAACGCCGTATATGATATGTTACCTATTATCGCTCGGTATGCATGAGATCATAAACTATTATGGCAAGACCATTAATCGATGTGTCATCGGTATTTAGCCAAATGCCAATATAAGTTTGAATTTCATGTATGTTTGGAAAGTGTCATCACCAGAACACATTATAGATGGAAAGATGCATGTGAAAAACGTGTTTATATGTTGAAGCCTGCGTCACTCAGGCCAGGACTACCATAGATCTATATAGATTATCAGTTACTGAGGAGTCAAATTATGTTTTAAAACATGTGTTAATTGCCTACGAGATACATCCCCCCTGTCATGACTATCCCAAGTGAGAAGTATTAATGAGGTGTTTGCCCCAAAGTTGTCTCATTGATTGAAGACATTTCTATTATATACCAAAACACAAGTATATTACCCTAGCTATTATTATTTCAAACTTGTTTGTTTCTTGTCTTGCCATATTTAGATGATTGAAAATAAACATAGTCATGGACAAAATAAATAATAACTTAAGATACTTCATCTTCGGATTTTCAAGTCTGCTCCTGCCTCTCTTTAACTTGATGTATTATTTGCATATGTCATCATATTGGTATTTGTCACACGCATGCACGCGAGCGCGCACACACACGCATATATATATATATATATATATATATATATATATATATATATATATATATATATATATATATATATATATATACACACACAAGTACACACACACGCTTACACGCACGCACGCACGCACCCACGCACGCACACGCACGCACGCACGCGCACACACACACACACACACACACTCACACACATGTATGAGCACCAAAACTGGAAGTTCGTGAAAGTCGACCGAGAAGCGTTCGCTTTAACCGAACACCAAAAACGTAACTTCCGTTGGATATACGCGATGTTCCGACCAGCAGACGTCAAGTGCGAGAGATCTATCGCTGCTGTTAATACTGGGACATTTCTAACGATCGGTGATGAAGACAACGAGCAATCCGCTGAATGTTGTCATGGTAACAATTACGTTCGCTGACGTAGACATGAACAATACGTCGTCTGTTTGCATACGTGAACAATGCAGTCACGTGGATTCTGAACGGGTCGTAAACGTTTCTGCTCCAATAGCTAAATAAAGTTGTCGATGTCATTTTGTTTTTAGATATGTTCTGTCACATTTTTGCATATTTCGGGTATCTACATAAATTGTAATTATGTAAGGCCTATATCCCGTGCATGATTTCACACAACTTTATAGACAGTAATATATATATATATATATATATATATATATATATATATATATATATATATATATATATATATATATATATATATATGTATATAGTAAATCATACATATTTTTTACATATATATATAATATGTATGTATGTATAATATATATATATATATATATATATATATATATATATATATATATATATATATATATATATATATATATATATATATAATATATGTATATATATATGCTTATGATTTCATTCAACTTTATAGACACACATATATATATACATATATATTATATATACATATATTATTCATATTATATATATATATATATATATATATATATATATATATATATATATATGTATATATGTGACGCGGCACGCCATATATATATATATATATATATATAGGAGAAGAAACTCATCGTTCCAGTCAAAATGGTGGGCCAAGTCAAACAAGAAATCAAAATACGCAGCAATATTATATTAAACAAGCCATACAGCGAGTTAGTGCACGAGTTGATTGTACAATGTTATTACAAAAAAATTCCTATACCTTCATAGCAAAAGTTACAATTTCCTAAAGATAAAGCCAAATTAATGCTTAAGCAAACATATATACAATTATATAATAATTGTACACATATGATATTAAGCTTACCTCGTTAAGCGCTGTTGAAATAACAGCAATGTTATCGTTGCATTAAAGCACTGGCCTCAATAAGTATACATACATTATTACAATGCTTGACCATTGGTTCGCTGATCTTAAATGCATCTGATACAAATCACGCAGGGATGAGCATCGGAAACCCCGTCAGTTTGAATGTTCACGAAGAATCCTCCGATCATCGTACATTGTTCGGTAGTAACAGTCCGTTTTCGCAATGGCGGAAGCTGCACTAGTACTACTGGAATGTTGAATGACGTTTGCGATCATAGAATCCTCGATGTGTGTTAAAAAACAACGTTGAAAGCAATCGGCCGCAGAACATCATCTCGATTAACAACAATTTACGCGGATTATCGACTGTCTTTTAACTGGGCGCTGACGTGAACACAAACTGGCACAAGCGAGAATCTCGTTGCATGAGCGAGATCAGAGCAGCTCATCCTCAAACACAAATGGCATGACCCTGTCATGGCACGATGTCTTGGTACGACACTGGAGAGAGCTGGTATGATGTGGCTACCCGGCCTACGTCATGGATAACGTCGACGTAACACATATTCGCTTAGAGTTGTTGTTACCCTATCTCTCTAGTTTAAATAATTATACACACTGGATGATAGACGATCTGACATACTATTGATGGAAAGATGAACGAAGGCATTACATACAGCTGCACAAATCACAGATCTACAGGATCGACGAGTCTCAGTCCGGTTCACAGTAGTCCCACTTAGCACAAGTCTCTTCGATGACGCCATCTTTTTTTAGAAACGGACCGGAAGTCAGCTGAGCGCAGCCGTACTAGCGGTGTCACAGGTTATATACGCCACACTTCGCTGTCACAACTACTCCGAGTTGGCTAATAGGTGTGTCACTATTGTCCGAGACAGGTATTCGGCAGTCGTGTTAATAGGATGCTGTGTTGACATATACATCTCAGGGTAAAGGTTGTCATTAGCTCACGAAATTTGTGAAGATTTTACAAGAGATTACTCAGACGTTACGTGTGAACATAATTCCACCGTATAAACCGCCTCGATTGTGCGGAGTCAGAGGAAATCCTCGTCGAACTGTTCGTGGGTCGTCAGGTACTGACAGTTGTTAGATTTTGGTGTTGTTGTCCATCTCGATGGGACCGACTTGGCCGGTGATCACCTTCACGTCGGGGAAGCCTCGGTCTGGGAAACCGTCTTCCGGTAGAAGCCAGTAGTCTTCGTCGCTGTGAATCTGCTTGTCTCGCGGCTGTTCCCAGAAGGACGGCTTCAGTAGAGCTCCTGACAGCAACACAACACAACACAGAACGTGTACGACTCGAGCACAATGTTGACTCTCTGCGGACTAACGCGTATTATGCACATGTGTTTATTTGTTTATTTGAAAGTGCTTAAAATAGCCGACTATGTTTAATTGTGATGTAATTAATGGCGTGGCTGCCACGAGAGCGACCAAAATGGTCTTAGTGACAGTTTCCTCGACCTCTGGTTATTTTACTTACAGCAACAATTCATAATCACTTATAATTACATTTCTGACATTTCTTACGCAATTACTTGGCAGTTTGCAGCTCAGCGGTACTAATGTAATATTTTTTTTTTAGTTGAGCTGTAGGTAATTTGTATGAACATTGCTTTATGTATATTTATATTGGGTCAATAAACACTTCCGATTCCGATTTCGACTGGGTGACAAGAAGTGTAGAAGTGAGCTGAGTAGACTAGAAGAGAACGGAGGAATTGAGTGGAGAGAAAGCCATGCCTGACATGAGAAGACTTCGTGAAGAGAGATTTGGCTTTATGTTGAGAGGTGGCGCAGAACGATAAGAAGACATGTGCATGGGAAAAGGTGTTAGCTACAGCGAGGCATGGTCAGTGGCGGGATATAAAATAAAGAGTTAAGTTTATGTCAACGAGAGGAAGCATGGAACATGACATATTTCAAATCAATCACCATAATTATGTTTACGTCTGTTAGGCAAGGTTATTCGTCTGCAAGGAGCTGCTAAAATAATATATTTGTTGAGAACATATTAGGTTGCGCTATCATGTTTTCTTTTCAAATACACGCCAATGAATTCGAATGTCTCAAAGCAAAGCAAAGCCACATCGCATATGTGACTGTTAGTTGTGTGCCGAGATTCCATTACCTTCACTCAATAAATTAATGACGTCTGCATATGTTCCTATTATAATACGAAAGCACATCCATGATACAATATGAGTGTTAGCTTTTCATGTCTCTGAAGGGTCATACAAATTATTGTAATCCTTTACCTGTTATTAAGCCACCAAATATGGCAATAGCCAATGTAGTTCCGACGGTTGCCGCTTGGTACGCTGCCTGTGTGCCGGCAGATCTGAGTTCATCTCCGCTCGTCCCGTTGAAGCGACCCGGGAATACAGTTTTCAAACTGTGCGAGAAAGGACACAACATATACAGTGGTTTAACTATTATGACAATGCTTTTGATTATCTTTTGGTTACAATCGTGATAAATTGTACCTTAGTTTGTTTTGTTGTTATTATGAAAAACCAGAAATATCTTTGTTCGTTTCACTGGCTGCGCGGACATTATTTTGGCTGCGGAATATAAAAAATATAAAAATTAAACATAAATAAATAGCAGGTCGCCGCTTACACTGTATCGAACGTTGTTTAGCTAAAGTTGTTTACGAATCACGAATAAATGTCAAAGCACATTTGCGATTACCCCAGAAGTACAAATCCCTGAAACATATAAACACATCAGATCTTTATAATTCAACATCCCCTTTTCCATACGTAATTGTTATTATTACTTCTGTACAATGTTATGAGGTATTTCAGCATTGTAGCTCACTTTTGTGTACGTTAATTTTAATCAGGAATTTAGCTACACAAACCTTTGATGTCAATGCAGTTTAATAACAAACACACGGATATGTTTATGTTATTTGTTAAATGATAAATTATAACGCAATACCTATTGCCATAGCCGTCGTCCGTAGCAAAAGCTGTAGCCACAATGCCCACAAAGGCCGCCAACAATCCCGGCATGCCGTGCAAGTTGTTCACTCCACAAGTGTCGTTCAGTCGTATTATCCTGTCCAAGAGTGGCTAAAGAAAAAATAAAATCGCCATAAACAAAATGTGTTTTACTACTAACGTGTTTAATAACGTTTGAGTTGAATAAATGACAGTTTCATTTAACATGAGTTGTGATTTGTATATTATCATTCTAGTGTGTCAGTTTGGTTGTTTTATGTTAGTTAACACTAATTATTGTTATTAGCTAGTTAATGTTAGTGTGTGTGTGTGTGTGTGTGTGTGTGTGTGTGTGTGTGTGTGTGTGTGTGTGTGTGTGTGTGTGTGTGTGTGTGTGTGTGTCTGTGTGTGTGTGTGTGTGTGTGTGTGTGTGTGTGTGTGTGTGTGTGTGTGTGTGTGTGTTAGTGAGTGAGTGAGTGAGTGAGTGAGTGAGTGAGTGAGTGAGTGAGTGAGTGAGTGAGTGAGTGAGTGAGTGAGTGAGGGAGTGATTGAGTGAGTGAGTGAGGGAGTGAGACAGAGAGAGTGAGAGAGTGAGAGAGTGAGAGAGTGAGTGGGTGAGTCGGTGAGTGAGTGAGTGAGTGAGTGACTGAGTGAGAGTTAGTCAGTTAGTTAGTTAGTTAGTTAGTTAGTTAACAAGCCACTTATTTAGTTAATAACTATCAATTAATGTTTATCACTTTGTAAATACTATTTAATACAACTGTTATCCTACCTTTTAATTATACATTTAAAAGCAGGTGACTCATGCTAGCGACACATAATGCCTTAATGAGCGTCTCATTACGACACATTTATTTACATTTATTTTCTGAGTATAATACGCATTTCATGGTCGGATAAATTACACTGACTCTAAGCCAGTAGCGGTAGTACTCTATACTCACCGTTAGGAAGCGGTAGCCGAGGACCGACACGACGCCGGCCAGCGCCCCGATGAGCAGAGCCCCCCACGGGTAGATGACCATGTTGGCGGCCGTACCGACCGCCACACCTCCCGCCAACGTCGCGTTCTGGATGTGAACCTGCACAAGAACGACGAGTGCGCATGACCAACTCTCATAGGTATCGTTCAACCGACTCACGTTCATTTAAATAACTTACACAACTTAGTTTCGTTATCAAAAACTTATTTATATTATTATACGTAAATATGTGAATTAATCCAAAACTGATGCCGTCTGACGGCTTCGTGCAGTGGCATTCGTAAAATTTACATAAGTAAAGCATATTTGTCACTAGACTATCTTCTCGGCGAAATTACGCAGCCGAGCGAGAGTTAGATATTTATTCCTGTTGACTGGAAGAAATTAAAATACAAATATTTATTAACCGTTTACTTAGTCTTAAATGGCATAGCGTATTACTGAAGGGCAAGGTACGTACCATGTCTATCTTTCCTCTTTTGTTGACGAGGGACGACAGAGCGAATGAGACGACGGTGCAGGCGGCCAGAGAGTAGTAGGTGTTGACCACGGCGCGATACTGGCCGTCTCCTTCAGCTACGGCGGCGTTGAAACTCGGCCAGAACATCCACAGGAACACCGTACCTGCAACAACGTAGCCTCGGTTAACCAGTATCCGCGAGGTGGCAGCATTGTCAGAATGGTAGACTGACATTATCACGGAGATGTCAGAATGGTAGACTGACCTATCATGGAGATGTCACAATGGTAGACTGACCTGTCATGGAGATATCAGAATGGTAGACTGACCTATCATGGAGATGTCAGAATGGTAGACTGACCTATCATGGAGATATCAGAATGGTACACTGACCTATCATGGAGATGTCAGAATGGTAGGCTGTCCTATCACGGAGATGTCAGAATGGTAGACTGACCTATCATGGAGATGTCAGAATGGTAGACTGACCTATCATGGAGATGTCCGAATGGTAGGCTGTCCTATCACGGAGATGTCAGAATGGTAGACTGACCTATCATGGAGATGTCAGAATGGTAGACTGACCTATCATAGAGATGTCAGAATGGTAGACTGAATTATCATGGAGGAGATGTCAGAATGGTAGACTGGCCTATCATGGATATGTCAGAATGGTAGACTGACCTATCATGGATATGTCAGAATGGTAGACTGGTCTGTCACTGATAAGACAAAAAAATAAAAATAAAGGCAAGTTCTTATATAGCGCAGTATCCAGTCCTCAAGACCGTTCAAAGCGCTTTACACTTTACTTCCCTGACAGACATGTTCACTCAGACACCATCTCAACTTCTCTGGGAAGCATCCAGCCATATGCTACAATTAATGCGCGAAGGCTGCTCGTACACATATCCACCACTGTCTACAGCCAGGTACTCATTTATACAGCTGAGTGAACTGGAGCAATGTAGAGTGAAAACACTTGCCCAAGGTTTTAACACCGCATCACAGGATTCGAACTCGGGTTCTCGTAGTCGAGAGTCCGAAGTTCTACCCCCGAGCCATTGTGCTCTGCGCCACGACGTAAGAATGTTAGACTGACCTATCATGGAGAAGAAATCAGAATGGTAGACTGACCTGTCATGGAGATGTCCGAATGGTAGACTGACTTATCATGGAGATGTCAGAATGGTAGACTGACCTGTCATGGAGATGTCAGAATGGTAGACTGACCTGTCATGGAGATGTCAGAATGTTAGACTGACCTATCGTGGAGATGTCCGAGTGGTAGACTGACCTATCATGGAGAAGATGTCCGAGTGGTAGACTGACCTATCATGGAGAAGATGTCCGAGTGGTAGACCGACCCCGCGTCCTCCTCCGCCGCCTTCACGTCCTTGCGGTAGATGACCATGGAGAAGGCAAGGCCGAAGTAGGCGCCGAACACGTGGATGAACATCGACCCGCCGATGTCAGCCGCCTGGAGCAGGGCTTGGAAGGTACAAGACATCGCACCGCGTTGGGCAGTGCGTGGAGTAGTGCGTGGAGCAGTGCGTGGAGCAGTGCGTGGAGCAGTGCGTGGAGCAGTGCGTGGAGCAGTGCGTGGAGTAATGCGTGGAGCGGTGCGTGGAGCAGTGCGTGGAGTAGTGCGTGGAGCGGTGCGTGGAGCAGTGCGTGGAGTAGTGCGTGGAGCGGTGCGTGGAGCAGTGCGTGGAGTAGTGCGTGGAGCAGTGCGTGGAGCAGTGCGTGGAGCGGTGCGTGGAGCAGTGCGTGGAGTAGTGCGTGGAGCAGTGCGTGGAGCAGTGCGTGGAGCGGTGCGTGGAGCAGTGCGTGGAGTAGTGCGTGGAGCAGTGCGTGGAGCAGTGCGTGGAGTAGTGCGTGGAGTAGTGCGTGGAGCAGTGCGTGGAGCAGTGCGTGGAGTAGTGCGTGGAGCAGTGCGTGGAGCAGTGCGCGGAGCAGTGCATGGAGCGTTGCGTGGAGCAGTGCGCGGAGTAGTGCGTGGAGCAGTGCATGGAGCGATGCGTGGAACAGTGCGTGGAGCGGTATGTGGATTTAGAGAAAGTTGTGATACAAAATGGCTACTAGCTACCATCGTCTATAATAATAATAATAATAATAATAATAATAATAATAATAATAATAATAATAATAATAATATATTCAATTATAAATTGTTCATTGCGCTTTACAGCATGTGGAACCTTACATACATATGCTAAATAGAAATGCATTCGAATACTCCTAAGATATAAATACATATTAGCAGAATACTCATAAATGCAGTAATTAATTATATTAAAATAATATTCTTAGAAAATATTTGTCATATTTTTGTTGTTGTTATTATTAGTATTATTTTATTAAAGTGTATTATAATTACAATCATTACGCGCTGGCGTACGTTATGCGTACGTGTGGACATTTTCCTATCAACAACAACCAGCAACACGTTGCATACACAGTACAGAGGAAACCACTATAAAATGAACTGAACTTGTGGTCAGCGAAAGGCGGGGGTAGAAAAGAAAGACCTAGGATTACTACGCTTCAAGTTCCGTTCCAAACGGCCATCTCTAGCCTTAGTGAAGACGGTTCCTCACAGACCAATCACCAATAACATAACAGAGTATTGCTTATCTCATGATATAGACTGATTTCACCGTGAAGCACATACTACGTACGTTTTTAGTGCTTACATTTTTCCAGCTTTATAAACGTTCCGATTGACGTTTCTGCGCAAGCGCGATAAATTTAAAATCATTAATTAATGTGCAGCGAAAGGATAATGAATTTATGGCATAAATACTACGGGTTGTTCGTTAGGATGTATATATTACCTCTCAGCAAATTTATTTGTCGCAAATGAACACGAGGCAAACAAGTTTTGAGGCATGTTTTGATAGCAAGCGTAAATCACGTGACTATAGTACGCCATAATCCGTGACAGTGATTTAAACAAACGTAAGATGTTATTGTATTGAACGACATTTTATGCAACTCTTCACATTTATCATTACAGGAGAATTAACGAACAGCCCGTGGCATTCATACCAAAAATGCTTTGTCGTTTCGTTGCACACTGATGATTTTACATTTATCGCGCATGCGTAGAAACGTCAATCGGAAAGTTTATAACGATCGGGAAAATGTAGGCGCGACAACGTAAGTTGCAGGCTACGTACGCAAGTTGCAGGCTACGAACGTAAGTTGCAAGCTACGTGGACGTACCTTGAAGTACTCGGTGCCGATGTAGATGTTGAGATGGTAGAGGACGATCTCGATGACCGACATCATGACGAGTTGGAGGGCGCTCGTCTTGCCGAGCACGGCCCCGAACGAGATGAGGACCGCCGCCGCAGCGAAGTCGGCGTTGATGAGTCTGTCAGGTCGACACGTAGATGTGATAACGATGGGGATGATTATGATAATAATAACAAAACTACTTCTACTGCTACTGCTACTGCTGCTGCTGCTGCTGCTACTACTGCTGCTGCTGCTGCTGCTGCTGCTGCTGCTGCTGCTGCTGCTGCTGCTACTGCTACTGCTACTGCTACTGCTACTGTTACTGCTACTGCTACTGCTACTACTATGCTACTACTACTAATAATAATAATAATAATAATAATAATAAAAATATTAGTAACAATAATAGTAATGATAATAAAAATATTAGTAACAATAATAGTAATGATAATTTACGTACATTGCAGTCATAAGATGGAATAAACGTAGAGCTACATACAAAGTATACGTTTTCTATAAACAAAGCTATGCGTTCGTTTTAGGCAAGAGGATAATATTAGAATCATTATATATAAATTAGTTATTAAAATATTCATATTAAAATGATTACTGGAACACTGCTTCTATGTGCTACTCAGAAATCAAGAAACATGTAATATTGCTGCGTCCACGCATCTGTTTGTGCACACTCCTCACTCACGCAAGACACCCCTTTACGTAACCACTCACACACTTAGTCTCTCACTCACTCATTCACTAACTCATTCACTCACGCTCGCAAAATCTCATCCACACTCACTCATTCACACACTTATACTCATTCACGCACACTCACAAAATCTCACACACTCGCTCACTGATATACTCACTCACTCGCTCGCTCGCTCGCTCACTCACTCACTCACTCACTCACTCACTCACTCACTCACTCACTCACTCACTCACTCACTCACTCACTCATCCCATCGGCTGGTGCACTCGTGCACGTGAGCACCAGCCGATGGGTTCACATTTATTTATTAGCACACGCATTCGTGCACACATCTATTTACTCATTCACGTGCTACCGCAAGAATTTATTCAACACACTTTTGCTTAGATACAATTTTATGAGGGAATTTGCAGTTGTACCCATCGTTTACTCAATTACCCTTGACCCCTAAGCATTTCTAATAAAGAATGCCCCCCATTTGCCATTTAAAGACTCCCTTAAATAATGGTGTCATTTGCTCTCAAGGAATATCTACCGGAACATTGCCCCGGATAATAAATAGTTCTTTCATTGAACAAGTTGCTCCGTTTGATAACGTCAAAGCTTCAAGTAAAACACCCAGTCATTGTGACCTGTCGCCTGCGGTCACCTGTTAACTACAATGTCGTAATAACCCGGTAAGTCTTAATGTCGCAGTGACCCGCAGAAAGTTAAAGCTACAGTGACCCAGGTCGTTTTAATGTCGTAGCGACCTGGCGTGATATAGCGTCCTACCAGAGGTTAAATCAATCTGTCAACTGTACTGGCATTTGGTGCTCCCGACATCGCTATTACAATCTCAGGTCGCTCCGCCATATCCTTATCACGGGGATGCGTCGGTTCGCCGAATTAAAATAGTGTTATTTAAAATTAATGTTCTTCTAAGAAATCTTAAGAGCCATAAATTATATCCTTTGTACAAGGTGCATTTCTGTAAAAGGCAATTTAGTAGACCTATAAACCATCCGAAAAAACCGCAACATTATACCTTTAAATGTAATGTTGCATTGGTCGACATGTTAATGCCATTCATCTGTGTGTATCCATATGTAAAGCGGTATATTTTGCTATCATAAATGGCGGTTTAATTTTTTTTAGCGAAAGATAAAACATGTTTTGATTGGATATGACTTTAAGTAAATGTAGACTGTTCATTCACACTATTACTGATTAAAGCCAGAGGACAATTTACCTAACTGAAAGAACCGGAAGTCAAGTAGTTTAACCGCAATTGCGCAGACGGCAGCACGATGATTGGAAACCGCATTATCTTTACCGTTTGTTTACAAGGCGAAAAATAGCTTACTCAATGCGAGCCAGTCATGATTTAGAACGCCATGGTGTCTGTTCCACTATGCGTGCAATGTCTCTTTGTGTAAAGGGAGTGCATGTATGGAATTCTCTATGCGATGATTTAAAAATGGTTAATACTGTTGCTGCATTTAAACGTAAATGCGAGAATCTTTTATTTAAGAAATATCTCGTTGTGGACTATCTCTCTTAACTGTACTATATGTCAAAATGTTTGCTTATGTTATACTTTATATATGAATTTGTAACCAGTTTTTAAATAAATATTATGTGTCAGGGGTAAATTAACAGAAAGTCATTGACTTTAAATTTACCTCCTTCATTGTATATTGTAGTGTTGTAGCAAAATGTTCCTGTTTGTATTGTATGTATTGTTGTTAACAATGTTCTGAGTACGATGTTCTGAATAAACTTTCATATTAAGAGTATGTTGTTCTTACTACTATGCCACGGCGCTCTTTACTTACGTCACAATTGTGACGGAGAACTGAGAGAACTTCTCCAAGAAGAAGCCCTCGACCAGCGTCCCCCACTGAAGCACTACGGCTCCCAGCAGCAGGTTGAAACCGACACTTCCGTAGCCGTATTTCTTCAGGAACGTCATCAGGAAGCCGAAGCCGATGAAGATCATCACGTGGACATCTTTGAACACTGCAGCGAAACGACACCAGAGTCAGTAAAGCACAGAGCTCGTTCACTTTGGACCGCGCCATCTTGGACATTCACGGCGCCCTCACGCGGATGGGACCAAGTGAATTATTATAAAAAAGTCAAATAAATGTTTAACACTATTACTTTCGATGAGTTTTGCGAATTATAATGCTTATGATCACTGAAAAAGGAACAGCGGTAGGAGATAGTCCTACCACGCATAGGCTGATAACTGATGACGTCGCGGTTTATTTACGAAACAATCAAAATTATAGGTCTGACACACGCACACACATACGCACGCATACACGCACGCACGCACATACACACGCACATACACACGCACACACACACACACACACCACACACACACACACACACACACACACACACACACACACACACACACACACACACTATTTTATTATCGGAATCCTGTTAGACTTCCTGATTAATGTTTCCGAAAAGTGTCATTCAGAGGACGGGAGGATCGTACAATATTTGTCTGGCCTTCCTTTTCGGTGCAGCATTGTATATACTGGACAGGTGTTTCTGTTCGTTACCAATCAACTTTCTAGCTGTGTTGACAACACGAGCAAGCTTTGGTTTATTCTTTTATTCGTGGTCCCAGATTCGTACACTTGCGTCGAGAGCGCGAGAATACACAGTCCATGGCAGTGCAATTAAGGGCCTGGATGTCACGTGACGTTATAGTGCGTGGGCTTGTACAGTCTCGGTTCTGTGTGACTGTGACACACCTAGCTGCCGTGTGTCTAGCTCAGTGCGACTCCACAGAGATGGCACAGATGATTAAATAATCTGTGCCATCACAGCAGGTAAATTTCACCTGCTGTGACGTCGTGTTGTGTAGTTAGCCGGGCGCCTGTAGTTCACACTTAAAAAATGCCCAGATAAAAATTTAGATGTAGTGAATAGCTCTGGCAGTGGGTTGTTCAGGCGATTGTGACAAACCATGACGAATGAGAGGGTGGGGTGGGGGGGGGGGGGGGTGACGCGCGTGGAGTAATTGCTTGACTGTCACTGTATCAGCTCATCAACTTCTCAGGTCTCGGGTCTCAGGTAGTTACCTCCAAACAGCCCAAACTTGGGTTAACGTAGGAGTTGTTATTCTCTAGAATCAGTGATTCCACTACAGGTTACACATTTACCTCCTGTGTGGGATCTTTTACTTCCCCTGGCATAGACACCAGATAGAAGGGACCACCGGCTTTTAGTGTCTCTTCCGAAAGACACAGACAAATGTGCGGTGAATGAAATTGCCTAAGAGTCGAAACGGCGGCAGGTGAGATCGAACCAACGGCCCCTCGACTGACAGTCCGGCACTCTACCGCACGACCACCGCTCCCCAACTTAATATACGTTCAGTGTTTGTTGTAGTTTAACAGCGATCGTTTAGTAGGCAGAGTGGTTGAACGCAACGAACTGGTGAACATTGACTTAGATCAATTGATGAGTTGTTTTATGGCCATTCGTCTGCTGACGTGTAGAGTCTGAGAGATGTGACGTGACGACTCTCGGAAACTGACTTTGTGTCCCGATGGTGGATGTTGATGAAAGTCTTCACCACTGGTCACGAGCCGCGTAGGCCCCGCATTACACTGGCCCAGTCTGTGAATTTGTCCAGTAGGTCAGGTTTATTCTGCTGCCTCGGTATTGTCTTACCATCCAGGGTACATCGCTGTGTGTTTGGGGCCTGAATCTACTATAGGTGGGATAGTCTTAAATATGGCATGTCACGTGCCGTGGCGTTGACAGCGGGATTCTGGTCGCATTTAAAAGGCACACATTTCCAACCCTCGCCTCTTACAGTAGGTGTTGGGGGTTTATACCCTGTTTTATGCCGGCCGGCACGAGGTTACAACCCAACTCCTGGACAGCAGGCGGGGTACACGTCGTCCTGCCAGACGATTTATTTTGATGCTCGTTGCGACCAGGGAGCCTCTGTGGAACTTTGTCTTTTTCCTAGGCCACAACACGTCTCGTGAAGGTCAACGTAAATTAATTTTAAATAGCCGATATCTGGCAATGAAATCATTCTAGTTTATGTATTGGCTATCGGGTGTGATCATTGGATAAGTGCACATAATAATGACATTGCATATTTATTCAGGTAATCATTGTTAGAATAAATCTAACATTCCTGAGAAAAATAAAATAAAATCGTAGATTCTAAATCGATAACTTTGACATGTATCAGATGAATGCAAAACAGCGGACGTTTTTGTGCTAGTTACTTTTTTGACATTCTTGGGTGGTTACTAAGAATGGCTGGATACATGGTCGTGCTATATCATAAATAATAACCATGTAGTGACTATACGAGTAGTATTCGTTGGCCGTTGTCACCTTAATGGACTTGATATGTTTACATCAAAGCTACAATTACGCGCGCGCGCCAAGCGGTAACTATTCGCACTAAAGCTTTTATAAATGCGGCACCATTGACACCGGTTTAGTAGCATGTTGTGTTCGCTAAAGGTAACGATTATTCAATGAAAACTATTTAACCTATTGTATTTGGGCAATTTGTATTAAAAAAAGTGTACATTTTATTAAACGTTGGCATTTCAATGTTGCATGGCCTTTAAGGAATCGCCGAGATTCCAACTAATACGCGTTTCTTCATGCAATAAATATAGTGGGGTGTTACTCGTGACAACACGAATGGCGTTCACGTGGTAGTCGATAACATGCGTCGTGAATACTCTGTGCACGATGTTTTTATAGCGCCCTAGTTCAGTTCATTGACTCCATCACATGACTAAGTAGTTCTGAAAGGGCCGCGCAAACTTTGCCTGTTGACGTGCATACTTATCTCTCTCCAAACTGTTGGTCGTCTGAGCGTAAAAATACAATCCTTGGAAACAATTTGAAGCTACAAAAACCTTTGGTTGAAAAGGGTATGCATTCTATTGATCTTTATCGGCCCTGCGGAGGATTGCTTCACGTACTGTTCGATATTTGTACGCGGAACGCCAACTTAACGTTTAGACACACATTCACGTGGACGTGTGCAGTACGTACGGTCTTAACACCACCCCTCAAAAATACTGTACGATGTGCAAAACAGTTCACAGTCACAGAACTAGATCGATGGCCCAAGTTCAGTGTTGTTTTCGTTACCCCGTTATCGGTTTATCATAACTTCGCTATATAATCGCAACACTATCGCTTTGCTACCATGTTTAAATCAGACCGCGGATCAAAGGTCTATTTATAAATATTGACCTGTACGAACTTAAATGAGTTTATTGAGCATAGCATATAAACACTGTCATAACATGTTGAACTGGGGACGAATTGGAGAAACCTGCCCCACGGGTATTTGAATATTTCGTTGCCCATGCAACAATTAACGAATTCACAAAATACACATAAACACCAGATACCCACTGTCAGGATTCCACATACGAGGGATGTTTCTTTCGCGAAACATTTACCATGTGTGCAGGTGGAATTCCTTTACATTCTGGCACAGATTTCAACAATTGACAACCCATTATGCACGCGACTTACTTGGATAGGAGTTTCTGATTCCGGGCACTTGTTCCTCGGCTTCACCCGTCGTATCATATTTAACGAAAATTCCAAACAGGACGATGAAGATTGTTTGCAAAATCATCAGAACAATCGTAAACTTCCCTCGTGACGCCATATTCCCTTTCTTTTTCGCCTTCACTTTTGTCTCTCCTTTTCTTGCTCTTTTCTCTAACCTCCCCCGCTGGTGTCCCCAATGTCGCTGGGTCAAAAGCCGTCTAACTCTGTCTGCGACGTTTAGAAAAATGCACCGCCCACATATAACGCCAACCTATACTTTAATACCGAACCGAAAACCGTGACCAAGAGCTCCTGAAACACGCCCCGAACCAGCGACAGACTCCCGGAGTGGACGAATCCACTGAGCCGAGACACAGCACGCTGAGCAGCGGGGAGGAGCCATCTTGAGACGTTACATGGTTAAAGAGCGCCCGTTTTGTATCGTCACGATATGCAAAATACCGCGTGCCCGTCACGCACCAGTGAATCAGCAACAGTATTGGATTTATGTGAACTGAATTGTTTCCAGAATCCAGGCCAATGTGACACTATTAGAGGTGTTAGATCGATATCGTCCGGGTTCACGAGTATTAGGTCAGCATTCGTATCAATGCTCCCAGTATGAGAGACTTTATCATTCCATTGCCTGGAACTTGGTCCGTGGAAGGTTTCAGGCATTGTAAAAACGTCATACGTTGAAGAAACTGACTGGTTTGAACTTCCCTTTTTAACTAGAACCTTTCCGGCCCCATATACGCAGTAGCATCAGCCAATCGCGAAACGCGTCAAATGAATACCATTAAATAAAGACCACAAACATGTAACACCCGCCTTCGAAATAAAGTCGCCCTACTGATAAAAAGATTGTAAGGCTGTGTTGTGACTGACACCGTTATTGCGATTCGCGAAGTAACATTTTACGCGGCATGCACAATTCTGTCAGTGACAAAAATGCAAACTTATGTGACTGCATTTATTACCCAAATGCATGCAGGTCGATTTTGCATGATAAACGAGATTTTTAAAACCCGCTGCATTTTCTGGGTTAATGGGCGTCATATGTGTCTGCAAGCGGGGCCAGAAATAACGTCATTACGTTCAACTCACAACACAGAAGCACGCAGTGAGCGTAGCGTCATTGGTCATATAACAGAGGACGCTCCAATAAAAGGCACATAAC
>OZ024859.1:2606587-2735749 GCA_964017155.1 Oasisia sp. SBJ-2009
TGGATACTGCGCTATATAAGAACTTGCCTTTTTACAGGTGCAATTTGTCCTAGAGGTGTCAACATTGACAATCGGCCGCTGATTGAAGCAAATGAAGGGTTGTCAGGTTAGAGACTGGACTGTAGGAGAAAGAGATAAGTCATTTTCACGTATTTTATACATGACATGTGTCGATGGAGGCTAATAATTATTAATGTCTGAAATTTCCAGTACCATGGATTGGTAATCCTAGCGGGAAATAATTATTAAAGAAACGTTACAATGGCCGCCTATGGGAAATCAATAGGTGGTATCTACCCCATAGATTACGCACCGTCCTCGCCCCAACCGGCGGGTTGACCGGCTTTGATCGGCTGATAAGGTACCCTACCCAGAAATGAACCGTGACACTCCAAAAATGTCAACGTAACCTTAAACTCACCACACACGCTCGCAACAGATGCGAATATTGCATATGTAGCCCCGACGTGGTCACCACCGTAACGGCTGTAGTTTGCCCCCACGCCAGGCACACACTACAGTCACGCGGAGAACCCCGTGTCATTGGCTCTTGGAGACGAGAAGGGTCTAAAGATAACTGACTCGCCACGGAGCGATGCACTCGATGGAGTTAGACGCGATGACACCCTGCTACACTTCCCTACTAACCTCGTTCACACATCGAGGTCATGTACTTTTGGGTATAATAAAATCCCGGAATGCGGCTGAAGACATTGCAGGTGTATAATTCCACAGACACGGTCTGATGATCTCAAAGGATTGATAAAAGGTTCATTTGCGTTCGAGTGGATTGGCAGTTAAACCCTTTTCCATTGATAAAAAGCACGGTCCTCTACTGAAACGAAAATGACGATTTTTTCAAATGGATTTTCAACCAAAAGATGTGCCTTTAACTTGTAAACTATGTGTTATTCTGTTATATAAGTTAATTCAGTGTAACATTATGTTCATCGTTCAGCCTAAAACCGGACCTCAGTACATACATACTTACGTACATACGTACTTACATACGTATGTACGTACGCACGCACGTACATACGTATATACATTCATACACACACACACACACACACACACACACACATATGTATATATATATATATATATAATATATATTTATATATATATATATATATATATATATATATATATACATATACATATACATATACATATACATTATACATATACATATACATATACATATACATATACATATACATATACATATACATATACATATACATATACATATACATATACATATACATATACATATACATATACATATACATATACATATACATATACATATACATATACATATACATATACATATACATATACATATACAAACACATACATATATAAACACACGCACCTACGTACGTACACACAAGGGGAGTCACATTCCCGGCAGAGTGCTGTGTCTGAGTGACGATGTAATAATTAGAATATACAGTACTAGTAGACGCCCCCGCGTTGAAGTTTACACAACTCGCTGTTATTTAGTAAACAGTTATAAACATAGGCGTGCGAATGGCGGCCTTGTGGGGCTGAAACCCAATACTTGGCTTAATTAGCCCCGAAAAATAGTGTGGATTTTGAAAACGTTTTCAGTGACCAGTCCGAGTTTTGGGAAATTCCGCGCTGAAACTGCAGAATTGTGTGGCGGATATGACGTCCGCCAGCATAAAGTGGCGAGTTAGACACGGTCGAACGTAAAAGTGAAAAGTCTGCAACAGCACGCCCCCATTAAAAACCCACGCACTGCATCTTTTGGGACAGAGGGCGCTTGCCTCGCTGGTTGACGTGGCCACGTCCGTAACATCAGTCTGTCCACCCGGCACACGCCTAACGCATCACGCGCGGAGCACGAACATGACGTCACTGGCTCATTGTGAAGAGAAAGAAGTATCAATAAAAGAGACAGAATTCCACACCTGACGTAGTTGGACGCGATGACAGACTGTTACAATTCGCACTGACCTATATAGTTAACAGAATGAGGTAATGTACTGTAGGTCGTCGCCCTCGGGGTTGGGGCGTGGGAGGGGTTGGATTTATTGCATGTGTCCCGGGTACTAAGTGTATCCTACCCCCCCCCCCGAAGGACTGAGGTTAGACGTCTGTCCTAATTTCCAAAATATACAATTTTCACGCTGAATGGATCAACACAGGCCCACCATATAGCCTACCATTTTCCATAGACATTATAATGACATTCCTCAAGTGAGTCAAACATATGTCCTATGGATGCTTTTTACCTAAAGGGAAACAAAATACATCTTTTGGGGCGTTATATTTGTTTAGGTGCATCATTCGTCATACGTTAATAAAAGATACCACTACCAACTGTAATCAAGTTAGCTATATGCCAACAGTTTACTAGAATATACAGTCTAAATTGTATGGTGCAATAACTACTAACAAATAACAATATTACATCGCCGTGGAGTACTAAAACTAAACTGACCTAGTAAAGCAGTATACAAACAACTTTCTGTACTTGTTTGAAATACATCGACAAAAATCACTGAGGCCAGTGGTTCAAGGAAGCTGATGAAAACGAACCAACAGAACTCGTTCAATTCCCAGGGGAAATTAGTCAGTGGGTGGTTCATTAAGAGGGTGAGTGAGTGAGTTGAGTGAGTGAGTGAGTGAGTGAGTAAGTGGGTGAGTGAGTGAGTGAGTGTGTGGGTGAGTGAGTTGAGTGAGTGAGTGAGTAAGTGGGTGAGTGAGTGAGTGTGTGAGTTGAGTGAGTGAGTGGGTGAGTGAGTGAGTAAGTGTGTGAGTGAGTGAGTGAGTGAGTAAGTGGGTGAGTAAGTGGGTGAGTGAGTGAATGAGTGAATGAGTGGTGAATTAGCTCCATACCTGTTGAATGTTTATATTGACAATGTAAAACATCGATAATGTTAAAACGGCTTTTTGCATGGATATATTTCTAAAGTGAACATCGTGGCCGCTTTCTAAGTATCTTAACTGTTGTTATATTGCTGCTGACACTGAATTCGTGGCGATTGGTTATAGTCAGGTCGCCAAAGCTGATTTTTGGGCCTAACCCTGCACCGACTGATATAGTTTTTTTCTCGCTGGATTCTACATCCTTAGGACCTCTATAATGAATATCAAGCGGATATCAAGCGGATATCCTTGAGCAATTCGATATATCCAAGATGGCCGCCAAGATGGCGGCCGGCGCCAATAGAAAAATTACTTTCGAACCAGTGGGCATAGAATCGCCTGTGATACCACTTTATTAGGTAAACTTGTTATGAGCAATCCATTTTTGGGGGTATTTTTGCAATTTGAGGTCAACAAAAGGTCAAAAATGGTCACGATCAATGCCATGAAGACAACTGACATTAGGTTCAGAGGGGAGATTAGCAATAGTTTCTGAACTGAGTTGTGCAAGTGTATGGTTGGCCTTATAATGATCGAGAGCGTGTCATATTCATTCTCTATTAAATAGTTATGTAGTTTACAGACAATATTAAATGTAAAAAGCAGGAACGTAGATAATACAAACATGCCAAACATAATTATGAATCAAATTATGACGCAAATTTATCAATAAATATCATTGCATTTTTGCATAATGATATATTCATGAAATATCTAGATAGATAAGCCAAATCGTGTCTGTGGAGAAAACGGTAATTTGAAGTAGGTACTACTCAATGAAAGTACTAGTTCTCTCGTATTCTTCAAATTGTTATCACTAACTATTGATATCATAGTGATCAACGCAGGCTAGTCGATAAAATAATGCGTGCCGAACAGAAATCGATGTATGACATTTGTAATAAATCAACAAAGTTGTCGAACCTTCTTACCTCACTCAGACGCTACGGTATTTATCTCAATCCGGCATAGCAAAACTGAACAATTCTGTATCTACTATAGACGAACATGTTTGGCATGTTGTGAAACGATGTAGATAGTTTACTGTGGACAGCGTAGTGGTGGTGCGACAATGAACTAACAATCAATCGTAGCGTAGCAATTAATATTTTGTGGTGGGTTGGCTAGTCAACTGATGCAATGGATGACAAATGTCTTTACAAAGTTTGCTACAGTTGTTCAGACAATGAAAGACTCCAGGTGAGTCAGAGCTGTGATAGACTGCACAGTATTATGAAAGGCAGTGAAATGCCAGGTGATAACATACATTCACATAACATTGGAACGTGATCCAACGTATCAGGGTAAATATCACAAATCTTGTGTGATGAATTATATTACAACGGCAACACTCAGCAGAAAAACAGAAACGAGCTATATTAAGTCCATCCCATCTATATGAAAAGAGAACGTGACCGTTTGATTGGATTCGCCAGGGTTTCTATTGTCGTGGTCCGTGCAATGTTGACCGACATCTAAAGAACCCAAATCGATGGATTCCACCCTATGTTGTGAGAGAACCTGAAGAGAAGCATAAGAATGAAGATGGAACCGAGAAGGCAGATGCCATAGAATACAGAATCAAGGATAAATGCGGTGAAAGGCAGACGAGTGGGCTGATGATGTACTTGGGCGCTTAGCTTGTCTCACACGCTGACGCGCATTACCACACAGATTGCTGTGCCCGAATCTTCAGCGGGCGCTCTCTTCCATGTAATACCAAGAAAGAATCATGAAACGATAGCGCTCGTAGTCCTCTAGAGTTGCTCGTGCAAGATATGCAACGTCAGTGATCTCAGAGGTGAGACTCTGTTTGGTTGATGGAGCGGTATGTGGAGCTCGGTGGGAAGCGTATGCGGCAATCCAAGTTAATCAACTTGATGTTTGAGAATGTGGAGGATCTGGTTGTGCTACCAGCACGTGCCTTCCGATCGGTAGTTTTCCGCGATAGTACCATTGCCACACTGAAAATGATCAAGGATGTCGATGAGGATGACAATATGGAGACTGCGCTGGATGTGGTGGCAACCCACATCAAGAAGGATTGTTCGATGATGGATTACAAGCATCGGACATACCATACGAACACCTCCAAAGAGATCGCAGTAGAATCTGCACCGGATACCCTCCAGCAGTTACTAAGGAAAATGTCCATTGGTGAACAATTTATCTCGTCTCTCCTCATTGGGAATATCATTACCAGCGCCATCAAGAAACACCCTACCCCATTCTAAATCGCGCTCGGGGTGTACTTCAACAAAAAGAAGACGGTCAAGCACATGCATGACTATCTCATCTGTTGTTCATATGATGAGTTGCTGCGCTTCAAGAAATCCTCGGCAGTGGCAAAATACCTCCAGATTAGCAATGACCAACGGCAACCCGTACAGTGGAAGGACATGTTCAAGTCATAGTCGACAATTTAACAAGATTTAACAAGATTGCCACCTAGAGAATCAACTCAAGATGGCAGGTGGACAAGGAAGCCCTTTGGCTTATCGAGAGTCCAACCTATCTATCTAAATGTACCCCGCCCTTCTTAGGTACATGTCAATTTTATTTTTGAACATATTAACACTACTAGCACTTACACAATCAGCCGATAATCTGTTCCATTCATTTACTGTTCTTTGTGAAAATGAAAATTTTCTAATATCTAATCTACATTGCTTCTTTGCTAATGTAACTCCATGTCCTCTAGTCCTTCTCTCTTCCTTGACTGAGAAAAAAATATTTCTGTCAATATTTTCATACCCATTCAATATTTTAAAAACTTCTATCTGATCTCCTCGCAGTCTCCTGGTTTCTAGTGTTGTTAATCCACATTCTTTTAGACGCATTTCATAACTAATATTCCTGAGTTTTTGTATCATTTTGGTTGCTCTTCTTTGTACTCTTTCTAGTATATCAATATCCTTCTTGCGATATGGCCTCCATGCCTGTATGCAATATTCTAAATGAGGCCTAACTATTGTTTTGTACAGTGGTATTATTAGTTCTTTTTCCTTGTACACTATATTTCGCCTAATTAATCCAAGAATTTGGTTTCCCTTCGCTGCTGCAATTGCACACTGTTCCGATACCTTCATATCAGCACTAATAGTTAACCCTAAGTCCTTTTCCTTTACGGTAGTATTTAGTACAGTATCACCCATTGTATATTGTGCATCTTCATTCCCATGTCCTGTGTGGAGGCACTTACACTTCCCATAATTAAACAGCATTTGCCACTTCTCAGACCATTCGGTCAACTTATTTAGATCATCTTGTAATTGCTGTCTATCTGTATCACTTTTTATTTTTCTTAACACTTTTGTATCATCCGCAAACTTCAACACCTTGCTTGTTATATCATCATCCAAATCATTGATATATATTAAGAACAAAATAGGTCCCAATACTGATCCCTGCGGTACTCCACTCAAAACCGATTTCCAGTTTGAAACCTCGCCATCAACTACTACTCTTTGTCTTCTATCAATAAGCCATTTTTCTATCCAGTTAATCATAACATTGCCTATGCCATGGGCCTTCAGTTTAAGTAGTAATCTTTGATGTGGCACTTTGTCAAAAGCTTTTTTAAAATCTAAGTATATTATATCTACTGGTGATCCCTCATCTACCCACTTTGTGACATCTTCCAAAAAACATAAGATATTTGTTAAGCATGACCTCGCTTTTAGAAACCCATGTTGAGATGGGTTAATCAAGTTATTTTTAACAAGAAAATCAACCAAGTGCTCTTTAATTAGTCTTTCTAATAGTTTACAAATCACCGATGTTAAACTCACTGGTCTATAGTTCTCTGACTTGCTTCTTGATCCTTTTTTAAATAATGGTATGATGTTTGCTTCGTTCCATTCTAACGGAACTACTCCTTCCTCTAATGCCAAATTGAACACTGTTGCAAGTGGTGTGCTAATTTGTTCTACAATTTCCAGTAGTAATTTGGGAGGAATCCCATCCACTCCAGGTGACTTATTATCCTTCATGTCCCTTATTTTCTTAGCTACCATTTTTGGTGTTACAATTAGTTGTCCTAAATAGTCTGACTCTCTCCCTTCGAATTTAGTCTCTGGTACTGGTAATGCACTAATATCTTCCCTGGTAAATACCGAACTAAAGTATTCATTTAGGTTTTCTGCCATTAAGAATCCCTCTGTTATTATTTTTCCATCACTATCTTCTAGAGGTCCGACCTTATCCTGAACTTTCTGTTTACTTCGAACATACGCATAAAAACTCTTGCTGTCATGTTTTATATTAAAAGCTAATTTTTGTTCATAGCTTCTCTTGGAATTTCTAATTTCAGCTGTAGCTTGGTTAAGTGCTTCTTTATAAATGGCATAGTCTTCTTCACTTCCATTATGTCTATATGTCTTCCACATCATTTGCTTGTATTTGATTTTTCTAATGGCTTCTTTTGATAAGTGTTTCTTTTTTGACCGTTTCCCTTGTTTTTTCAAGGGATTGTGATATTGAGCTGATGTCCGTGACATGGCGACCATCGAGACACATTCAAAATCTCCAGTAGATACGATACCCCGTTTCAGCAAGGCTGAGATGTCCAATCCCATTTGCTTCGTTGGGGAACATGAGATAATCCCATACAGTGCTAGAACGAAACCACTCCCTCCATCTCTACCCCAACATGATTTGCCTAATAAGTACTTCGAAGTTCAACGCATATCCTATGAGAGGTCTGGTGTGAAGGTTCTGAGAGCAGGTAATCAACATATTTCAAATACTCCTCCAACTGAGACAGCATTCAGAGAGAATGCCCTACGTGGTAATCTCGCGGTGGCCATCTGGCGGGATTGCCTCGAGACAGACTCTCCTGCCCTTGACCCAACGGAGAATGGGTGGTATCACCCTGAAGGCAGCGCCACTCTTTCCCCAAATATCGTCCGTTCAGACAGTCCTCTAGTTCCTGCTAAGCTGCGCATGCTCTTAAAATGTGGCTGCAGCATAGAAACACCGTGTGCAACCGCCAGGTGCAGCTGCAAGACAAATGAACTCAGCCGCACAATTGTCTGCCATTGCAGAGAGGAGGAGGATTGCTATACCACAACGGACCATCTAACCGTCGTACGTGAGACGGACATTTTGAATGACACTGCTAGACGTTAATAATAAATTATTTTAATGCACACACACGCGCGCGCACGCGTGCGTGCGTGCGCGTGTGCACCTACCGTCATACTAGGATAATAGTCGTTCTGGCACTTGTTCACATTAATGATTATCGGACATAACGTGACCTTGGCTTTAACCGTTGCATGGTGTATCTGTAGGGATTTTTCAGCGATAACTATTATAATTATATATAGATATATCTATC
The DNA here is from genome assembly GCA_964017155.1 of Oasisia sp. SBJ-2009. Classification (NCBI taxonomy): domain Eukaryota; kingdom Metazoa; phylum Annelida; class Polychaeta; order Sabellida; family Siboglinidae; genus Oasisia; species Oasisia sp. SBJ-2009. The sequence continues at coordinate 2,614,833 of OZ024859.1, forward strand.
ACTATTTAGGGCTACTAAAGCCATGCATATATGCAAATACGTACATAATCACAAGGAGGGTGTTTACCCGGTTAAGAGACTATAACCAGTATGGAAGGTTTCCTATGCAATTTATATGGTAATTTTAGGGCCATCTGGCTGAGGCAGAGGACCAACCCTGGTATTTTGGGACGCTACCAGGGGAGGGAAATTTCACTAGCACTGCAGGCTCGTCTATGCTAATTTCTAGCGCCATCTGGTTTAGGAAGATGCTCCACTTTATTGTTGTTGGGGGAAACCACAGGGTGCAGAGTCCGCTGGCACCCTGCCAAGATTTCTAGGGGTAGACGCGCTGGACAAAATATTAGGTAAGGCGTCTAGCGTCTGTCCTCGGGCTACAGTACCACTAGTATAAATGGGGAGTATTTTAATGATTCGGGGAGACTTCTGGGGCCTATTACCGGGGGAACATGTATTGTTCACCCCGGGACACGCGCTCCAGAGCACACTGCGACAGACTTACTGTCACAGAATATACGATGTGTGTGTCATATTGCATGGGCAGACTTCTGGGGCCTATTACCGGGAACACCTACGCTGTTTACCCCGGGACGCGCCGCTCCAGAGGGCCCTGCGACATGCTTGCAGTCAAGGCACATACTGTGTGTTATTGACGGGCTATACTGTGTGTTATTGACGGGTTGACTACTGGGGCCATTTGTCGGGGAACACACACATACGCTGTTCACCCCGAAACACGCCGCTCCAGAGCGCCCTGTGACAGAGATACTGTCACAGTACATTGTGCTGAAAGAAGTTGTGCCGTACGAGGCATATTGTTCTCTGATTGAGGAACCACACCACACCTGTGGGTGAGTTCTTTACTTGATCGCGTGTCAAACACGCTGTCAGTACCGTCACATTTGTATTGTGTTTATATTGGTTTAGTTAGTGAAGTATTTTAGTGAGTGTTTTAGTGAGATTTGTACTGGTAGGATTTTGATGTAATAAACCTTATATATATTGTTTGTGTTAGACTGGTTAGACTGAGTGAGTGAACGTGTGCCCGAGTCCGCCACTAGACGCCTCCGTGCCGACCGCTCGCGCCAAACGATACGATTTGGTGGCGGGGTGTTATCCCGCAAACGCTACAATTTGGTGGCAGCGGGGTGGGATTTGGGTAGATAAACCTGACCGTATTCCTCTACGTTCCGTAGTAACGGTTTTTGGTTAATCTATCTTGAAAATCTCACTTGAAAGAACTCACACGGGCCGCACGTTTACTCGCTTCAGATAGATTAAAGTAGAATAGTTTAGTGAGAAGTTATTTCTCTGGTGGCAGCAAAATAAATACGTAAAATGGTAAACTCGTAGTGATAATTCCTCAGTGGCCGATGTTTATTTTCGGTACACTGGACACTGTCTGCAATGGCAGGGGGCCATCCAACCTTGCAGATGAAAGGCCACTGTTTACAGCTTGTCGCCCTGTGGACGAAGCTGGCTACAGGCTGGCTAATGACGGTCAGTGGGTCAGCAGACACTCACTAGATAGTGGTCCTGTTAATGACCCTTGAGCCATGATGATGCAATCGACAACACAGCAGGTCAATGGTTGTCCTCTCTTCCCAGCATCAGGTTTTCAGGGGTCAGCAACTCAGGCCATGGTAGATCGTTTCTTCAGGGGATAGCTGGATGTTTTGAAGATATGTTATATCTGATATAATGTCAAATTACTATTATAGGTGTTTGCTTAGTTATAGTTTCATGGAATTAGGGTATACAGTAGAATGTTTGGCGGATTCTGGATTTGATGTATGGTCATATAGAAATAACGGCTTAATTCGCTGTCTATGACAGACAGCGCTAACACATATTATCATCAGGATATGTCACACCCAACTGAGTATGATAGTCGGCAATGGTATGTTCTATTGCCTAAGAGAGATTAACAAAACACGAGGTCTGCTAGATGCAGAGCCAGACCTGACAAATGTCACGGTGTAATCGTTCATATGATTTGTGAGATTCACAAAACACGAGGTCTGCTAGACGCAGAGCCGGACATGACAAATGTCACGGTGTAATCGTTCATATGATTTGTGAGATTCACAAAACACGAGGTCTGCTAGACGCAGAGCCGGACATGACAAATGTCACGGTGTAATCGTTCAGATGATTTGTAAGATTCACAAAACAGGAGGTCTGCTAGATGCAGAGCCGGACCTGACAAATATTTCGGTGTAATCGTTCATATTGTTTGTGAAATAGTCACAAAACGCGAGGTCTGCTATAAGCAGAGCCGGACATGACAGATGTCACGGTGTAATCGTTCATATGATTTGTGAGATAGTCACAAAACGCGAGGTCTGCTACAAGCAGAACCGGACAATACATATAAGTCGGTGTAATCGTTCATATGGTTTGTGAAATAGTCACAAAACGCGAGGTCTGCCCCGTGCAGAACCGGACATGACAAATGTCACGGTGTAATCGTTCATATGGTTTGTGAGCTAGTCACAAAGCGCGAGGTCTACAGTTTGTAGAACCGAACATCACAAAACACGAGGTCTGTGACAAGCAGAACCGAACATGACAAATGTTACGGTGTAATCGTGTCTACCCTATGTCGTTGTAACCAATTATTTTCAACACATGAAAGTTTGGTTTCAAAGATTGTTTAAAAATAAGTGATTGTTTTCGTTCAAGCACTTTCCAACAAAAAGTTCCTGCACATATCTGCCCAGTCAAAGTGGACGGAATCACTTGCTGACATGGACAGCTATATTTATTTTATCATCATCATCATCACCATCCTCATTGCTATGATGCCATATACAGCTTTCAACTTTCTGCGTTTTATGTCATCATCACTTCGAATTGTTCATCTTCTCATCCTGATTTTTGCCAGCTAGGTCTTGAAGCATAGTTCATGCATTTATTTCAATTATAGAGAGTAGTCTCGGTCAAACAGGAATAATTTGACCAGCCAGCCAGTGATCTGGTCATAGTGGCTGTTTCAGGCAGTAAGACCATCTTGTTAGATTATGTCAACACACAGCATGGCTGCAGTCTAGGGGTCAATGACTGGCCCAGTGGTGTAATGAGAGAAGTTAACGAGTATCAACATAGTTCTGTTCAGGGCAGCTTCTGGCTTAATAGATATTTAATTGGCACAGGGTGTGTTCTGCTAAACAGAATAGGATGAAGTTGATTAGAGTTAGTTTTCATGTGTTAGCTCTTGTTGGTCATATATATAGATATCTTGGAAGATTATACTGTTACATACACAGAGAAACTATACTAGAAGAGTTAGTAGTGCATAGGCCTGAGAACAGTATCTCAGCCGTAGTTGGCCACAAGGAATCTGTATCACAGGGCAGCTTCAAGTCCCTAAGGTGCAGACACTGTCTGATGGCAGAGATAGCGATTACCCTGGTCAGGCCAGACGACCTTAATGGGCACATTCTGTGTCTGAGGGCAAGGATATGATGAAGTTCTATCTTTGTGGATGTGACAAGGGTTGTCCGTTATTCTCCTGGTACATGTCAGTGCTGTGACATGTCAAGCAATGGCGAACGATGTATGACCACGACGGTCATATGACACTAATTATGGCAAACACCATAACAGTGCTGCGTACGAGATACGTACACACAAAAATGCAGGAACCAGAATTCATTCTGGTCACAACCTGCAGCGTTATCTGCAAAGAAGATGGAAGAAGACGCAGGAACCAGAATTCATTCTGGTCACAACCTGCAGCGTTATCTGCAAAGAAGATGGAAGAAGACGCAGGAACCAGAATTCATTCTGGTCACAACCTGCAGCGTTATCTGCAAAGAAGATAGAAGATGGAAGAAGACGCAGGCGAGATTGAGCTGAGCGTCCACTACTAGCGGTGAACTGACGTGCGTCTACCGTGCGTCCATGAAGTGGGTTACGACGGAGGATATAATCGGCTCAACATATGCGACTGACGATCGCGTGATGGAAGCCACATCAACCGGACATGAACATTTGTGAAAAGTGAACATTTGAGTATAAATTGTATGCTTTCTTTTTCAGCATTGTATTGATTATTATAATGTTGCATGCATGTTACCTGTTATAATTTCGGGACGAAATTTTAGTGGGGCGGGGGTAATGTAGGGATTTTTCAGCGATAACTATTATAATTATATATAGATATATCTATCACTATTTAGGGCTACTAAAGCCATGCATATATGCAAATACGTACATAATCACAAGGAGGGTGTTTACCCGGTTAAGAGACTATGACCAGTATGGAAGGTTTCCTATGCAATTTATATGGTAATTTTAGGGCCATCTGGCTGAGGCAGAGGACCAACCCTGGTATTTTGGGACGCTACCAGGGGAGGGAAATTTCACTAGCACTGCAGGCTCGTCTATGCTAATTTCTAGGGCCATCTGGTTTAGGAAGATGCTCCACTTTATTGTTGTTGGGGGAAACCACAGGGTGCAGAGTCCGCTGGCACCCTGCCAAGATTTCTAGGGGTAGACGCGCTGGACAAAATATTAGGTAAGGCGTCTAGCGTCTGTCCTCTGGCTACAGTACCACTAGTATAAATGGGGAGTATTTTAATGATTCGGGGAGACTTCTGGGGCCTATTACCGGGGGAACATGTATTGTTCACCCCGGGACACGCGCTCCAGAGCACACTGCGACAGACTTACTGTCACAGAATATACGATGTGTGTGTCATATTGCATGGGCAGACTTCTGGGGCCTATTACCGGGAACACCTACGCTGTTTACCCCGGGACGCGCCGCTCCAGAGGGCCCTGCGACATGCTTGCAGTCAAGGCACATACTGTGTGTTATTGACGGGCTATACTGTGTGTTATTGACGGGTTGACTACTGGGGCCATTTGTCGGGGAACACACACATACGCTGTTCACCCCGAAACACGCCGCTCCAGAGCGCCCTGTGACAGAGATACTGTCACAGTACATTGTGCTGAAAGAAGTTGTGCCGTACGAGGCATATTGTTCTCTGATTGAGGAACCACACCACACCTGTGGGTGAGTTCTTTGCTTGATCGCGTGTCAAACACGCTGTCAGTACCGTCACATTTGTATTGTGTTTATATTGGTTTAGTTAGTGAAGTATTTTAGTGAGTGTTTTAGTGAGATTTGTACTGGTAGGATTTTGATGTAATAAACTGTAGAAACCTTATATATATTGTTTGTGTTAGACTGGTTAGACTGAGTGAGTGAACGTGTGCCCGAGTCCGCCACTAGACGCCTCCGTGCCGACCGCTCGCGCCAAACGATACGATTTGGTGGCGGGGTGTTATCCCGCAAACGCTACATATCTAACACGTATTTGAACCCTAACATTCAGACCTTATTTAAACATAATTGCAAATTTCATTCTTGAACAATAATATTACATAAATATAGTAATTACATGCAAAACTACTGTTTTCTTTTGCATTATTTGAGACATGACCTTGAACATGGCCTTTGACCTTTACGTTTATCTAAAATGGCAAAAATACCCCCAAAAATGGATTGCTCATAACAAGTTTACCTAAAAAAGTGGTATCACAGGCGATTCTATGCTCACTGGTTCGAAAGTTATTTTTCTATTGGCGCCGGCCGCCATCTTGGCGGCCAACTTGGATACCTGGGGCCAGTTTCATGAAGCCGTGTAACTTTACGCGCAATTACGCGGTCTACTGGTCGCAGCTAACAGCGAACAGACAATGCAGCGTACGGCCGGTTTCGTGAGACCAATTTAGCATTCGCGCCAGTAGCATTGACCCCCCCTTACGTCGCGGTGGGGAATCCCTGTATTTGTGATGTGTCTGAGCATCCTTTTTTCTTTCTAGCTGTGCCTTTGTCGTTCGTATGCCAAATGGGTAGCTATGATGAATGTAAAGGATATCAAGTGTATACGTTAAAAATAATAATGTTGAGAGTGGGCGTGTCGGGAGCATACCATACATTTTCAACTTCGGGAGCATACCGTAAATATTTCAACCAGCGTAAAGTTACGCCTACTAAATACATGGTGCAGCTAAGCGCAACTATGGAGCAGACTCATGAAACGCAACTAGTGTAACTTTACGACGTCTTAGGCTTACGACGTGTTATCGCCCGCTTCGACGTCGTAAGTAGCCGCTATGAAACTGGCCCCTGACTATTAGAGTTACGACGTCATTAACACGAGACTCATACAACCTGCAGGTAGTGTGACAGGTCGAGACCCAGAGACTATTTCTGTAGCTGACATACGACTTGTCCCTCCATAGATTACAAGGTTACGTGCTTACCCTTTCAATGTGCATATATATATATATATATATATATATATATATATATATATATATATATATATATATATATATATATACATAAAAATACATTGCTGTAAACAGCGCGGACAAAACACAGACAGACGTTGACACGATCGAAATAACCAAACGTCAGTTTGAGTGCCCGTTTTGGGCAATTCCGTTTGTCTCCATTCATTTGTGTGTGTGTGTGTGTGTGTGTGTGTGTGTGTGTGTGTGCGTGCGTGTGTGTGTGCGTGCGTGCGTGCGTGCGTGTGTGCGTGTGTAGTGTATGCGTGGGTATGTATATATGTGTGTATGTATATGTGTGTTTGTATGTATGCATGCGTGCACACATGTATGTAAGTACGTGTGTGCATGTATGTATATACATATGTATAGTATGCAGGTGTTGCAGTACAGGTACTGCAACAACTCAGGGAGTTTGACGCCCCTGCCATGCAGAGTTGTAAACCACTGCCTTGTGGTACAGGTTCTTGTCAGAACCGAAGGCTAAGGGAGCAAACCCTAACTAGAAAACCATGTCACTGTGGCAGCATCAAGGGCGGTTGATGTATGGAACTCCCAACATCTCTCGACCAGCCACTGCAGGGACAAATAGTTTGCGCCTGTCTTGACATGTTCTTGCCGGTGTGAGACCTCTATTTGTTCCCCGAGAGAGTGTCGCTAGTAACTTGCAAAAGCCAGCGGCATTTCAACACTTTTTGCAAGCAGCTTCCATGAAATGTACAACTGTATGAAACTCCATACCGGATCGGCCGTCGCCCGGGTTACCAAGGACCGCGCTGCTCGACCTCATCTTCCGTCGACAGTGAAAAATCAGCTAGGAAGAAGAAGACAAAGACAAAGAAGACAACTACTGACAATTGGACAATGGAACGTCAGGACTCTCCTCGACCGAGAAGGAGCAAACCGACCAGAAAGACGTTCAGCACTAGTAGCAATGGAACTTGCCAAATACAACATCGACATAGCCGCCCTATGTGAAACACGGTTCTCAGAGTCTGGTAGTCTCGATGACTTGGAATACTCTTTCTTCTGGAGTGGAAAACCGGAAGGAGAAAGAAGGGAGGCAGGAGTGGGCTTTGCTATCAAGAAGGATATCGTCACAAAGCTGACAGAAATGCCACGGCCAGTAAGTGACAGAATCATGACGATGAGACTACCGCTGAGCAAGGACAACTTTGCTACAATTATCAGCGTGTACGCTCCAACAATGACAAACCCAGATGAAAACAAGGAGGCCTTCTACAACCAGCTGGCAAGTGTGCTCAGTGGCATCCCTCATACAGATAAGCTACTGCTGATAGGAGACTTCAATGCGAGGATAGGAAGAGAAAATGACAAGTGGCCCTTGGTCATGGGCAAACATGGGATTGGGAAATGCAACTCCAATGGCGAGCTTCTACTGGCTCTGTGCTCTGAGTTCGAACTGATAGTGACGAACACCATGTTCAAGCAGAAGGATGAACGCAAGACCACCTGGATGCATCCTCGTTCCAGACATTGGCATATGATCGACTTCATTATCACGAGGTGTCGGGATAAGATGGACATCCACAGTACCCGAGTCATGCGTGGAGCAAACTGCTGGACCGATCACCAGATGCTGAGGTCAAAAGTGGCTTTCAGAATACGACAAAAGCATAACAGGCAAGGGACAAGTAAGCCGACCAAGCTGAACATTGCAAAACTAAGTACCACCAGCCATAGGGAGAGTTTTGAGCAGGAGATGGACAGTGCTCTCGCCCAATGGGAGGAAAAGGAAAACTCAACACCAGACGAGGAATGCAGCAGGTCGTGTACAACACAGCCAAGACATATCTTGGCAAGCCAGACAGAAAACACCAGGACTGGTTCGACCCAAATGACCAGGAGCTACAGACTCTTATGAACAGAAGAGACCAAGCCCACCAGAGAGTGTTACAAACCAGGAGCACTAGGTCCACCACTGCAGCATACAAAGATGCCTGCAGACTGCTACAAAAACACACGCGTGCACTGAAGTCAGACTGGTGGGAAAGGAAGGCAGTGGAGCTGCAGAGAGCTGCTGACAGTAACAACATGAAGGGCTTCTACAATGGGCTGAAGGAAGTGTGGGGACCCGAAAAGAAGGGACCTGTTCAACTGAAATCAACAGATGGAATGGAGACCTTCTCTGACAGCAAGAGAGTTGTGGCAAGATGGAGTGAACACTTCCAGAAGCTACTCAACGTCCCTGGCGACATAGATCACGAAGCTCTGGACAACATCCCGCAGCGCATTATCAAGACAAGCCTCGATGAGATTCCAACTATGGATGAGATGGCTAGAGCAATCGCCGGCCTGAAAGATGGCAAAGCACCTGGAGGAGATGGAGATGCAGAAGTATGGAAGCACGGAGGAGACAATCTGTTCAGCAGACTGCACCAACTAATCACCAATGCCTGGGAGGTGGGTTCTGTACCACAAGCATGGAAGGATGCCAGCATTGTAACCATCTACAAGAAAGGTGATCGAACAGACTGTGGGAAATATAGAGGAATCTCTCTTCTTTCCATAGCGGGCAAGATCTTCGCGAGGATCCTCCTCAACAGACTATCTACCCACATAACACCAGAGGTAGTTCCGGAGACACAATGTGGCTTCAGAGGTAACCGGAGCACCGTGGATGTGATATTTTGTCTCCGACAACTACAAGAAAAATGCATTGAACAGGACCGACCACTGTACATGGTATTTGTCGACTTCAGCAAGGCGTTCGATACAGTTGGGAGGACTGGGCTATGGCAGCTACTGAGGAAGTATGGCTGCCCAGAGAAGTTCACAACAATGATCGAGGCACTACATACTGGAATGATGGCGAATGTTAGTGTTGGAGGAGAAGTCTCAGAATCGTTCAGTGTCACAAATGGGGTCAAGCAAGGTTGTGTACTGGCCCCCACGCTCTTCTCCATCTTCCTATCAGCAATGCTCGACGAGGCTTTCCGAGACATGGGGGATGGAGTCTACATACAGTCCAGACAGAACGCTGACCTATTCAACGTCGCACACTTCAGAGCAAAGACCAAGACTACTCGGATACTGATGAGAGAGCTGCTATTCGCAGATGACAGTGCACTGGTTGCACACTCTGCTGAAGAGATGCAGAAAATAGTGGATGCTTTCTCCGATGCGTCAAAGAAGTTCGGCCTGAAGATTAACATCAAGAAGACCGAGGTGCTGTACCAATCCAACTCTACAAGAACCCGAGAGGAGGATATCATGGTTGATGGAAACAAGCTGAACTCTGTTCTAGAATTCACCTACCTCGGAAGCACTATATCAAGTGATGGATGCATTGACGATGAAATACAGAGGAGGATGGCCAAGGCTAGTGCATCTTTCGGCCGACTACGCCAGAGACTCTGGAACAACCACCATGTGTCCATGCGGGTTAAAGGCAAGATATACCGTGCAATCGTGCTGTCCACCCTCCTATACGGAGCTGAGGCCTGGACAGTGTACAGACGACAGGTGAAAAAGCTGCATGCCTTCATGATGCGACATCTGCGTTCGATCATGAGGATAACCTGGATGGACAAAGTGACAAACAAGGAAATACTAGAACGAACAGGGCTGCCATCTATGGAAGATCTTCTGATCAGAAAGAATCTCCGGTGGACTGGACACCTTATGAGGATGTCACCAGACAGGCTACCGAAGCAGGTTCTCTACTCGCAACTGTCTTCTGGTCAGAGAAAGAGAGGGCGCCCTCGTCTCCGGTTCAAAGATACCATCAAGAGAAACCTGAAGATGAGAGACATAAAGATCGACTCATGGACATCACTCTCACAGCAGAGAGACAAATGGAGAGCAACAGTCAAGTGATGGAAGCAGTCTTTGTCGCTTCGCGACCGACAGCATGATGATGTATAGTATATGTGTGTATGTATGTATGATTTTATCTATACATGCGTCTATGTATGCATGCTTGTTTATAGGTATGTATGTATGTATGTATGCTTTTATATAATGTATGTACGTACGTGTGCGTGTGTGTATGTACGCACTCACACACGTTCGTACATACTTATGTATGAATGTGTGCCTACGTGTGCTTATGTGTACATCTGTATACATGCGTGCGCGTGAGCTGCGAGCGCACGTTTGCCAATCGTTGCCATATTCAATCACTGCATGATCTGCCTCTGTTGCGATATTTGCACATATCAATCGCGCAGTATCACTCTAGATGTCTCCTCGTGCCATTCATTGGCGTCGGGTCATTACACCTGCCTCTATGTGGCTACCAGTGACAATTGAGAGCGGTTCACAGCATTGCATAGGCCAAGGATTAGGTTTGCCGAATGGTCGTCACGTTCGCATCAACAGTGGAACGCACACAATCCACAGATATCCCGAATATATGCTACTTCGCTTTGTGTGAACGTGCGTACTTCTGAGTTGTTATTTGCGCGCTGTCCTTGGCTCCGTCGTGTATGATTGGCAACGCTACTCCGGAGCAAGGTATTTGAAAGCAACAGCTTTCTTCAAAACAAGTCTATTATTCTCGGTCCGTGACAGAGGTATTTTGGAACTCCGGAAGGGAGGATAATGGCACAACGTGATATTACACCGTGCTTTTTAGCACGTATCCGCTTCGATCAACTTAGGCACGACGTCGCATCATAAACATGTCACACTTCATTTTCTTCATCTTCTGCATCAGTAAAATCTGAACTGTTTTGGGTTTTGCTAAGTAGTGGAAATTATAAATATCGCGACAAATGACAAACAAAGTCGCCTGACAACAGGCGCTTAGTGATGTATGTAATACTACGTATGCCTGGCACTTAATTTAGGTATCACATTAACAGAGATAGGGTGTTTACATATACACTTCTCTACCTATCAATATAATTCTCAGAATATAATTTCGGATTTTTTTTATAGAAAAACCGTATATCACACATGGTTATCATTTACGACACGGTTGTAATTATTTTAGATTTTGCGATAGTTCATTAAATGTATGCTGGTCGTCTGAATTCAATTAAAGTCCAACATGTGTGCCAAATGGTGTTATTGTCACGGCTCATTAATCGACGCATAACAAATAGCTACAGACGACAGGCCGGCCACAACAGTAAGCAAGAGTTCGTCTGACCCCAGTTTATATCTATGTCTGACTCTCACTATGAATCACACGTTAATTAGGCCCTATATCACAGGCGAATACCCAGCGACGTAAACCCATAAACTATACATAGTAGCTTGAATATTATATATGTTGTTGGTTGTTATTATAGATTATCTTAGTTGGTCTCATTAAACGATTTGTCCTCCGTAGATACTTTACTGAAAATACGCTCGGTTCTGTGTGTCCCTTGTGAATCGGAGAATCACGTTCGTGGCGGTCCTGTCTTAATTTGGGACGTAAAAGAACCAAATAAAACATTTCGCCCCAGCTATGCTGTCTAAGTCAGTGGTCTAAACTAGAGGGGCTATCAGCAGAGAAACAATGTACAAAGACAGCTATACAGATTGATTCTATTACATAGAATGTGAAAATAGTGTCTAATATTATATAGGTCTATTAAATAGCTTCAGCGGTTTCCAGACGGAAGAATTACAATTTTGCACCTGTAAGGGCGTTTTCTAGTACGTACGATCATTTTCATAAAAGCAAATACACTTTAAGGACAAGCATCGATGGACAGTGGCTCCACCAAGCGAACAACAGTAGCATTACTGACACCACTCAGACTTGGCAAGGACGACGTATGTTGCAACAGTTTGTCACTTTTTAAATGTCTTTAGACAGTAAAAACTGTAATTATTGAACCAAAATTTTACGATTATCTATTAAGCGCGTTATTTTATTTCTGGCACATGGCAAAACAATCACAGGACACTTGTGTTTAATTATTCACATATTGCATTAGTTATCATGTGACAATTGTGTATTGTCTTTTGATTATTAACCACATCATAAAAATTGCTAAGCACAATTCAAGAGTGTCACATTTGTCTTACAAATGAAAATGAATGATTTATCATTCAGTTGCAAGCATAATCGTTCTCTGGATATACTTATTAGTTGTCAATTGGTTCGAATCAACTTGAATAACAACAATGAAGTTTTGATTTTAAAGCCACAATTTATTAGATAACTGATCATTTCAATGCAAGTTAGCTATTTATAAATAATAAACAGTAATCCACACATATATGGCTGCTTGTCCAGCGTTTGATAAGCAGATAATAAATGGAGTCTAATGTTGTAAACGATGAGAGTATTAGAAACTATGTGGAGATTTTACTCCAATTTAACAATGATGTTTATGGCCTTCACACACTAGCGACCCATTGAGGTAGGGCATACACGTGATGGATGTAGGGGTAAACACCAACCCACAAACAGAAATAACTCACATGTGAAACCACTAGTATTTTATGATCAAGCAGATTATGAAACATCAAAATTATGCAATCTTTGGCAACATATGCATATCAATACTGGATTTGCCACGCAGCAAACATTCACACTTTCTGAAGCAAGACAAGTCCTTTAATAAGGAGCGAATATGATGAGGAAATGTCAGCGAGTGACGATAGATAAAACTGATCTACCACCAGGTAGAGCTGGCTGTCTCACAGAGCAGCTGTCTGTCTGTATCACTGAGCAGCTGTCTGTCTCACTGAGCAGCTGTCTGTCTCACTCACCAATTAGACAGCAGCCTGTCTCACTGAGTAGACAGCTACTGTCACTGAGTAGACAGCTGCTGGTCTCATTGGGCAGACAGCAGCTGATCTCACTGAGTAGACAGCTGCTGATCTCACTTTGTAGACAACTGCTGATCTCACTGAGTAGACAGCTGCTGATCTCACTGAGTAGACAGCTGCTGGTCTCATTGAGCAGACAGCAGCTGATCTCACTGAGTAGACAACTGCTGGTCTCATTGAGCAGACAGCACCTGATCTCACTGAGTAGACAGCTGCTGGTCTCACTGAGTAGACAGCTGCTGATCTCACTGTGTAGACAACTGCTGATCCCACTGAGTAGACAGCTGCTGGTCTCACTGAGTAGACAGCTGCTGATCTCACTGTGTAGACAACTGCTGATCTCACTGAGTAGACAGCTGCTGGTCTCACTGAGCAGACAGCTGCTGATCTCACTGAGTAGACAGCTGCTGATCTCACTGAGTAGACAGCTGCTGATCTCACTGAGCAGACAGCTAATGACTTCACTGTGACATCACATAGACAGAAAACACAAACATGCACAACATTGACATTAGAAAGGCAAGTACACTGACAAAGTTAAGAAATTGTTACTTTAAATATATACATGATTAAACATCTCCCCATCTGAACAAATGATCACAGATGTGGATGAAAATGGACTACAGATCTACATGAAGAATATACGATCTGAGACAAGACACTCCTCAGGTAAGTTGCCCTATCACCACTATCACTGGTGATATCACATACTATGAAATGACACATTCTGACGTCTGACTGACATTCGGTGTACACTGTGAAGTGAATACTCTGGCTGACATGTCCAGCCCAACCTCTCAAGCATTTACACAACCTTTGACAATACTGAACACCGTTGAAAGACGACAACCAGCTGAAATGAAGGTATACTTAAAGGTCACCAACAGCTCATTCATATAAAAGAGGATACAGATAAAAGCACCCTCTAGAGGTGAACAAACTGGACCAGCTGGGAAACAAAGGGTTAACATGTCAGTCTGTACACTCATAACTCTGGATAGTGACCGAAACAAAGAGTTAACCTACCAGCTCCTCCGTCCACTTAAGTGATGACCACTAAATTAATGACACAATACCTATTTCATAGGCAAATATAATCTTTGAATGATGCATGTATATGTTAAATATTTTGTATTCAAACAGATGTCCATGTCATACAACTGTCAAACCTTCTGTCCATCGGATGGTCAGTCAGTAGTCTTGGTATTGACCAGTCAGTCTGTAAAATTATCTGTCATCCATTTCTGTCTGTCAGTTGTCGACTGTAACAAGAAAGGCAAAATAAACAATGTTGTAACTGAACACAACTTGTATTTCAGAAATATAAACACAACAGAATGCATACAATTCACTCTCAATTCAGTCAGACTTCCCAATCAATGCACTGTATAACATCACCATAGTGACAAATCCCATCAAGAATATACCTTGTAAAGCTACAGTTAGGAATATTAAAAAATTTGTTTTGTTTATGCAATAAATTATTTCAGTAGTAGGATGCATGGTGAGAATACACAGTACAAGTATATATTTGTGATTATCCCTAAAACAATGCACGTTGAAAATACTCCCACACTGGAAGATGGGATTCTACTTAAAAACTACAAGTGTGACTTTGATGTCATGCATGTTTACTTTGATGTAATTTGTTAATTACGCTATACTTTCATAAGCCTAATTTATGTGCTAAGGTGAATATGGATAAAAAATATTACATTTACAAAGTAATTTGGATATGCTGTACCGTATCATTTTGGCTGTTTCCCCCGAACATTGTCATGGATAGTGTTACCGTTATATTCACTACATTGAGCAAGATACAAATACCGGGCATTCAGCTAGACAATACAGACAATACCACACAAATGCACGCACGCATGCACACGTAGCATATACATCCACCCACCCAGCAGGGTTCAAGGGTTCATCACGGTCCCTCCACTAACTTGATCATACTTTCCGTTATTCTACACTGGGTGATTGGCTGTCATTACAAAACCTCGACTTGACTTGCTCAGCACTGTTCAGATACAATTACACAGAACAAACACACGTAGAATTTAAAGTACTGCCGTAGTCTCCATGGAAATTCCACCCACCTGCAGTAATCTCCATTTGTTATATAATTATAGTTTATTTACTGAATACTTCCATTATTCATGTCATATCAATAACAGCTGGCAAACATCTCAGATAAAATTACCGTTTCACACAGTAACGAAGCCAGCATGAATACGTATGCAACTTGATAGCTGTACAATTAGATAATTTATAACAATTTCTAATAAATGCATTTGTTTAAGAATTATGTACAGTGATTGACTACAGAGTCTGGTGTATTTTGTGCATGCTGTGGGAAAACAATAAACATGTGCATTTGTATTAATATCTATACCAGATATTGATTAATCTTTTAAAGTGTTACCACTTAGTGTTTTTATGTAGGATAAATATGAATCCGTCCGCTAATCCCCATTTATATTTATATACAATCAACTGCAGCCCACATGGTTAAACCCACATGGTTAAACCACAACTGATTTCCCACAAATTCCAATCTTTATTTAATAAACCCCTTAGCAATTACCCTGCACTTGCAAAACGTATCATTCTCAAATTGGGAGATATTACACAAGTCTGTGCTGATGCACTGTGACCTTAAGGCTGAGATGCCTAATTGCTTCACAGCATGTCAACTTCTGTCACGTGATAACCCAGAGGCAGTGATACTGTACACAGACAGACAGATATTCACGTGTCCAGCTGATCAAGCACCTTCATAATTTGTTGTTTGATAGCTTTCGTTGCTTCGCCAGCCTTTGGGATGATGAAGCGATCGAGATCGGTCACGACGATCCCCTTGTCGCCGTTGTTGGCGCCGTATTTGAACGTGATCAGTTCGGGATGTTTCTTCTTCGACGTGATCTTGACGATGCTGCCGAGGGCCCGACGGACCTGGACCCAGGCCATGTGGGGTCTCTCCGGGATCTCTCGCAACACGTACAGGTGTGTCTCGGTGATGAGCAGGTGACTGAAAACAGACGTACAGCGTCACCCACATCAACAAGGCAAGTTCTTATACAGCGCAGTATCCAGTTCTCAGGACCGCTCAAAGCGCTTTACACTTTACTTTCCTGACAGACTTGTTCAATCAGACACCATCTCGGCTTCTCTGGGAAGCATCCAGCCATATGCTACAATTAATGCGCGAAGGCTGCTCGTACACATATCCACCACTGTCTACAGCCAGGTACTCATACAGCTGAATGAACTGGAGCAATGTAGAGTGAAAAAACTTGCCCAAGGTTTTAACACCGCAGCACACGTGGAGGGTTACCAGGGAAAATATGACAATATCAATGCTTTGAATCAGGAAATGGAGTCACTCAAATGAATTTCCCTTTTGCTGGAATAATAGTTTTACTGTTTCAAGTAGTGCCACTTGTTGCACTTAAGTTGTATAATTATGCTGTTTATTTTGCATGTTTTAGTATTTGTCTACGTTTAGATTTATAGTTGTCATATTTCACTAATGCACCATTGTACAATCATATCTAGGTGCAGATGTATATTTATTACTGTGAGCTTTTATTAATGTTTGAAAGCATTGTTGTACAATCATATCTAGGTGCAGATGTATATTTATTATTGTGTGCTTTATTAATGTTTGAAAGCATTGTTGTACAATAATATCTATGTCAAGACATATATTTATTAACGTGTGCTTTACTAATTTTTTTACACTCATATCTGGGTGCAGATGTATATTTATTATTATTGTGTGCTTTTATATATGATTCGCTAACTCAAGTGTGTAGTGAAGTGGTGAATGTGTTTCTGGGTGCAGTGATATATGTGTTTACAGTTGGTGTGTTGCTGTGATGGGTGTTTATTCATGCCACGTTACCACTACACTTGACGACACAAACAAACCTCCTGGCCTGTGCAATCGAATCACCTGTAGTCCACAATACCATCAATGTACATTAGTAAACAACCCACTCTACAGGTGGAGCCACTGTATAACATTACTTCCCCATCAATACCTGCTTGCCACTCAAGTTATACCACATGTTAGTTTTGAACTATACAAAGTCAAAGTTATACAATGAGGGCATACTTCGTTCACATACTGACATCTACAGATGATAGGTGAGAACCGTGAGATGTATGTTAATACACACATATGCACAAGAGGGAGGCATGGTGACCCTCACCTTGGGTATGTGTATCCAGATGATCGTAACTCCTGGCACTGACATGAATATGTAATATCTCGTTTGTTTTTCCACGTGTCTATATTTACAACGTCTCTGTGTTCGTCTGTCAGCATAGACATGTCATTGATTTCATCTGGAACACAGACAACCAGCTCTGTAGTATAAACAAATGTCACATGGTGACACAAAATATTGTACAATGTTCAAATGGTGACACAAAATATTGTACAATGTTGAAATGGTGACACCAAATATTGTACAATGTTGAAATGGTGACACCAAATATTGTACAATGTTGAAATGGTGACACCAAATATTGTACAATGTTGAAATGGTGAGACCAAATGTTGTACAATGTTGAAATGGTGACACCAAATATTGTACAATGTTGAAATGGTGAGACAAAATATTGTACAATGTTGAAATGGTGTCACAAAATATTGTACAATGTTGAAATGGTGTCACAAAATATTGTACAATGTTGAAATGGTGAAACCAAATATTGTACAATGTTGAAATGGTCAGACCAAATATTGTACAATGTTGAAATGGTGACACCAAATATTGTACAATGTTGAAATGGTGACACAAAATATTGTACAATGTTGAAATGGTGTCACCAAATATTGTACAATGTTGAAATGGTGACACCAAATATTGTACAATGTTAAAATGGTGTCACCAAATATTGTACAATGTTGAAATGGTATCACCAAATATTGTACAATGTTGAAATGGTGACATCAAATATTGTACAATGTTGAAATGGTGACACCAAATATTGTACAATGTTGAAATGGTGACACCAAATATTGTACAATGTTGAAATGGTGACACCAAATATTGTACAATGTTGAAATGGTGAGACCAAATGTTGTACAATGTTGAAATGGTGACACCAAATATTGTACAATGTTGAAATGGTGAGACAAAATATTGTACAATGTTGAAATGGTGTCACAAAATATTGTACAATGTTGAAATGGTGTCACAAAATATTGTACAATGTTGAAATGGTGAAACCAAATATTGTACAATGTTGAAATGGTCAGACCAAATATTGTACAATGTTGAAATGGTGACACCAAATATTGTACAATGTTGAAATGGTGACACAAAATATTGTACAATGTTGAAATGGTGTCACCAAATATTGTACAATGTTGAAATGGTGACACCAAATATTGTACAATGTTAAAATGGTGTCACCAAATATTGTACAATGTTGAAATGGTATCACCAAATATTGTACAATGTTGAAATGGTGACATCAAATATTGTACAATGTTGAAATGGTGACACCAAATATTGTACAATGTTGAAATGGTGACACCAAATATTGTACAATGTTAAAATGGTGTCACCAAATATTGTACAATGTTGAAATGGTGACACCAAATATTGTACAATGTTGAAATGGTGAGACCAAATATTGTACAATGTTAAAATGGTGACACCAACTATTGTACAATGTTGAAATGGTGACATCAAATATTGTACAATGTTGAAATGGTGACACCAAATATTGTACAATGTTGAAATGGTGAGACCAAATATTGTATAGTGTTGAAATGGTGAGACCAAATATTGTACAATGTTGAAATGGTGACACCAAATATTGTACAATGTTGAAATGGTGAGACCAAATATTGTACAATGTTAAAATGGTGAGACCAAATATTGTGCAATGTTGAAATGGTGAAACCAAATATTGTAGTGTTGAAATGGTGAGACCAAATATTGTACAGTGTCGAAATAGTGAGACCAAATATTGTACAGACAAACAAACAGATTTTGCTATTCGACAAGCACAGGGCACAGGGTAAAACGATTATGGTGACAGTAACTTGACCAGTCAGTGTGTATACTGGGTACATGGTACGTGTATTATGGTAGTAATGATATGGACAATGAACAGAGATGTACAGAACACAAAACTTCAGTGGATGAGTGAGGACGACCGACTGAAACAGGACTAGAAATAAATGATGGTCATAGACAATGACACGGAGACAGAGTGACATGACAGAGATCTCAACATGGCAGTGTAACTATGTTGTGGTGGTAGTTTTGCTGCCTTGAGTCTGTTGACATCTGAGATGAGGAGGGAATGACAGATGACTACCAGGGTCCATACACACATGGACATATGAAATTCAAGGCTATTCAAGACTTTTCAAAGGTATTTGAAAAAGAAATTCAAGACTCTTTTAATGACATGTGTACTTTTAAGTGCAGTAAATTAAGTTAACATTAAATTTTTTACTTGACTAAGAAAACAATGGTGTCAACCACAATGAAATGCCAATTGCCCAATGTGCACGAGTTATTTTTGTGCATAGGCTTTTCCTTTTCTGGCTGTTATTCGTCACAACATTTGAGTCAAAACAATATTTTATTGACCGCAATTAAATTCAACACCTTTCAAGACGTACGGACCCTGGACTAAGATGGGGTCAGCAGAGTGTGACAAAAAACTAAATGTCATTAGACCCCTCCCCTCTAGGGATGAGGGAGAAAAGCCGGGAGAGTCTCCAGCCTACCTTCCTCCCCATCGTCGTCTCCTATTGTGAACACAGACTCCATGTTGCGGTACCTCTTGCCCACCCGGTCCGTGCTGCTCACGTGTCTACAAGCAGTAACATGACAGTCATGTGACCAGCCTAGGTCATGTGACTTGCAGCAATCTCCACACAACGGCTGGTGTGCTGTTGAATTTAATTTGAGGTTGTGACATAATTCCGTTATTTGAAAATACCAAAAGTTGTATTATCAGACAATGGATATAATTTCATTGTTTTTCTTCAAATTATGACACAAATCTCATTTGCCTCCGTCAAGTCTTTTGGCTTCTGCTATTTTTTTAGGCATAATGTTTAACACTGTGCGTGGTTTATGCCAGATACAATAACATCAACAAGAGGTCAAAGCAGGGTCAGAGGGTGCCTCCAGGGCATTCCTTCCTGACAACAGAGTCATTGGTTAGCCACCCTCTCGAACTCCCCTTCTACTCCCCTATCTGAGGGAATAGCGCCATAGCGGCCCAATCATAACTTATTCCCTGGGGCATGGGAAGTGAATCTATCCAATCACCACCATTTGCCCAGCTTTATAGGAATAACAACTATTTGTCTCTAGCAATGAACAATGAAGCACAGAAGCATGCCACCCATCAAACCAGCTCCATTTCTCCACCAATGTAAATGATAGGACAGTTAGTATCTCAAAAGTAGTAGCTTGACCCTGCTGGGCGCAAACTTGGGATTCTGGATATGTGACTGCAATCACATCTCCATTGATCAAGTAACTGGCCCAGGATCATCTTGTCCGGTCACATGAAATATCTTGGAGGCGTGCAGATCCAGGATTTTGGTCATGTGGCCACATTCACATGACTGGTGAAGTAGCTGGCCCCAGCCCACGTCCATCCGTCAGTAAAACAACATTAAATTTATCAGCCTGAAAACAGGATGCAAGACCAGTATTGCAGTAAAACATCCTGCACCTGCATTCTGTTCTCAGGCTGATAAATTTAATGATTTTACTGTCGTTTTGACAGATTTGACTTTACTGCGGAATTGAGCCACGTTTTAGAGAGTATCAAGCAAAACATGTAAACAGATATTAATGATGACACGGACGTAGAGGAAATTACCCCAAAGGTTGTTCAGAGAGAGTTAAATAAGCTTAAGAGTGTTTAACAACTGACCTTTCCACTGCCCCTACGGAGGGTTCATTCTTGATGTAGTTGATCATCATCTCCTTCATGGAGACAGACTTTGACTTGACAACTGAGGACAGCTTGCCGAACTTGTCAATCAGTGAATGGCCATCGCCCTGAAACAACCAATGGACAACTGACCTATGCATCATGTGACAGAACTGTGTAATTGTTTAACTGTGTAATTTTTGAACTGATCTAACACTAGATTATTCCATAGGATCGGTTCAGAAACAGAAAAACTACCATTGCAGCACTGACTAAAAAGGTGACAATTTGATAATTGTCAACTCACATTGTCCATCACCTGGTACTCATCATGACTGTCCACTCCGTTGCTGGACGTGGCATCAGGGTGACACACAATACAGAAGCGTGCATTGTGGTCAGTCAATCCCCCTTGTAGGTCAGTGCCCAGCACGTCATGCAGAGCTGTCAACATCATATGACAACGTGTTAGGGATGGTGTCAAAACTAACCAAAAAATCAAGGTATCTTGATTATACAAACGTTTAAGTTTTTGTATTCATTTATAAAGTAAATTAATACCCTGGAGTATGATATCCAGGGTCCGTACACACCTGAACATTTGAAATTCAAGGCTATACAAGACTTTTCACGGCTATTTGAAAATAGAAATTCAAGACTGTTTTAAATATGTAACCTGTAGTGGACTCACAAATTCTCGTTGGACTTTAAACGCCTTGCAAAGGGCCCCGCCCAGTATCTGGGAGAAAGGGAAAAAGAAAAACAAATACATTCAGAAGAACCTGATGGCGATTGACATTACCTGCGTACCCGCCACTGGCTAGACTGACAAAGAGGCAGTTGCGCTGGAGGAAGTTTGCGACGACCATATTGACGTACTGGTCCTCCTCGTCCCGTCCACTGCCCATGAAACACAGGTGCTCCCCTCCGGCCACTGACCCTGCCGGACAACAACAGTATATTTCAGAAATGTTTCAAAAACACAAACCTGGAAGCCAGCATCTGAAACCAGTGCATTGATATGACACACCGATATCTCAAAACGCTAACATGCAGTTAGGTTACCTTTCGCAGGTGCCAAGGTACTCTTTTCTGTATTCACTGGCATATTTGAATCAAATGACAAATGGAGATATTTACAGTTTATGTTTTTCAGTGGACAAATTGATTGGTCAATCATAATCCAGAGGGCGCCATCAGGGTTGCATCACATCTACCGAAATAAAATTATAATCTACATGTCACGCTGCTACTGACAATTGCAGAAATTACACGTCCAGAAGGAACAAGTTTATGGTATCTGATTGAATTGGGCAATTGCTATTTTTTGGGGAATAATTTATCAAGGTGTTATGTGGGCATTTGTGAATATGTACAACTGCCATTCTCATGAAAACATAAAGTCATAAATATATTAGACAATTAATACACACAACAAAGAAATGTGCACAGTACCTGAGGCTATTGCTTGTTTCTGGGCCATGGATAAAGCTTGTACGGAACTCGCAAACTCTGTTGGGTTTTGAAGCATCTATGAAACAAAAGAGAGAATGATTTATAAACAACATGCTGACTATTGGTATGTAAAGAGTGTTAGAAAATTAGTCAGATATGAATAAGCAAAACAGGTGAGGTGTGGGGTGACACATGATCATTTACAATTACCATAAACTATTTAATAGTGCAGAGATATCAGTTCATTGTGGAATAACAATTTTATATTACCATAAACTATTTAACACTTTGGAGATATGAATTCCCTGTGGACGAACATGAGACGTACCATTCCTGGAGGCAACACAAAATAAAACTCATTTCTACACTTTAATATATACAATATGTGGTACTCATTCAGGGCTTTGTTTTCGCGAACTTAATTGCAAGGTGACTGTATTATCGAGATAATCGTAAGGTTTGACTGTGCAGTTCACACTGACACTATCGGCCTCCATTTGGATGCCAACAACGAATGCATGCGTTGAGTGGTTCTTCTGGTAGCAAGTTTTCCAACACTGTCATAGCCTCGGTTGCCCAGGCTCCGTGAGGTGGTAGCACTTTTAAGCCCCTCAACTCTGCCTGGGGAAACTAATGCTCTGCATTTGTTAACCGCCAGGGCGGCCTTACCCCAGATTAGGGTAGAGGTGCTGATTCGCTCTCAGGCCAACTACGATATAAAAATTAAAATGATATACTTTTACAAGATACAGTGTAATGATATCCTATGAAAAACTGAACTTACATTAACACAAAAATAAGTAAAAATTCGAATTTACAGTTGTTTATAAAATAGGAATTACAGCAAGATTAAACAGTATCCGTGAGGTGGCAGCATTGTCTAGCCCCACACGGATAGCATACAAATTAAATAAGGATACCTTTTTTATCAAATAATGCTGTATTATAAAAACTATTCAAAATTAAACTTATATTAACATAAAATAAATAGAAATACAAATTTGCAGTTGTTTATAAAAATAGAAATTACGGCATGATTAACCAGTATCCGTGAGGTGTCAGCATTGTTTAGATCGCGTGGATAAATCTTCAAAAGCCGGCAGAATCACCAGACTGTCTTCTCGGCGTAGTTCCGCAGCCGACCGACAGTCGGTTAAGCGAGACTAACATAGTGACAGCACAGCTTAGCAGATACTATCACTTGTCTATGCACAGACTAACCAGATTTGCATCGAGATGAAATGCAATTGGCAGGTGACCGGCATTGTATTGTTCCGCCGGCCGACAGTCAACGAGAAAGTAGCGCACCGCCTCGCCCTGGAAGAAACAGGTCGAATAGAGTGAATAATGTCAGCAGGACAATAATCCACCATACAATCCTGATCGTGTTATTGATAATTATATAATACTGTAATGATCTGTTTGGTTAACAATATACACACAAAAGTTTGTTTAAATGTTTTCTGTTCACCACATATATATCTATATTTTCTTGCCTCCTAACTTGATTTAGTTAGCTGTTGATGCAATCTCACAATTTGTGCAATCTTCTAGGTTTTTGTTGACATTGTGGTGCAATGTAATTCTTGGCATGATGGTGCGATGTTGTAAATTTTTGACACGATGGTGCAATGTTGTGTTTGACATGAAGTGCAATGTCGTAACTTTTTGACATGATGGTGCAATGTTGTTTGACATGAAGTGCAATGTCGTAACTTTTTGACATGATGGTGCAATGTTACAAGTTCTTGACATGCTAATGCAGTGTCATCAGTTCTTGACACTGCAGTGCAATCTCCTATGTTTTAGACATGATGTTTAACATGTTTTATACATGACCAAGCTAAAGTGAATGACCAAGTTCAATGGGCTGATGCTAAGTGACAGTAGCTTCCTGAGGTAACAAATTACATGCCAGAGGTAACTACAATTAATTTCTTTTGATGATTAAAATACCATTGTACCTTCTTTAGTTACACAGACTGTATAAGTTGCGTAAACTATTCACACACTACACATTACCCGAACCATTCACATACTAAACAATACATGAACTATTTTTATTAACTTATCTTACTATATATTATATTATATACGTCATCATGTTTTAATAGAGTACTTTATATATTATTAGCACATTGTCTTACTGATAACATTTATTTACCTGTATTTAAGAATATTTATATTTTAATTCTTTTATTACTGTTTTTCTCAAATGAATCACTAAGTTTTTTGAGGACCACATTGGAAATAAGTGTGCTTTTGTGCACGTTAAAGTGTTTATCCTCAGTAATATTATATATAATATTATATGCTTATTCTTTTTTGCATTTGCATCTAAGCTGTTTCATTTGCATGTATATAATTTTTACCTAATAAATTCAACCAATCAATATTCATCCACTACCCACCTGGGAACCATTTCACTAAGAGCTTTTAAACCTGATTTTGCCCTTTAAAATCAATTTGATCCTTAACAGTGATCTTGAATACATGAAAATGTTCAACACCACAGAGCAGCAGCAGAACACGGCGAAAAATCATTAAATTTAATAACAGATTTTGTTTAAAGATGAGTTTTCATTAACAGCTCTTTATCATTGTGAAACGGTCCCCTGGGCATAAAAGAACCGGGTTCAGGATGATCAAATGACCTAAAGGAGCAGCAATGATTAATAGAGCACCATTTGAGACAGTGACGATCTCATGGTGAGGCTACCTACCGAGCCTAGGGTGTTTGCCTGGAGGAGCTCAGACACAGACACAGGCAGACACAGGGCCTGGTCCACACACGTCTCATCGGACGTCTGCATCTGACTGGCCACGGTCGTACCAAACAACGCCTCGTGGTACACCTACAACACACAACGCGTCATGATACACCTACAACAAACAATGCCTCATGGTACACCTACAACAAACAATGCCTCATGGTACACCTACAACAAACAATGCCTCATGGCAAACCTACAACAAACAATGCCTCATGGTACACCTACAACAAACAATGCCTCATGGCAAACCTACAACAAACAATGCCTCATGGTAAACCTACAACAAACAATGCCTCATGGTACAACTACAACAAACAGTGCCCCATGGTACACCTACAACAAACAATGCCTCATGGTACAACTACAACAAACAGTGCCCCATGGTACACCTACAACAAACAATGCCTCATGGTACACCTACAACAAACAATGCCTCATGGTAAACCTAAAACACACAACGCCTCATGATACACCTACAACAAACAAGGCCTCATGGTACACCTACAACAAACAATGCCTCATGGTACACCTACAACAAACAATGCCTCATGGTACACCTACAACAAACAATGCCTCATGATACACCTACAACAAACAAGGCCTCATGGTACACCTACAACAAACAAGGCCTCATGGTACACCTACAACAAACAATGCCTCATGATACACCTACAACAAACAGTGCCTCATGGTACACCTACAACAAACAATGCCTCATGGTACACCTACAACAAACAGTGCATCATGGTACACCTACAACAAACAATGCCTCATGATACACCTACAACAAACAGTGCATCATGGTACACCTACAACAAACAGTGCCTCATGATACACCTACAACAAACAGGGCCTCATGGTACACCTACAACAAACAATGCCTAATGGTACACCTACAACAAACAATGCCTCATGATACACCTACAACAAACAGTGCCTCATAGTACACCTACAACAAACAATGCCTCATGGTACACCTACAACAAATAATGCCTCATGATACACCTACAACAAACAGTGCCTCATAGTACACCTACAACAAACAATGCCTCATGGTACACTTTCAACAAACAATGCCTCATTATACACCTACAACAAACAGTGCCTCATGATTCAACTGGAATACAAAGACTGACTCAACTGGGAATCCCTGGGATACACCTATGATACAAGGTTTGACTCTAGTGGGGTGCAAGGCATGACTCAACTGGAATTACAAGGCTTGACTCAACAGGGATACAAGGCCCGACTCAGCTGAGATACACAGTCTGAATAAAATGTGACAGATACAAGGCTTGACCCAACAGGGATATAAGGCATGACTCCACTGGAATGATAAAGCTTGACTCAACAGGAATATAAGGCATGACTCACCCGTCGGAATGACTGGGATGTTCGGGAGCCGTAGTACTGGGCGAGGGAGCAGAAGTCCTGGACGTCCTCGGCTGATAAGGCTGAGGGAAACACCTTCAGGTTCTCTGCAGACCACAAACAACAGACGTCAGCAGCCGTAGCTATGTCCGACTATTTGTGAAAGGTCACCGGAAACATTAGTTGAAAATTATAATGAACTGGAATGTCTGACAACTATGCACAGTAAATATTATGATAAATAGTTTTAATAAAAAAACAGGGTTTTTAGTATATTATTACAAAATTGATACTCTTTATGACTGTGTAAGACTCACCTATAATGACTTGCCTGCTGTAGTCTTTCATTAATAAAATCTCCTCTCTGGAAAAATACACAACAATAATTTCATCGATTTATAAATGTGTGTCTACATAATAATTTTGACTTTATTTCATTCGTGGACATTGATATAATATTTGTTTACAATGAAAGCAGACAAGGTTTCAATCTATGGAAGTAACTTTTAGCTTTTGTGTTTGTCAACATTTCATATGCAGATCAATATAATGTATCCAGTTTATGTTGTTTAACCCATTAGCACGCAGCCGATTGTAACGTGAAGCATGTGGCTCCTCAAATGTTTGACCTAGATGTTTAAAAATATTGCTTGCGCCATTATCTTTGCTCTAGCGCATTTATTATTCAATTCTCGCAATAGCATGTTGTATGCATGTTGTAGATAATAAAGGTACCTACACAGTGGTGTCAAAACTGTTGTTGTAACTTTAAAATATGTTGACCATTTCTTGGTTGACACTATGAGTTTGAAACTTTTTGTAAAATATCTACTTTGTTGCGGTGTAACTTTTTTATGTGTGGATTTCTACTGCTACAAGTTGGGTTTATTTTAAAGAACATTACATTATCTACACACTGGTATAAATTGTTGTATAATATATTACACATTTTAGCTGTACACATGGCCAACTCCTGGTTGGAGGATATTTTTAAATGTCCAAAAAAAAAACTATTGTTAAATTTCGAAAACGCGGTAAATATTTTTGAGAACGGAATTATCCAAAATAGTCACAATTTAATGTTATATGTCTAGATAGGTGCCGCATTTATTGCATCTCTTAATCACTAGATGCAACCACGTAAAACGAATTCAAACGCTGTGATGTATTCGCTGGCCGGCTGTGGCCGACCTGAGGAGGTTCGAGGTGACCGACAATGCCCGACTTGAGTGCTAATCGGTTAAAGGGAAACAAACTGGAAATGTGGACCTTTTTAGAGTTCCCAATGGCATGCCCAAGTTTTTGACCAATACTTCTTAATTCATGGTTACACTTACATCTTCTGTAATGCCAAAACTTACCATTAGACTAATAATTCACAGTATATTTTGTAATTTGTATGTCTTAATAAACAGGGTGAATTTCAAGATTTAAAGGTATTCACAGTTATGCTTATAACAACTTTCATAATGCCATAGAGGGTACCAGGTGAACGTAACATTCAATTCAGCGATACAAACTGTCAGGCTGGTGACTGTCCAACTAGGAAGGGTAGTGATTGATAATGTCAATCTTTTTCTATCGCATTACAATTTAAATAAATTATGTGTTCATACAAGGTTCATTCAAGTGTATTAGTGGCCATGGTAGTTTAGCCACCAATATACTAGAATAACCGTTTTGAAGATACAGGCGGTCGCATAAGTTCACAGAAGTTAAACAACAAGTTATGCATTATGTGGCTGGGATAGTCGTCATAACAAGAGTGTTAAATAGCTCCAGTGGCGTCACCTTGTGAGTGAACATGAATAGAACATTTGTTAATGCAAATATCTGGTCTGATTGTAAAACTTGGTAGTCACACACAGAATATTAGTGATGGTTGAATCAGTATTAGACACGTAATGTTTATTAACTGCGAAGTTTCAAGTTAAACAGGTAAGTTCTTATATAGCGCAGTATCCAATCCTCAGTTTTGCTCAAATTGCATTACACTTACTTCCCTGACAGACCTGTTCAATCAGACACCCTCTGAACTTCTCCGGGCAACATCCAGCCATATGTTGCAATTAATGGGCGACGGCTGCTGGTACAATTAACCACCACTGTCTATAGCCAGGTACTCATTCATACAGCTGAGTGAACTGGAGCAATGTAGAGTGAAAAAACTTGCCCAAGGTTTAACATCACAGCACAGGATTCAAACCCGGGTTCTCTTAGTCAAGAGTCCAAAGCCCTGCCCCTGAGCCCTGCTCCTGTCATGTATGCCTGTAAGAACTTACTTGGCATTGATGATCATGACGAGAGAGAGGAAGATGAGGAGGAACTGGTCCGTCTGCTGCAGATACACATCCCACATGGCCATGATGACATCCAGGGGACATATGGACGCAAACAAACTGCGGAACTACAAGACAGGACAGTAAAGGTATGCTATCATCTGGCGCAGTAATCAAACCATGGGACTGTGTAAAGCACATAATAATAATAATTTTTATTTGTAAAGCGCCGTATATCCAGAAAAATTTCTACTCAGAGGTGCATAAAATACATTGTAACACATACATATTTAATATATTCATAATCGGTTTAAATTTGCACGTAAAGACGAAATGTTAAATGATAACAAAGAGATAATTAAATAAACCTTCTAAACGTCCTAGTTCATATGCTAAACTTATCAGCAATAAATAGATAAAATAAAATAATAAATAAATAATAAAATATCTTAATAATAAAGTAAGTAAAAAAAATTGCAAAACTATAATTACAGTTAAAATAAATTAATTCTAAAATACCCTACAAGTAGTTTACAAATGCGGCCTTAAAAAGATGTGTTTTTAAGTTGGACTTAAAAAGTTCAAGTGAGTCTATTACGTGCAGACTGTAAATCGCTCCACAGACACGGAGCCGTCACATCACACTTCACTATTTGGCAGACCTATTCAATCTACAGTCACGCCTCACTATAGCACCCCAGATATAATGCGGAATTGGTTATAATGCGGTTGGGTTGTGGCTCCCATTTTTCTCCGCCGGGGGGAAAATTGGTGCTGATGCAAACTGTCAACATTGTGAATAAGGCTTGACTGGAATATTATCATGACTACTCTGAAGAGTGTTTAGCCACACTGCAATTACCGGGTAATCCATAAACACAGTTTAAGCACAAATGTCATCTACTGTCTATAGCCAGGTACTCATGCATGCTGCTAACTGAACTGGAACAATGTCCCATCATGCCACACACACATGGTTATGATTGTACATATATGAATGCCGACATATAAATTTATCAAGGGGTGTTTCTGAAAATAAATTGTCAATCCATGAGTGAAAAGCTTTCTTGATACACACATATACACCACGTGTATCATTAAATATGCTGAAGCTATATTGTACTGTGGCGATTCAAGATGCCAGCTGAATGACTTACTTTGACATGAAATAACTGTGAAACCTACCCAACCGCTTAAATACATGTCTGGTGTGATCTTCCTTGTGTCCATAAATGTGCACAGTTCCGGATCGTGGTAGAGCAGCAGTAGCCGGAATAAATGGAATGGTATCCCATTTTTATGGCACCCCCTGAAAACAGTTCAGATTAATTTTGTAGTTATTCTGCAATATATTTATAAAACCAGTTCATATTGAATTAGTAAATGATTTACCTCTCAAGAAACTTTTATTATTCTATAATAAAACAATAATAAAGGAATAAAATAAAGAAATAATAAATTAGTTATAAAAAACAATTCATAAGATACATGATCGTAAGAGTGTCACACATGACATAATGTACAATATAGGAAGAAAGATTTTCCCAATATATGCAACAATGTTATCTGGCTGCTACACATCTCATTACTGCATTAAAAATACTTGAACAATTGTGTTGCGCAATCTAAGATTCACCTTGGAATATACTTTGTTTGAAAGGCGTAGAAACAGTTGTACAAGTCTGACTTGCTGTACTTCAGAGCCAACATGGGTTGGAGTATCTCGAGCCAGCCGTTGTGTCGTGTGTACGTCTCGCCTCGGCACTTGCAGTAGTAGGTGAGGATTGACTCAAGGTCACTCGCCACTGACAACTTTTCTTCCTCGTCGTTTCCCAACTTTTCTACACAGGTGCATGTTTTAATTAGTTTCCAGCAGTTCACACATATAAACAGAACAGAGCTAGCTGTGTGTGTACGTGTGTGTATGCATGCGTGTATGCTTGTGTTTATGCAAGTGTGTGAGATTTCATTTACCATTTTTCTTGTATGTTTAAGTCCATGTGTATGACAATTGCATAGCTTCGGAAGAACTGTTGCTAGATGTGAACAACTGTACGCCATAAACTGGTTTTCTAAATGATCATGACATTAGATCATTTATATCTTGGCTACAAAAATGTCCCACTGGGAATTATTTTACATCTTTATATTGCCACAATTCTGTTTATAACAATGTTAGATACAATACATACAATATCAACTATATGATATTCGATTAATTACACCATTATGCAAGTTTTCTGCTATTGTTGCAAGCTACATAAACAATACATTTTAAGTAATCTGTGCAGCAGCAAAATACTTGATTCAATTTACACTTTAAAAGCAGAATACTTATGAATGAACATTATCTTCTGTATCTGGTCATGGGTGTAGTAGACACATCTCACGTGACAGCATTGTCCAACGGAGACACTGCGATATGCTGATATACATGTATTGTGTGACTGACCTACAAGTGTTTGACAATCTTCTCGGAGTGTTGTTTGTTCTGGCATGTCATAGAGCTCGTCAAATGCAGCCAGCTGGTCCCCCTTCTCAGCGACATTCAAGCATATCTGAAAGATATTTTAACAAAACATAACAAGAAAAAGTACATGTATACAAAATATACCCATACCACCATACAAAACTAAATACTCAAGAATCTCAATTGAACAAGAAAGTCTTGATAATTATTTTTCAGCAATTATTAATCCACGAGAGTCGAACAGAATTAACTTAATTAACATGCAGTTATAACCTTAGATTTCAGTCACTTTAATTTAATGTTGGTGCATAAGTAAATAGGTGTAAACAATTAGTTATAATCATTTCTTAAACATAATTACTGTGCAGTTAATAATCTTGAGTGGAGCTGGTTGTGTACAAATGTATCCATTTTCTGCATGACATACATTCTTGCAGAAAACACAATATCTAAACAAATTCAGAAACATGGCAGACCCTCTTGAGGAGAAACTGAATATATATAGCAACTTTAAATTTATTATATAAAATACTTGATATATTTGAAAAATGTGATTGAATTCACCTGCTAAAAATGCTGCTTCCTGCATCAATAGTACATTTTGTTCCACTTACTTGCCAAATTTCTGGTCGTAAATGGTCTGGCATGGGGCGTCCCTTGCAAATGTTTCTTAATGTACCAAAGTCACACCCATCTATGAGAGCTGACTCTAAGTCTATAGTCCTGTCAAACCAAATATTCTATTAAATAGCATGTTTGCACAGTATATACAACAAGGTGTGTGTATATATATATATATACATATAATATATATATAATATTTTATATATATATATTATATATATATATAAAACATGTATAGTTTTGTGTACTACAGACAATGTTTTGTAATCAACATTAACAACTTTTAGCTCAGGGGGCCACATGATAGTGCAACTATAGGTTGTAAGTTGTATAGTCTTAAGACTACAATTTACACCTTTTAGTTGCACTATATAATGTATAACTGATTCACTTTAAAGTACGAAACAATACTGCAAAATACACTACTACGAAGAAGAAGACATGTTAATTATATCAAAGCATTTTTTTCTTGGTGTTACAACACGTGAATAATTTAATAGTCTAGGCCTATAATAATTCTATGCCCATACACCCATGTCTGATGGCACAGGACATTAAAAAGGGATACAGCATGAATACAAATACTATTTTGTATTTGGATAACAGCTAGGGATTTAATTCAATAAAGCAACGACTTATTTAACAAAGAAACTTGACAATAATAATAGAAGCCGATACCCTTCCCTATGCCAATCTTGCCTTGCTTTTGACAAGTGACTATGAGAGAGTATGACTTTGAGACAGTCACTGTCAGAATTAGATGACTGGACGGATCCTGGTCTGGTGACCATATATGGATACTATTCCAATAGTAATAAACCACTGTAATATAAAAGGCATTGCCTTGTTTCATTTTCATGCCACTTCCCCAAATAAAACCGGAATAATCTGACAGCGTCGTATATAATAGCCAATATTGGCTCCTTACGACGTACCCTATTAAGATTTAGACTGTCTGGCCCGAGGATTGGATCTGGATTGTTTACTTTTCTGACATCTGTCAGAGTGTTTTAGTTTCACAAAAATGATAGTCTAATGATAACGAAGATACTATATATAATCCAACGACGAGAAGCTGCAATAAAGGTATCCATGTGGAGTTTGTGACGACTTCATGATGTGCATTTATATGTTTAGAAAGCCTACCAATTTATGTCTTCCAAAGCTTCACTGGCGTCCGCCATGATTCTGAATGTTTGTGGATTGACGTGTTCCCGGAAGTCGGTCCCTTGCTTTTAGGATGTCGCAAAAGTGTAAAAATTACTAAGCGTAAAAATACATATTTAGGCTGCTAAAAAGTTATAACTAACAATCCTATATTGCATAAATACAAACACAATATTAGTTGCCAAAAAGTAAAATATATCAGACTTTGTGGGTGTGTAGATTTACGCCTTAATTACCCGGTTACCTATCACCCGAACGCCGCAGATCATTTAGCATTGTGAATGGAGATGCATTGTGGGTGAAGTGCGCAAATTTTGGCACAGGGTAAATCAACAAGGAAGAGGGCAAAATGGCGACAGGAGGAAGAGCAAGAAGTGTTCAGAGCAAAAATTTCGCCGGCATCTTTAGTCGGATCCAAGGCGCGATTGCCGACGCTGTAGCACCGCCGAAACTTGTCGTTGACAAGCGGACTATAGAAAAATCATGGAAGCTCATGGACAAAGTGGTGAAACTGTGCCAACACACAAAAATGAACTTGAAGAATTCGCCACCGTTTATTTTGGATATCCTGCCGGACACCTATCAACATTTGCGGCTGATCTACTCGAAGTACGAGGACAGGCTGCAGCTGCTGAACGACAACGAGTACTTCAGAATATTCATAGAGAACTTGATGAACAAATGCAAGAAAACCATCAAGTTGTTCAAAGACGGCAAAGAAAAGATGTTCGACGAGAGTTCTCACTACCGGCGGAGTCTCACAAAACTGTCACTCGTTTACTCTCACATGCTAGCCGAGCTGAAAGCAGTCTTTCCAAACGGCACCTTTGCTGGTGATGGTTATAGGATAACGAAGGCAGATGCGTCCGATTGGTGGAAGCACTCTTTTCCAGACAAGTAAGTGTCGTAATTTTTACTAGTTCAGAAGTACTCGTACTGTGACTGTCAGTGTCACCTGTCACCCCCTCTATCGTGACTATTCATAACATCGTGACCATGTCTGGGTTCAAATCATGATTCATTGGAACAGTGGTAAAGATAGTGTTGCAATCTTTACTTTCTGACCTAACCATGAAAATTATAACCTATAGTAAATACAGCCACCAAACTTCAGACATGTACACACACTATGTTACAAAATAAAACGAAACAAACTCGCACAAAACTTGCTTGCTACTTGACATCATCGACAGTGAAGATGGTTTTGCAAGTATAGTTCAGTGGTTACTGTAATGTAGATATTGTATCGCTTGTTAGTAGTTATATACTTATTATATACTATCTTAGCTAAGTTTACGGTTAGTTGGGATTAGGATAATACCATAATTTTTTTAACTCATTTATATAGCAACGCTGTAACAAAATGCTAATGTTATGATGATCGCTGCTGTCGCAAATGATGTCGAGTTTTATAAGTTACAATTAAATGATTTAATTTTGTAACCTAATATGTGTATATAAAATATAGATGTATGTGTGAAGTTTGGCAGCTATAAGAGGTAGTTTTCGTGGTTAGGTCAGAAAGTGACAGACGTAGTTTTGCATTGTGTGTATGTTACTGAAAAGTTTAAGTGATGCCAACATGAAGCAAGTGGAACATTTGTGCAATTATTCTGTGACATCTCACTTTAATTATTGAGTTGTCCTTATATTGTCCTAAGGATGACTCCATTGTTTCTCTTTTCTGTCCATGGTACTCTCAGTATTCAGTCGAATAGCTTCTATGAGTCACTCCATATCACAGTCACATGACACTTTCACACACATTTCAGTTTGAATAAATTCCAACAATTCCATAAAATAATTATATACTTAGATAACGTAATGCGTTCCATGTATATAATTTTGAAATACATCGGCTGACAACATTTTGTTGAACCAATAATAACTATTACTGATGGACTACTTGTTAACAAGATACTGTGATTTAACTGGCCTACATGACAGGACACAAAAAGAGTCTATGTCAGATCAAATTCCTGTAATTTTATGAGAAAGTATGACATTTACCAGAGTTGATTCTCTTGAAATGAGAATCTGATATTATATATATATATATATATATATATATATATATATATACATATTGTGTGTGTATCTCAAGTATAATCAGATTTTTTTAATGAAGCAGGATTATAACTATTACAGTCAGATTTTTCTTCTCTAAACAACTGGAAGGTTGTGTTATCAAAAACAAAAATGAATACTATATTCAAAGCCCAAAAGTGTTTAATTTGTTGATGTTTATACAATTAATTAAAAGTTAAAACCATTCATTTTGTGACTAACTAAATGTTTTCTATCAGCCATGTGAGAGAATGAGTCATGAAGGTGGTTTTGCAATAAATACAATGATTTAAAAATACAAACATTTCGGAATTCAAGGAAAACTGACTGACAACTAAGTAATTTTATATTGTTTTGATTTTTGTAAAAGAAATATAATTACAGAGGTAGTAATCATTGTACATAATTAAATGTATAATTCTATCAACTGTGCTAATCATAAATCAGATTAAAAAAGAGTTTATAATTATCATAAATTATGTTATATTTAATTAGCTAAACTTGTAATTAAGAGTGAGTCAGAACTCAGGAGTGTTATTACATTTGACATACAACATAGATCTGTCAATACCAGTAATTACCTGTGGTACACAAATTGACTGTTTGTCTGACGTTTACAAATGTCATGTATTGTATGGCTTTATAACATACAATTGCCTTAGGAATTAAATCGATCTAGCTAACATTCTGAGACCCAATCTAGTGTGAGACTAACACGGACACTGTTTGAAATTTCCCTCCAATTTCACATAACAGACAGGAACCACAAGTCAGATAAGTGTGTACACCAAAACTACAAAAATTTTACTTTATGATATGGAACTAACTAACTACATATAAAGCAAGATAAACCACAATAAGTACCATGTGTTGTATGTATTGGACTAGTAATTCAGTGTTTTGACCATGTATACATGTCCAGGCATGGCTGCATCAAACATTTGTATCTAAATGAATCTAAGATTTTTTTTTCAATTTGTAAAGGGAGTTAAAACTAAGAGACAAAAATGTGCGAAGTCTATTGCTTTGGCGGTAGAACTCAGACTTTTCTTGTTTCTTAATAAAATCACATTCTACTGCTATATATTGTAAAAAATGTAATTGTGAATGCTACTTAACAATAAAAGATATATAGGCTTTTGTCCAAAATAACTTAAAGACTGTTGTTGATTGTAGAACATGTCTAGTACTTAGTTAACGTAAAATGTAGAAACATGCTTGGGGTATGTGGGAGGATATCAGTGCATTGAAAGCCTCGTGTTATTGTGGTGTGTAATTGGTGATCAGTCATTCAATGACGTTAAAACACAATTTATGTCGAGTTTTTATCTTTGATAGTGACACCAGTATTACCATTGCATATACCCGGTATACATCTAGTAAATTACGTGCAGATCACTATGCTAACACCATGACTGTGCAGTTTTTTGAATTACAAAGTATGAATTACAAAGTATAAAACACTTGAAGCCCAAATGTCATAGTTAAATTGCATGCTGGTTGCTGAGTGAAAATGTCAATATTCATTGTGAATTTGATCATTTAAAGTCTGTTAACCAAATTATCTCCTGTTCAGCTAGGAAACAGTGAACAACCCTGAACAAGAAGTCTAGGGTGTTCTACATAGCGAGTCAGTGTGTCAAAAGGCACATTTTGTATTTTCCCAGGCATTATGTGTTATGTATAAATTTCCTTTTGATATGTCAGGCGCTTATCTGTCAGGGAATTGTACACATTCATTTTATTTATCTAGTGGGCTGCCGGGACTGGACAGTACCCCCCCCCCCAGAACTTCCTGGTTGTGAATCATTGAGCTAGGTCCGAATGACCCGTTTCTGTTCATATTTCATGAATGGAAACTCCAATCAGAGGCCACATGACAGCTGTACAAAAGATTGGACTTGTGCAGACCTGACGGAGGGGCATTATGGGAATAAAAATGTATACAGTAACAAGGACACTAACACCACAAAGTCATGCTTCACTCAGTATGACCCTAAGGACATAGCAATCAATCAGGCCCTGTTTGGCACATATGGGGTGAATGGTCCAACATTTACAGGGTGAATAAATGAGGTACCCTCAGGGGTCTGCATGAGTGTTACTGTTACCTCTCAGCAACTTTCAAAGCAACTGTCATATACATAGATACATACATCCACTGTCCAGTAGTGTTTGACCTCACAGCTGCTAGAAAACAAAGACACTGTCATTTAGTAGACTAGTTCTGCACCTTCCAGATCCAAGGGAAACAAACATGAGATGATTAGAACCACAGAGTTCTTGCTTGCCATCCCAGATCCAAGGGATTATCCCCCTATCATCAGGAATTATATTAAATAACATATTAAATCATTTTGACCTCAGATCCCCAGCATATGTTTCCATATAATTATGTGAAGAACATCAGTACCTACACTGTTTTTTGAGATAGTCAGATCCTTTAAATTTGACTCTCCTCCAGCCATGAATTAAATAGCTGTTACAATTTTGGATTAGCTGATAAGGTAGTATGTTAAATTTCATGAAAACACTATCTCAATTTAGGAAATTTATCACATATAATTTGAATGCATGAGACAGAAACTTCACATAACATTGTTGAATGCCAGTTTGTAATTCTGTCAGTCGCCATGCATGCTTGCAAGCATCATATTCATAAGCAGACTTTTTCAGTTCGTTAATTGTTACAGTTGTGGTCATTGTTATTGTCACACTGATGTGTGGTTATCGGGGACTACTACTGTGCCGGTGTGATTAGCCATGACATCACCTCGGTGTCATGTGCCCTAAAATGTACCAGTCCAAAATCCAAAGTGTTTAGTTGACTGTTGGACCATTACAACCAGAACCCTGACAGTGGTGTTATTTAAAAAGGTCCTCAATTTCTTGCCTGTTGAAATGATGTTCTTGCCTAATTCCTGCAGACTCAGGCTGTCCAAATGACACTGTGACAGGTGTCTGGATTAGCTTAATGTGGTTACATTAGAAACATTCAGAGGTTATGCACAGTAGGTCCAACATTTCCAGAATCTGTGCATTAGAATCGCAAATCACTGGCTCAGTTATATTGAACACTACAACATGATATTTTGTAATCTGTGATGTCAGTTTGAGAATCACAACCAATAAGGTGGAGTAAAATAATTATTATTTAAGTGAACGTGGCCATTTGTCAGCCAAATGAGCATCCATCTGGTGATCTATATATATATATATATATATATATATATATATATATATATATATATATATATATATATATATATATATACACACCACACACCCACACACCACACACACAACGCAATACTGCGGACCTTAAAGTCTGCTTATAGTATAATTCTATTAAATGCAGACAGTACGCCTATAGTCCTTGAAGCTGATACTCCAGCCACTGGCAGGCTTATGATATTGTAAGATATAATGTTTAATGTGTTGCTTGTGCATATTTGCTTTCTGCCAAGAGCACTAATAAATAGTTAATCAGGGTATCAGTTTACTACTTGGACCCTGAGCATGCCATCTTTGTATGCATTCACAGCCAACTGCAGCAGTGTGGGAGGCTGTAACATCAGACCTCTTATGGCACGCAGCCATTGTTCATATATTTAGCCTGTGGCTCAGCATGGCTTCGGGATAGAGGCTAATGTTCAATAATTAATTTATCCTTGGCATTTCTGCTACAACATTTTGTGTTGGATGTATGTTTCGCTGTCTGTGTGACTTAGTATGGCTCGACATGATTTGACACTGATAGGCTTATCGTCCTTTATCGAGTTAGCACGTGTTAATTCAGTCAAGGCTACGTTGTAATGTATGCAGCCATACATGTATATACTATATAGTATTTGTGTCAAGCATGTCTAAAGTATGAACGTAGAAATTATATTACACTAGTGACTACTCGTACATGTATGTACATTCATAGGGGCATATATAATACAGAACTAGGAAATTACAGGTAAATAAATACATAATATAAATGATATATATATATATATATATATATATATATATATATATATATATATATATATATATCACATCCATGTATGATCAATAATTACATATAAATATATATAGTGGTTGGATGCATTCTACGGATGTGCGCACACACGCATGCATGCATGGGTGTATGCATTTTTAATATTGCCTCTCGTAGTATCACAGAATATAGAACTGTTGACCAAAGCATCTTTATAGAAAATATATTGTGAAACCCTTTACAAACATACCCTGGAATGGGTAATCTTTTTGTATTTTGTGACTGAAAGAGAGATTTGAGTTGTTAACCATATGACACATAGGTGAATGTTTAGTTGTTTACTTTAAACTCTGGCACTAGATCTAGTTTCATTTGTACAGAAATATCAAGGGTTAGTATCAGAAAAAGTCAAAGGACAGAGTTGAAATGTGTTTTTACAGAGCTACCGCTGTGGAAGAGATTCGGTTTGTTTTTACTGTTCGCCTTGTACAGAAGGTTTTTTTGAACTACCTTGGCCTGCTAGGCTAGCGCTGGGCCTAAAACCTCTTTAGCCAATTTGGCTCAAGGTCAGAGATTTCTTTAGCCAAATGAGATTTTCTTTAGCCATTTTTAGACATCAACTTTAATTAACCTAACATTTATATTATGGATAGCATAAAAGAAAGCTAACACATATAAACTAAAAGGAAATAGATACCCATTATAATTTAATAGAAACATTGTTTAACCATGAAAAAACTGAACACCTACTGAGAAATTGCAAACACAAAAATTATTAATGGGATATCTTTCAGTTATTAAAGGCCAAACAACACCTACATTCGTCTATTAGTGTAATAAAAATTAAATTAACAATGTAGCAAAAGTTCAAAGTGAAAATGATAAAACAATACCAAATACTCCAGAACAATCTACTCTTGTTGCTGTGCAATGATTCAAACACTGCATTAACTTAATTATTACCCATTTTAAAACATAATTTGTCTGCTTAGTAACTGATTAATTGAATTGAATAATTCTTCCAATATTGTTTATTTAGCCTATACTATAGATCGGATATACACCTAGCCTGGGTAATACAGGCTGCAATTACTAAAATATGTTTTTGACATGCAGCTTTTTATCTGTAATATATTCTGCTGATGACACTTGTCAACTATACATGAATTAAATCAAACCTGTATTGGCATTGGGTTGAATATTTACCAGATGTACCATCGATTAATACCATGTGACTTCGCCTACACTGAGCAATAATAGGGAACATGTCAAGTACAGCATATCAAACTGTGTGCTCCTATCAAACTTAAAACTAGTGTCAACGGGTCAACAATAGATCAAACAGGCCTCTGGTGTCCAGGCAGCACAATACTTGATTGAATTTAGCCCTACTGTCTAAACATGACAACATGTCTGTGAGAGCACATCACTCT
Source organism: Oasisia sp. SBJ-2009 (assembly GCA_964017155.1). Lineage (NCBI taxonomy): Eukaryota > Metazoa > Annelida > Polychaeta > Sabellida > Siboglinidae > Oasisia > Oasisia sp. SBJ-2009. The sequence goes on from OZ024859.1 coordinate 2,655,440, forward strand.
GACTGGTTATTTGGGTTGGTATGATGTCCGATCGTAAATTAGGCAATTTCAATGGAGGCTGGCAGGAAATAATGCAGTCATGTACTGCTGATAATGTAACTGATAACAACCAGGCATTGGGTCAACTACATTTGTATTTAAAAGTATGTAAATATTTTCTCAAAGTATTTGTATTTGACCTTTAGGAATAACAAGTATTTGTATTTAAATACTTTTTTAACTATTTGAATTTTTTTAATACTTTCACATGCTTTTTCAAAAACATTGTCAGTATCAACATTTCTATTTCAAGACCACATGTAATGCCTGCCAAACTGATTACTAATTATTTATTTCTAAGTCTAAACATCTAAATCTCTGTCATTAGATTAGTTCTTGTCAAAACTTAGTCACAACAGCTTAAAAAATGAATGCACAATTACACTAATTACCGGTAATGATAACCACCCCAGGAAAGTAAGTTTCTCTGTACTGTTTAAGCTGTAATTGGGTTAATGAGCTTTATGCTCATTATGTAATTAGCGGCTGAAGCCAGTCCTGTTGACTGGGGTAGAATGAGTTCTTAAGTTCCTAGTGTCAGTGGTGTGACACACTTCAAGTTTTTTCCTCTAATTTCCCCGTGACCTTGGCAGTGTAGTTGAGGAGTGTACTTCCCGTGGATCCAGCTCACTTCCTGGTGTTGTTTGTGTGTTTGTTCAAGGCTGGTGTGTTAACACACTTCTAGTTTTAGGACACAGCTGTGTTTGTTGAGGAGTACCCAGAATTTCAGCCCCGGAAGGGGTAAGACCAGAACTAATTTCCTACAGTTAGTCATGGCTCCACTGAATTTTACATTCTTTTTTAAACTGTTGTGGCATATAAAACATCAACCTGACATTGCTGACTTCTGGTAAATAGGAACTTCATGAAACAATCTTTATTTTGGTTTAGAAAAAAATAGTCCACTGGCTAATATTGAAATGAACAAAAAATATTTGGCATTTATTCACTGCCACCATGGGAAGTATGAAATGATGAAATACTAACTTTAACAACTTTCTCATGGAATGAATGCTAAAACATTGATGTCCAACAACCAATCATCATGTTGCCCAGGAATTTATATGTAGGTAAAGGCAGGCAATTCTAAATTTAGTTTTGACTCCAAAGACAGGTGGAGTACTTAAACCGAATGCGTCTGATCCCTGACCCTGGTTCTGTGGGTCTAGCCAATCAGTGCTGTTGCATGCTGAGTCTGCATACTGCTAAAACGTGAAGTCACAGCTGCGGGTCATAGGTCACTTCCTGTAAACGTGATCCATGGCTTAGTCACTGAGCATGACTGCATTATATCCTTGATCCTTATTAATGTTTCATGACGTGCCATTGCGCAAACAAAAATGTGATTACCAGTCGGGTCAGGTACAATTGTAATACAGTAATTACAGTTACAGAATAATAATATGGTAGGATTCATTATAAGAAAGCAATTACACAGTACTTGCAATGTCATATGTGATGTAATAGTTTCATTGTAACAATGTAGTTATGGTTTAGTTTTAGTAGTTTTTTTTTAATGTAATTGGCACAGTAATGAAGAAAGAATATAAATATATTAACCCAAAAACTTGTCTGAAATCAGTGATCACTATACATACATTTGCATGTATTGCAGTTTGTCTCTATAAAACAAAGGATGTGGCAGCAATGCATTGCTTAGAATACTTTTTATACATCCCTATATATATGCAATATAAAATGTCTTATTTACACTGTCTTTGTCCTGGTGTATTTTGTGTAATTATCCAAAACTTGGGTGAATTTGTCTGTTGGCTTTTATTAATCTTCAAATGTTTGGGCATATTTTCACATCCACATCTGGTGTTTTGAATCATTGACCACGTGTATAATTATAGTTTTTCATTGCCTCTCAAGCTGGTGTGAAATGTGCAATCAAGCATACCACACACAGACACACGTATTCGACCCCTCCAGTGAGCAGATGTCAGGTTACTGTGACACCTCAACCATAAAAATAAAAAGTAGACATTTGCAGGGCAAGTAGGGAGTGCAGATTGGGTTCAGTGGCAGGGTGTGCCAGGCTGGCTGACTTCCTGTAATCTGACCATAGACAAACATGGGCAGGATGACAAGCTGTACTTGGACTTGGAGACTCAAGCCTAGGTACACCCAAGCATACTGAACCTTTCCAAAGAGAATGCATCCCTCAAATTTGTTTTTAAGAAAGCACGGAAATGGCATGGAATTTTATAGCTGCATTTGTAAGCGTACGGATCCTGCCTGTTGAAGAGACTGTTGGAGATGCACATTGTCTCTCGCAACCAGTCTCTACCAGCTGGTGAGAGACAACAGGAAGTGCCTGTCTGTGACAGTCGCCTGGTGAACTCGTTCTGCACTCGCACAATGTGATGTGAAAGTCTATTTCGATGGTTGCAGCATCCCAGTAATGGGACAGATCTGACTGCTGACAATGTCTAGTATGTTGTGTATGCACACTGTGTGGTATGTTAATGCTTGTATAATGTTGTATGCATGTAATGCTTGTATAATGTTGCATCACAAGCTTATGTGTATAAAAATTGTACTTATTATAACCAATTAGGGCTTTATGCAGGATAAAATTATTGCCAGTCACACATGTTTTGGTGGACACGTGGATATTAACTGTTAAGCTAGTTTACAAACTTTCAAATGTGTCTGATGACCTGAAATGGGCTACAAACACACATGACACCATTTACACTCACTTTCAAGGCATAACTAACAGTATCTATGGTTTTGGAAGACTTTTGTGCCTTCATTTTTTACCCATCCACCACCCGTCCACCCATATTTCTGCCCGTCCATATTAATTTTTACCCATCCAAATGACGGGTGGACGGGTCTCTACATAAAGCTATGTAACCAATGCTGTTAAATGTATCTGAATTGAGAATGTCCTAAGATATGACAAAGTGAAGATATAATAATATATGTTTGTGTCATCATTAGTAATTGTTCATATCATTCTAATCCTACATAGGCAATCCTTATACTGTAAGGAGAAACCGAGTTCATTATATTATTTTTATGTGTGATTAAAGATATTGGTTGAGTTGCCCGTTTGTTTACAGGATACTCAAACGTTAGAGAATTGGTTGCATTTTTTAAGTAGTTTCAAGTGCAGTTATTCTTGTTGAATACCCTCAACAAACATTACTTCAACACCAGCAAACAAACTGCCTTACTGCTTTGGGTAGTTTGTTGGCACACAGTGTGTGTCTTTGCTTGGTTAGGAAGGACTCACTTGAACAAATGGAGTACCTCTTCGTCCAAGCACGGGATATCGTAAAGTACTCCATAAATCCATAGAGAAGACATGTGAAAGCACCACTGATGCTAAACCCTCTTGTTTGACTAACTATATCTTATATAACTTAGTTACCTTGTAGAGATGCCCTAGGAATACCCATTGGGTGGCTTTTATAATGTTACTATTTCTTCCAGAGGACAGTGACACACACAGTTCTGTTCCATAAGCCAGTTCATAGGTCTGTCACTAAGTTGCAGTTTTGCTAAGACAGCTGTGTTTGTTCCTGGTAGCAGGTATGTCCTGGTTATAAGATAAGACCCACCAAACCACCATGCCTGTTCGTAGTCAAGTAGGAATTGGGAAATGTTGATTTGTCTCAATACCTTGCTTAATTGCTTACATTATTCAAACATCTTCCTTACTTTACAGTCCTGTATTGGCAATTTTTTCATGTTTTCCACCCCAATTGTTTTCTTTTTTCAAGAGTGTGCTTATCCCAGCCTCAGTGTAAAGTTAATACATAAAACTTGATTATGCAACTATTCAAGTAACAGTTTTATAAATTAGAAAATACCACACTGTCTATGACAGCTAGTGATGCTGGCAATCATGTGTCAACTATGTCTGTGTAGTGCTAGCTCTTCAAACTGTTATACTAGTTATTGTTATGATGATCGTAATGACATTTTATCAACAATCACAGTCTTTGTTATGTTGATCCCCCCCCCCCGTCTGCCTCAAACAAGTCCACTGTGTGATGTGTTCTTTTTACCACATCAAATACTTGACACTGCCAGAGAAGCCAGATCTATATTCATGTGTCAAGTAAAACTCTATCATATCTATAGTCATTTTTCATACATTTCCTGTGTGCAGCCGTGCATGCAGTTTACAGGTGTTTGGCCTGTGAGTGTTCACAGCAAATAGAGGAAGTACTTGCAATCCTACCTCCTTATAGAAGAGTAATGGCAAGATATGTCATCAAAATTAGGCCATGTAAATAATATAGTTGAGATATTGTACCTACAATACTTCACTTAGAATGTTCTGAAGTACTTGGTGATGCCACAGGCTGCCATGCCCGTTCTGGACTCTCGCCAAATAGATTTAGAGCAAACCATTGGACAAGGGATGGTCATGAAAGGTCATGAAGTCCAAAAAACATAGTATTACATAGTGGATACTGCTTTGGCTGTCGTCATGTTTAGCGTAATATTTAGTCGTATCTCTGGGAGTTCAAATAGTTGTAATGTACACTGACACATTGTAAATACAATTATATATATATACATACATATATATATATATATATATATATATATATATATATATATATATATATATATATATATATATATATATATATATATATATATATATATATATATATATATATATATATATATATCACTCAACAGAACTAACATAACACAACTAACATAACACAACTACCAAGACCAATTTAACATAGCTACAAAGATATAATAATTATATATATATTATGTCTTTATAGCTATGTTAGATCTGTCTTGGTAGTTGTGTTATGTTGACTCAAACTGTCAATCATAGTTATAAAACTCAATAGTAGCAATAATATTATTCGGTTACTTAAGTGGTACAAACATGAACTGTGAAGACAAATGCTAAAAAAGGCACACAAGAAATTATGATAATCTTTTGTTTGGCAATGACATACGTTTTATATGAAATCTCAGTTTTTATCTCACGCAGTAAATTGGATTGGGGTTGATTGACTAATGCACAGTCTTAGTTTGAGAACTAATGAGATCACCCCTAAGACCTAGGGGCCTCGATGTAAACAAACCACCCCTGTATTTATGTCATCATTCATGTAATCATTCTCTCAGGGCAAGGTGTACACCAGTTTATGCGCACGATTTATAGTATCTTTATATTGCTATCGGACCACACAGTCACGATTTGATGCTCAAAATAGCTTGATTCTACTTCCTAGTTGTCGCTCACCTAGACCTGTTGCCCTACTATGACTCGATGAATTGTATCACAATTACAGCTGTCGTGAATGGGACATTGTAGTATATATGTCACCGCATGAACTGATTCCAAGAAACCTGTGTGAACTTCCAAGGCTCAAAGACAGGCCACTAATGGCCTACCTACCCGGGCCAAAGACAAGCCACTTGGCCATACTGTGTAACTCTGCATGCTAGACTGATTTTCTTTGGCCAAAAAACTGTCTGATCGCTTCCAACATAGCACACATGCCAGCTGTGAGTGTGAGGCATTCCTGTTGTACACTTCATGTTTTATATGAGATCAAATGTGTCGAGAGATTGCCCTGTAGCCTCGATGCCAGTGGGTTTGACAATTTCTAAATTATACATCTGTGGGTGCATCAAAAAGCTATAATCAGACCACATAGGCATTTTCCATAGGTGACCATTATAACGTTTCCTTCATTTCCTACTAATCTTGATGAGATCTGTTATTGACAATTTCGCAGCATATTTACCCTCCATAGACAGAGGTTCAGTGAAAAATGTGTGGATTTTTAATACCTCAGGCTCCCACAAACTTCTTTCAAACCTTACACCCCTCCATTTCTGCTTGAACCACCCACGGATTGCCCCTGATTACATCACCAAGCAAAATGAACAACTGTATTAATACGCAGAAATGCACCGACTGACAGCTGTCATAATTTGGCAGCTCCGATGCACAAAAACGTAATTTCTACTCACTCCACACTACATATGTGCTCACCGAAATTCAGACAACCTGCATAATGCTGTTTTTATTGGGTACTCTTTGGTCGGGTAATGGCGGATGAACACCTTATTGTGGTCTTGCATCAGCTGGCTGTACGACAGTCGAGTGTCCACTAGAGTCTGTCGTTTGAGATCAATGGGACGGCGCCACCCAGACACACAGCGGCACCAAACGGGTTATAAAGCAATACATTACTCGCTCGGCAATACCAGTTGGGCTGCTGGGAAACCTGGGCTTATCAATAATATTCAATATATATTTATTTGACACATGTATCATGGTAATTCTCAGCGCCGAGGACAATGCACCTTCTTCTGTCTGTGTCCTGCACGATTTTGTGTGTGAGATTATTGTGGTGCTGTATTGATAATATTTAAGTAGTCATGTTATGTGTTTTCATACGGGGGTAGTCATGTTATGTGTTTTCATATCTTGTGTTTGTGCGAGTAGAGTTCAGTGGGCTACGTTGTGGTGTTGTTATAAAACAACATACTCTAGAGTGATTTGAATCTGGCGGCAATGATTTTCTGTAGTCTGGCAACCGCCTAGAAGAATTTAACAGTAGTTATAATATAGTTTATTTCAATGTGGGCAATCATAGAGTTTGAAATGGGTACATAAAACATGCAAAGTATATTTGTTAAAATAGAGTCAAATAATATATAATTAAAGACATTACCATAAATATAAATTATAATGTAGAGTATATTTGATATGTATTTATAAAACTAATTAAAATAATTTAAGACATTAAAACATATTTTATGTGATTATTTGACTAAACTTATTAAAAAATACTAAATACTTTAAAACATTAAAATAAATAGATCTAAAAAATAAATTAAGGCTAGTAAGTTCATGGCCACACTCGCCACCGTCGTTTAAAGGCAATGTTTCCACACTCAACTGGATTTACTTTTCTTCCATCTGCCATCTTACACCTAACAGAGCATCCCATGGATTGATACCATCAGACTCAAGTCTGCAGACTCAAGAGTTCTGCCATTCATGGTACTGGTACCACCCAATTTTATGATTCCATGCCACGCTCTTAATTTGTGATATTTTTCATGTTTAGAATGATGAGAACGTGATATACCCAGCACAACACAACATGCTGTTCACGCATCATGTGTAGATAATGTACATATTGTGATATCCAAGTTGTGATATCCATACGGATGTGTGGATATCATGCGGTGCTGTGGCTAATATCATTGCGTTGAGGGTTATTCGGTTCAAGAATTACAACGCCAGCTGCTATAGAACAACTGAATAATTAATGTCATTTTCATGGTACCTTGTGGGATTACTTATTTATTTGCAAATTTTGTTCAGTAAATTACTGTCACCGAGCACTGAGATTGTTAGGAGGATATACAGAGAATACAATACTTAATGTGTAGTCACTTATAAGACCATAAAACCGCAGCCCAATACTTCCATATATTACGGGTTAGATTGTAAGTCGACAGTCGAATAGTAGTTTTTCATCCCCGTGGAAGTTTGCTCTATAATTTTCTTTAAATGTTCACAGCCCATTCATTACATGCAAACATTTTGAAAATTGCATCCCGTGTTTTTTGGTACAAATGAACCTGATGCCCGAGGTTTGTAATGAAAAGGTAAGTTCTAGCACAGTAGCCAGTTGTTTGGGCAGTGCAAAGCATTTGAATGACGGTTAGTCACTGGCAGTCACGGTTGTGGTCCTATTGAGAATGTGTGTTGCTTTTAGTAGTAAAAACCCTGATTCAGATATACAGAAAAAACACAAAATCTACCTTCTTCTCCAGGGCAAAGATGCAGTAAAAAATTCACAAGGTAACCCATATTTCCCGAAGCGTGCTTTATGATGATAATTGCAGAAACTTTGTTGGTTGTGAGTGGTGGGTGACCCCGGCCTAACCACAGCCCAGGGCGAACACTAACCATAGTTGTTGAATGGAGAATGATTGACACGTTTGAGTAGAGGCCTCAGGTGTGTTCAAGTTAAAATGGTAGGTGATCTAGGTCGTTGCTGCCGTGTGTCACAGTGTTCCCCCATGTACACAAGGATAAGGCGGTAATCAGGGCGATCACACCAGCACATTATATATCACATATACAGTGGAGTTTATCTAGATTAAAGCGCAATAAATAACGATAACATAGAAGGTTGGCTGCATTGTGCATGAAATTGAGACAGTTTTGCTGGACAGCTATAACAAGTGACATTAAGCTAACTCGAAAGAGTGACATATTACAATGTACTTTAAAAAAAAAATTAAAGTTAAGCAACAGGACAGGCCAAGGAAAACCAAAGAGGAATAAATACGATTGGGTTGTTACTGTTAAGACGTTAGCAACATATGTATTTGCTGTACACAGGGAAGATAAACACAATCAGGCTATTTATGATTTTATACATGTTTACATTGATGGGAATGTGATGTGATATTATTTTTGCCCATGTTCAAAATAGTGATCATAAAGTAATAGTTGTCTTTTTGTACTACAGGGTAGTTGAGTGGACTGTACATAAAAGCCAGTAATGTGAATGTGGCAAACTCAAGTCCAGGCCATGTAGGTTCTAGTTCTAGTTGTTTCCAGCACTCGGCAACGTTCTTTTAACTGACTAATCTGTATATTGTGGTTACAACGTATGATCTTATGAGGTCTCATTTAACTACCCGGGGGGTAGTCAGCCTTTTTTAGAACATCACGCCAAGCCGACCTTTCTATGCTGGCACTGAGGATGGTCACTGCCAGGGTGCTTGTCGTCCTCAGTGGTTCTTTTACGTCCCAAATTGAGACGGGACCGACATTAACGTGATTCTCCGATTCACGAGGGATACACAGTCCCCAATGTTGAGAGCCAGATTTTTACATCACAACTGCCGGTACCGGGGATCGACATCATCGCCGGCATCACCACACCGCGCTCATCATTTGCGAATCCTGTCACCAGTGTCAACCATGGGAACATCTGTTTTAAGTTCAACCTTCTGAAATCTTGAAGTCATAGAACACAGCCTACTGGTTATTAAACCAACTTTTAGAAAGCTTTCAAAGGCCCCATAGATTTCGATTTGACTAAAATCGCTAAATTTGCTGCCATTGCTCTCTAAGTCTTACTTGGCTTATCATGGTGATCTTTCTCCTGTCTGAGAGTGTGCTCGTACACATATTCACCACTGTCTATAGCCAGGTACTCATAAAGCTGAATGAACCGGTGCAATGTAGAGTGAAAAAAAATCCTCAGATTTAACACTGCAGCGCAGGATTCGAGCCTGAGTTCTCTTAGTGGAGAATCCAAAGCTCTAGCGACTGCCCTCTACTGTAACTGTAGGTATGGCTGGAGCCACCTGCTGCAGGATTCAATGTACAGGTGTACAATTGTACCTGACTTATCAGATACTCCTATAGAGTGGCTTCCTTTCAAGACGCTGGCCTGGTTTACTGCCTGGGTCACTCACCAGGGTAGTTACTAGTGTTACACTGGTCTACAGCCATGCCATGCATTGTTAATCGGCTGTCTATCTTGAGAAGAGAGCGCCCTAGTGCAGTGCACACTCAACTCAAATGATCCACATTAGATAGTGGATATTTTTCTTACACATGTCTATTCTTGGTTCTGGTTACATTGTCAGTGGCATGTTTGTTTCGATTGTTGTGTGCGTAAATGAACACGTGCTAGGTTGGTAGGTTAAGACATGTTATCAGAGTTAAACTGTTAGTGCTAAAGGAGATATGGATCAGTGTCTGCAGTAGATCAAGAACAAAGGACACACCACTCTCGCAGGGTGTATGTAAACCACTGCTATTCCAATTTGTCTGAGATCATGCCCTTTAGGATCTGCAGCAGGTAGAAAACATTTGGTTTATTTGGAAGACCTGCATTGACAGTTGGCCTCGTGTATTCAGAAAACCAAGCAGCAGACTGCCAATTTCACGATGGGGCTTTTGGGCTGCCACTGAGGTCCTTGTACCTCTAGTTATCTTTTTGGCAAGAGCTATGCATTTACGGTTGCTTTCAGAAATATATTGTGTGGACGAAGTAAGCACTGATTGTCCACCAGAAGGACGGAGAGATAGTGTATGATAGTGCCAAATAAATAGTTCCATGGGTAACATTTCTATGTATGGATATGTACTTCCTACATTCTTATGTTGCTGTGACAGAGAAAGCAACCAGGTACTGTATACTGTACTATTGAACTATTTGCTGGGCCACAATGACATTGCTTGTTTATGAACACTGTGTATAGATGGAATGAGTCGGTGTTAATGTTTATTGAGCGCAGTGGCTCAGGGGTAGAGCTTCAGACTGTCAATTAAGAGAACCCGGGTTCAAATCCTTTGCTGTGGTGTTAAAACCTTGGGCAAGTTTTTTCACTCTATATTGCTCCAGTTCACTCAGCTGTATAAATGAGTACCTGGCCATAGACAATGGTGGATATGTGTATGAGCAGCCTTCGCGCATTAATTGTAGCATGTGGCTGGATGCTTCCCAGAGAAGCCGAGATGGTGTCTGAGTGAACAGGTCTGTCAGGGAAGTAAAGTGTAAAGCGCTTTGAACGGTCCTGAGGACTGGATACTGTGGCAGTGCTATATAAAAACTTGCCTTTTTGGTTGATGAAAGGCCCGTTAACCCAGTCTGTAGCTGTAGGGTCAGTGAGTGACAGCCAGACATGTAGGCCACCTGGGATGTCCACTGTAAGACTGACCATGACTTGGGTGTTACAATTTGAGTAGCAGGATTACAATGCACACAAGCATCAGTTGTGTTGTGTTGTGTTGTGTTGTGTTGTGTTGTGTTGTGTTGTGTTGTGTTGTGTTGTGTTGTGTTGTGTTGTGTTGTGTTGTGTTGTGTTGTGTTGTGTTGTGTTGTGTTGTGTTGTGTTGTGTTGTGTTGTGTTGTGTTGTGTTGTGTTGTGTTGTGTTGTGTTGTGTTGTGTTGTGTTGTGTTGTGTTGTGTTGTGTTGTGTTGTGTTGTGTTGTGTTGTGTTGTGTTGTGTTGTGTTGTGTTGTGTTGTGTTGTGTTGTGTTGTGTTGTGTTGTGTTGTGTTGTGTTGTGTTGTGTTGTGTTGTGTTGTGTTGTGTTGTGTTGTGTTGTGTTGTGTTGTGTTGTGTTGTGTTGTGTTGTGTGTATCTGTCACATCAGAAATGCAGCCAACTTGCAATTAAGGTCATCCTGGGATAGCCCCTAATTATTTCAGCAACAGTGTAGGAAAGTAGTCCTGGTATTACAGTCACCTTGCTATTAAGTCACTTTTATTCAGTCTGTGGGCTGACCTTAATAAGGAGTTTATGGACGTCCCAGTATGCCACTGATATGAACAATTTGACTTAGTTACAACCTTCGTTATTGTGAAAGTTCAATTTATGTCAACGTTATGTATTCTGTGAACATGTAAATTCTCGGTTTACATGTGCAATGTGTGCTCATCATGTATTCATACTTACATTGCAGTGTTCTTAACATTAAAATAGTTATCATGTACATATAATATGTTGAAGGTAGCCGTCATGCCATATTTCGTATATAATAACCCCAAAATTATGTTCGTAGTAAATTGCAACCGCAAAATGTCCAAATCATAACAAGACATCCAAAAACCAAACAGTCACTATTGCATGAAATTGATACTTACTACGCAGCGTTACATCTGTCACAAATACCTTTCAAGTTGCTTAGTTCCCACTCATCAAGCAGCAGGTCTTTCATGACCCATCTTTTTAATTTTTTTCAATTTTTTTTCAGTTAATATATTATATTATTTATTTATTATTTTATTTTATCTATTTATTGCTGATAAGTTTAGCTTAGTACCTATGATTTTTGGAAGCTTTATTTATTTATCTATTTATAAATAACATTTCATCTTTATATGCTAGTTTAAACGGATTATGAATATTTTTAATGTGTATGTGTTACAATGTATTTTTTTCCGGATATACGGCGCTTTACAAATAAAAATTGTTATTATTATTATTAATGGAACCAATGCCCTCCCATGAAATCCAGATCTCTGTGAAGGTAGTTGTTTCCTAGAAGTAGTTCTAGGAGCTGTGAGATGGTGTGATATGACAGGAGACGTTGTGATGAGGCCCGTGGGACGAGGTGATTCTGGCGAGTTTTGCCTGGTACGCAGTCACCCAGCATTGTTACTGAGCCACTCTCTCAAACCCTTTGTCTCTATCGATCACAGTCAGATGATTATACCACAATGCCAGTTCAACCACTCTTAATTCTTACAGGTTCTTACGGGTCCTTTTCTGGCTTATATTAGGGATTCCTGCCTCTTGTGCCAGCTCTGTCTTGAGCATTGTGTTGAGACTGGGCGCATGCGTCTAAAGGTGACACAGTCCACAGTAGTAGTAATAGAGGTGGTGCAGAAAATTTGTTTTTATAGGATGGTTTTTCCATAATTCGTAAAGTTTTTCTTCAAATGATCGGACTGATGGATTGTCTACCACTGTGGCAGACTATTCCATACATCTGTACTTTTGGTATATTAATAATTTTTTCTAATGTTTAATTATGCAGAGGTGGTTATAATTACTATTCACTATGTCCATTAATTGTTCTAGTTGTTGTTCTGAGCACACGGCAGTGTTCTATTAATTAGATAATTAATTAGATATAGTTCGTTTGTGATGGAGATGCCACTTCCCAGCGTTTAATTAAGGTTGAGGGATTGAGTTTCCTTAGCTAGCTCTCATCTGAAGGAAGCTTCCACTGATTCATCTTTGCCGAATTCTGTTTAGATAGTTGAGAAAGCAACTAACTAGAACCAAGTTAGCATGTGTAGGTATGTTAATGTTTTCCAAATAGATGGCTTGCACATTTGTTACCAAACTTACTCAACACAGAGGAATTAGTCTGTGGCTGTCTGAAGGAAAATAGTAACCTTTATAATTGCTATTGGAATTAGAACATTGGGTGTAAGGGTTTCTATCAATTTTAATAATTATTAATTTATTATTTGGAAACATTTATACAGCCCCATGTATCCGAGTTAAAAACCTGCTCAAAGATGCCAATAATACATAGTGGAATAGAATCAGAAATAAAATTCACGCATCAATGTTTGAATCACGTGAGCCACAGCTTCAGTTATTACTGTGGAAATGCCCAATAATAAACCCGCCTGCCGCGTGACACAACAGTTGGGTGTGTCATAGAGCAGTGACCATCCAGACTAACAGCTTCAGTTTTGTCTAATCTGATGGGCCATTTGTCATTTCTGTTGCAAATTGATTGACCATCCCATAAGAACTTGCCAGTTCGTTTTTTGTCATGACAACCTTCTTGTAATATGAGTCATTCAGTGGGAGCGGTGTTAGATAAAAACATAAATTCATTGTATTCTGAATAACAAGCTAAATAATATATTTATGTGTTATTGTGAATGATCCCTTCCTGCGTGTGTCAACACGTAAACAATTAACTCACGGGCTGCTATTATTGGCTTGAAGAGGATCTGGCCCCAACCACTCCTGTCTAGTTTGTGACTGTCCTGTCTCAACCAACCTGTTGTAGTCTACAGTGATATATGTACTCTATCAAATTGTTATATATGTCAACTAAATTAATAAATACAATATATGTTATGTTCATTAGCCCATCTCCACATCACATCACACTTTTTTACTTAAGCTAACACTTCCAAATAAACATTTGAGTTAGACATCTTGTATGCTAAGGACCATACTACTTTATACCATGAAATTATGGTGGCTCCTATGACAGTGACATTATTGTCTTAATTTATAGGAGCTACCGACCCCAGTTGGTAAATGTTATACACTGTATTATGATTGTGGGTTTTTATTTTTTATTTTGGTACAACAAGTATTACTGTAAGTGCACACATTTGTATGTATTGTAGGCTTACTGTATAGGCTTATATTAATATGTGAACATATTATAATATGTGTGTATGTATGCTTGTATAAATGTACTAACAAAATTGATGTACTTTCAACAAATTCTATACCTACTTGGGGTCAATAAATGTTATGGTTATGGTTATATAGTTATTATGAGCAGCTTCAATCCACCTCTTAGTCGGTTAGTTCGGCTCAGAACTGTGACATCGATTGTCTCTTTATCTACGATGTGTCACCCTGGTGTCATGGTGTCACGATTACTGATGCTATCCCATCAGGTGCTTTGGTGACGTTTATTGACAGTGCAGTTTTTTGCGGTGGTCTATTTTTGTTGGGTGACATTAGGCTCTCATCCAGCGGCTGTTGCTGTAGTGAGATTCACGGTTGTGTTTAGACAAGTTCTGCTACTGCCATTCACTGGTCTGAAGCCAGTTTTTTCGGCAACTCGTTAGTGATTAGCAAAGCGTTTTTTAATATTACACAAATCTATAAATAAAAATCCAGTCTTACACTTTTGAATAATTTTTTATGGGAACACATTAGATGAGAAACACAAAGTTGATAGGGGCCTTACCTCGAAGGTGTTTTAAGTTGAGAAAATTGGTGAGATGACTGAGACTCGTTGCGTTAATGTTTAGAAAAAGCGCTTGATTTGTTTGTGATATAATAATAATAATACAATGTATTTGCATAGAGCCCGAATCAATAGTATTGCTCTCAGGCACTTTACATAAATATACAAATAGTAGCTAAAATTGGATGATAAATTATTATTAAAATAGATATATGGATGATAAATTATTATAGGATATATATATATATATATATATATATATATATATATATATATATATATATATAAACGTTATAAATATAAGCCTATACATGAAACAGTAAAATAAAATAGCAGTCGTTACATTACTTATTATTCCTCACTCCTCAATATGCTAAAATAAAAATTATGTAGTCCTATTAATATTATGATCTCGTTTGATTCACTGTGACTGTGTTTTGTGGGTGGTGAGAGAGAGGGGGTGTTGGGTAACTGCTGCCGAGTTATGCTGGTTTCACGTATTTTACTGTCTGACTCAGTTGAGTCATCGACATCTGTTACAGCTGTATTTGCCATGAGGACGCTCCAAGCCAGAATCATTGCTGTTTGCTAGGAGCATAGGATGCACACATGGTAGAGGAATAGTTACATCTCCCACCCAGCGTGTTGTGCCACGGAAGAATCTGGCTACACAATTTTCGGGTTCCCTCTAACTCTGAATGTCCCATCTATCTAATAGAGTACTGTACAGTTACATGGAAATGGATGGGAGATCAAGGCATGTCTTGTCTTCACTATAAGCTTAGTGGGCAGCAGGGCTTTATGCACCTGACCAAATTATTGCCAGTCACACATGTTTTTTGGTGGATGTTAACTGTTAAGCCAGTTTACAAACTTTAAATGTGTCTGATGACCTAAAATGCACTACAAACACACATGTGACACCATTTACACTCACTTTTGAGGCATAACTGACAATATCTATGGTTTTGGAAGACCTTTTTTCTCCTTCTTTTTTACCCGTCCACCCACATTTCTACCCGTCCACAACGGTTTTTACCTGTCCAGATGACGGGTGGACGGGTCTCTGCATAAAGCTATGGTGGGCAGTGGGTATGTGTGAGGTTGTGGTCAACCCATTTGTTGACACAGGCATGTAGCAAAAGAGGACCAGTCCTAATTTAATGGGAATTCATGGTAGGACACTTCCAAAGAATTAACAACTAGCAATTAATGGCGCCATCTGCTGAATGTTTTTTTAAACCAGAATTGCAAACAAGTTAGGATTTTTATATTACCAGACCACGAAAATACATTAAATGCATGAATACCTAAGTGAATCAGTTGTCAGGTTTTGGGCTTTATACAAATAAAATTATAAAGTTTACGTACGTTAATAACATGTTAAATGATAACGTAGCAGTGTATATAAATAAACTGAATCAAGCAGGAACGCAAACAATTGAGTAAAGAAATTATAAAATGGAAGAAAAAGGAGAGAAGTAGGACTTGGGAGAGGGATAAATAGAGACTGTCAGAAGACTTCTCAATGGCTTCAGCACGCAGCCCTTTGTATGCGGGGGATAATTACTGGCTTATGTTCCATCTTGTCAGCAGTCTGGAGATCTTTGTTCCATTATCAACAAAGGCATCTGTTCATAACTGAGCAAGAGTTGTCCAGAAGTAGGCCGCATTCACAACGACGCCTTGGTGTGTTTTCTGTGGATAAAATTAGTTAGTTTAGCTTTTTGTGTTATAAACGACGACAGTCATGTAAGAGGGGCACCGTGGCATGATGGTTAGAGAAGCATACTGCCCATGTAAGGGTTGCTGGCTGTTTGCATGGGTTACTTTTTAAGCATGCACAATTTCATTCACCCCCACATTTCCTATGTCGTCAGAAGAATCAGTAGAGACAAAAAACGGTTGGCCCCATCTAGTTCAGTACGACGGGAAGTCAGTGGTTTCACAGACGAGGAAATTGACCAAATCCCGTGATCTTGCTGACTCTAGACGAGGGTAGTGTGAAATAAACCACATGTCTGGTTGTGGGATCCACAGACTTTTTGGAAGTGAAATGAAAGCATTTGCGTAACAATATTGACATGTTTTCTGCGGGTACTCGGCCAACCATGTGTGTTTCATGTGTTCTGGGGGAAAAGAATGCACATATCTGAAAGCAGTTTTTTAACTCAATATAATTACCAGGGTAAGTTAATTGGTAGTAGTAATTGTTTAGTAGATGGTGTGACAAACCCTGCCCCAGGCAAGCAATGGGAACTAATTAATCCCACAACAATGTTCCTAATACTGAGGCAATGTGTTCCTCAAATGAGTTTGTTGAGTACTTAGATATGGCAGTGCTGAAACACTAGTAGTGCCTAGGAATAGTCGTAGATTGTCAGATTGTCTAGTTGTGTTTAAAGCGACCATAAAAAAATCTTCTTGTCATGTTGAAGATGTCACCAGAAAAACTGCAGTTGTCACCAGATCGCATGCATAATTAACAACTTGATTAACATCAGATTAAAACATTAACATACTGGCAGTACAATATTGGAGCCAGTTGTGACATACAGCAACAGCTGTAGTCGTATTTGTACCAGCTGTGTCTACAGTTTGAGAATAATTCAGCCAGGAAATGGTGTCCTCAGTCCCAGGGAGTCAGTGAGGAGTGTTTATTTTAGGGTCAGGATATGTGTGAAGGTAATATAAATATACAGTACTAAGACTAAGAGGGCTGCTATTAAACAACCATCTTGGTTGTATTACATTGAGTTCTTGCCTTATCTGTCTAATGTCTTGCCCCTGTCAGTTCAGTGGTGTTGCAGACCAGAGGCAGCCATCAGGAGCCAAGCTAGTGGTGGGGGTTGAAACTGACTTGTTTAGAGTCTCTTTTATTCCCAGTGAGGTACAGCTATTAAAACAGTGACGAGTTCCAGACCATAGCTTTATGTAGAGACACGTTCACCCGTCATTTGGATGGGTAAAACGAATATGGATAGGTAGAAATACGGGTGGACGGGCCCTGTGATTGTGGTCCAGATGTGACAGCCCTGTGATTGTGATCCAGATGTGACAGCCCTGTGATTGTGGTCCTGATGTGATGGCCCTGTGATTGTGGTCCTGATGTGATGGCCCTGTGATTGTGGTCCTGATGTGACAGCCCTGTGATTGTGGTCCTGATGTGACGGCCCTGTGATTGTTGTCCTGATGTGACAGCCCTGTGATTGTGGTCCTGGTGTATAGCCCTGTGATTGTGGTCCTGATGTGACGGCCCTGTGATTGTGTTCGTGGTGTGACAGCCCTGTGATTGTGTTCGTGATGTGATGGCCCTGTGATTGTGGTCCTGATGTGATGGCCCTGTGATTGTGGTCCTGATGTGAGAGCCCTGTGATTGTGTTCATGATGTGACAGCCCTGTGATTGTGTTCATGATGTGACAGCCCTGTGATTGTGTTCATGATGTGACGGCCCTGTGGTTGTGTTCATGATGTGACAGCCCTGTGATTGTGTTCATGATGTGACGGCCCTGTGATTGTGTTCATGATGTGACAGCCCTGTGATTGTGTTCATGGTGTGACAGCCCTGTGATTGTGTTCATGATGTGACAGCCCTGTGATTGTGTTCATGATGTGACAGCCCTGTGATTGTGTTCATGATGTGACAGCCCTGTGATTGTGTTCATGATGTGACAGCCCTGTGATTGTGTTCATGATGTGACAGCCCTGTGATTGTGTTCATGGTGTGACAGCCCTGTGATTGTGTTCATGATGTGACAGCCCTGTGATTGTGTTCATGATGTGACAGCCCTGTGATTGTGTTCATGATGTGACGACCCTGTGATTGTGTTCATGATGTGACGACCCTGTGATTGTGTTCATGATGTGACGGCCCTGTGATTGTGTTCATGATGTGACGGCCCTGTGATTGTGTTCATGATGTGACAGCCCTGTGATTGTGTTCATGATGTGACGGCCCTGTGATTGTGTTCATGATGTGACGGCCCTGTGATTGTGTTCATGATGTGACGGCCCTGTGATTGTGTTCATGATGTGACGGCCCTGTGATTGTGTTCATGATGTGACAGCCCTGTGATTGTGTTCATGATGTGACGGCCCTGTGATTGTGTTCATGATGTGACAGCCCTGTGATTGTGTTCATGATGTGACGGCCCTGTGATTGTGTTCATGATGTGACAGCCCTGTGATTGTGTTCATGATGTGACGGCCCTGTGATTGTGTTCATGATGTGACGGCCCTGTGATTGTGTTCATGATGTGACGGCCCTGTGATTGTGTTCATGATGTGACGGCCCTGTGATTGTGTTCATGATGTGACGGCAGACAAATCCATTTGTCTCGCCACCAACGCATGCTCTATATTTAGTTATGCACTGGAGAGACTCAGAGAGAGAGACAGAGACAGAGACAGAGACAGAGACAGAGACAGAGACAGAGACAGAGACAGAGACAGAGACAGAGACAGAGACAGAGACAGAGACAGAGACAGACAGAGAGGAGACAGAGACACAGAGACAGACAGACAGAGACAGACAGACAGAGAGAGGAGAGAGAGAGGGGGGGGGGGGTGAGAGTGAGAGAGAGATGGAGAGTGAGAGGGAGAGGGAGAGAGACAGAGGGCTGATGGATGGCTGTAGGAAGAGAGGGATGAAGAGAGAGAGAGAGAGAGAGAGAGAGAGAGGGAGAGAGACAGAGACAGAGCGGGCTGATGGATGGGGGTAGGCATGGAGAGAGAGAAATAGAGAGATGGAGAGGGAGAGAGGGTGAGAGACAGACAGAGACAGACAGCAGACAGCAGACAGCAGACAGCAGACAGCAGACAGCAGACAGCAGACAGCAGAGAGAGAGAGAGAGAGAGAGAGAGAGAGAGAGAGAGAGAGAGAGAGAGAGAGAGAGAGAGAGAGAGAGAGAGAGAGAATGTCTGTGAATGCGAGCAGGGCCACTGTGTGGTCACCAGACAAGGACAATGGGATTACCACCGACTCACTGCTGCGTTTGGCAGCACCAAAAGACTTGCAAGCAATTCAATAGAACACAACAAGTCATGTAGAAGTGTCTTGTTGGCATAATCCATTTACACATTGAGGTGTCCGTGTTGGAAAAACACATTTACAGGTAGAGATATTTTCATTTGCATAAAAGATTGACATGGGCAGTAGTGAAGATATCCGGAGTCCGGACATTGACTCTAGATTTGTTGTTGGCTATTGTAGTCTGCATACAACTACTATGATTCAAGGAGCTGTTTTGCATTGTATGTGGCTTTTCTCTTTTACTTTACTGCCAGCCTTATATGTGGATGCAAATGCATGCTCGGTAATATGCATAAATACAGCAGACACAGAAGCACTTGTAATTTCATTACTGATGCTGTAAAAGGAATTTGTTTGTTATCAGTAACATGATTCCGTTGGAATATAAATGTCATTACGTCATAAAACAAAACAATTGATTGGCAATTTACGTTGTGTCTTGCATCACTAGGCTAGACACCGTTAAAAAAGGACAGTCTCTAATCGCATAAGAGGATCTGTAACTGTCAGTTTTACAAGTTGGTGGACCATCTCCATCTTTCACCCTGGCAGGTCTATTCTCAAAATACATATTTCTACAGAGGCCAGGAGGCTCCACGTTACGATTTGAGCCTCACTATGAGGCTTCTATTATCGCTCCAACGGTGACTTTGTCATCAATCTCATTGATGGTTATGCTGATTTTATTTTCTCTATCACTAGTGCTTGTTTCTGTATCAAATACATAACTTCTCCAAATAGTGTCTGAGTGTAATGTTCCTAATATTAACTGGCTGGAATTTATTAAATGCAAGCCCATGTCTAGTCTACAACAATCGGGGCTGGTCTCATGAAGCAACTAAGAATGTTCTTATTGCTAATAAGATGACTGACATAGTAAATGATGTGTTTAGATGTACATACATACGCAACCATAGATGTTTACACAAAACACAAGATGCTAAGTAAGTAACTGCGTAATTTAAAAATCGCTTCGCGAAACCAGTCACATGACACGACTATACAGTGGCGCCACCACATGGATAACATAGAATGCCACCTGGTGGATAAAAACAAAAGTAAAAATCACAACCAATACCCAGCCACCTTAATAGAATGTAGTTAGTTGTATTTGACCATACATGTATTTGACTGTTTGTATGACATTTTACAATATAATGTATATATAATGTATGCATTCAAAAGTCATTTGGATTTACAAGTTATTTGATGCTGTCTGCGGTGATGTGTGATGTGTGCGAGGTGGAGACTGTGTCACTAGGACACCAGGACACTAGGACAGCTGTGGTTGTGTCACTAGGACAGTAAGACAGCTGTGGTTGTGCTTGCAGGACGATCGTGTCGTGGCGAGAGTTTCGTCACTTGCTAAATGAGGAACACCATATCAGTACGGCACTGGAGGCGATGGCGCTCAAGTCTACCATCGACCTCACATGCAACGACTACATCTCGTGCTTCGAGTTTGACGTCTTCACAAGGTCAGCTCCAATATTCGTTTTGTTGCTCTTTTTCTTTAAAATGTTTGAACATTTCCAATGCTTTGATTTCTTCAGGACGCCAAACGTTTACTTCTCACTTCTTTTAATGTTTGTGTTGAGTACCATTGAGTAATTACGTAAAGTGCAACTTTTGTTTCCAATTACAACCTGTGCACAAGGTGGACCTCAGTGGTGGCACAAGGTGGACCTCAGTGGTGGCACAAGGTGGACCTCAGTGGTGGCACAAGATGGACCTCAGTGGTGGCACAAGGTGGACCTCAGTGGTGGCACAAGGTGGATCTCAGTGGTGGCACAAGGTGGACCTCAGTGGTGGCACAAGGTGGACCTCAGTGGTGGCACAAGATGGACCTCAGTGGTGGCACAAGGTCGACCTCAGTGGTGGCACAAGGTCGACCTCAGTGGTGGCACAAGGTCGACCTCAGTGGTGGCACTAGGTGGACAAGGCATATACAGTTGGTGGATGAGAAGCCACAACATACTGTACATCGTTATTTATTTTGCCTGTGCTTTGTCCTGTTATCGCTGTGACAGTGGGTGATGTGTGTCACGTAGGTGTGTGCTTATGTTGATGTGTATCACGTAGGTGTGTGCTTATGTTGATGTGTATCACGTAGGTGTGTGCTTATGTTGATGTGTATCACGTAGGTGTGTGCTTATGTTGATGTGTATCACGTAGGTATGTGCTTATGTTGATGTGTATCACATAGGTGTGTGCTTATGTTGATGTGTATCACATAGGTGTGTGCTTATGTTGATGTGTATCACGTAGGTGTGTGCTTATGTTGATGTGTATCACGTAGGTGTGTGCTTATGTTGATGTGTATCACGTAAGTGTGTGCTTATGTTGATGTGTATCACGTAGGTGTGTGCTTATGTTGATGTGTATCACGTAGGTGTGTGCTTATGTTGATGTGTATCACGTAGGTGTGTGCTTGTGTTGATGTGTATCACGTAGGTGTGTGCTTATGTTGATGTGTATCACGTAGGTGTGTGCTTATGTTGATGTGTATCACGTAGGTGTGTGCTTATGTTGATGTGTATCACGTAGGTGTGTGCTTATGTTGATGTGTATCACGTAGGTGTGTGCTTATGTTGATGTGTATCACGTAGGTGTGTGCTTATGTTGATGTGTATCACGTAGGTGTGTGCTTATGTTGATGTGTATCACGTAGGTGTGTGCTTATGGTGATGTGTATCACGTAGGTGTGTGCTTATGTTGATGTGTATCACGTAGGTGTGTGCTTGGGTTGATGTGTATCACGTAGGTGTGTGCTTATGTTGATGTGTATCACGTAGGTGTGTGCTTATGTTGATGTGTATCACGTAGGTGTGTGCTTATGTTGATGTGTATCACGTAGGTGTGTGCTTATGTTGATGTGTATCACGTAGGTATGTGCTTATGTTGATGTGTATCACATAGGTGTGTGCTTATGTTGATGTGTATCACGTAGGTGTGTGCTTATGTTGATGTGTATCACGTAGGTGTGTGCTTATGTTGATGTGTATCACGTAGGTGTGTGCTTATGTTGATGTGTATCACGTAAGTGTGTGCTTATGTTGATGTGTATCACGTAGGTGTGTGCTTATGTTGATGTGTATCACGTAGGTGTGTGCTTATGTTGATGTGTATCACGTAGGTGTGTGCTTGTGTTGATGTGTATCACGTAGGTGTGTGCTTATGTTGATGTGTATCACGTAGGTGTGTGCTTATGTTGATGTGTATCACGTAGGTGTGTGCTTATGTTGATGTGTATCACGTAGGTGTGTGCTTATGTTGATGTGTATCACGTAGGTGTGTGCTTATGTTGATGTGTATCACGTAGGTGTGTGCTTATGTTGATGTGTATCACGTAGGTGTGTGCTTATGTTGATGTGTATCACGTAGGTGTGTGCTTATGGTGATGTGTATCACGTAGGTGTGTGCTTATGTTGATGTGTATCACGTAGGTGTGTGCTTGGGTTGATGTGTATCACGTAGGTGTGTGCTTATGTTGATGTGTATCACGTAGGTGTGTGCTTATGTTGATGTGTATCACGTAGGTGTGTGCTTATGTTGATGTGTATCACGTAGGTGTGTGCTTATGTTGATGTGTATCACGTAGGTGTGTGCTTGTGTTGATGTGTATCACGTAGGTGTGTGCTTATGTTGATGTGTATCACATAGGTGTGTGCTTGTGTTGATGTGTATCACGTAGGTGTGTGCTTGTGTTGATGTGTATCACGTAGGTGTGTGCTTGTGTTGATGTGTATCACGTAGGTGTGTGCTTGTGTTGTAGACTGTTCCAGCCGTGGTGCAGCCTCCTACGCAACTGGAACGTCCTCGCAGTCACACACCCCGGCTACGTCGCCTTCCTCACGTACGACGAGGTGAAGGCACGCCTGCAGAAGTACATCAACAAACCCGGCAGGTAGGGGGCGCCATCAGTCCATAGGGGGCGCCACCAGTCCATGGGGGCACCGCCGGTCGAAATGTTTAACAATTTCTGCATTTATCTTCACGGTGTAGATATCAGTAGTTTACCGATTTGTTGATGGTGACAGAATTAAGTCGAGTTTAAACTAAGTGGCCAGGCCGGGGTCAATGAAATGTGTTTTATGCTGTTAATACGCACAGATTCACGGGTTCCATGTCCATGTGAAAGGTCGAGAACAAACTTACATTTGCAAGGCAAATGGGATTGCCTGACATCATAGAATTGAGCAGTCATACAGTAATCAGTCCAGAACTGTGCTCAGTGGCTCCGGCCAACTTCACTGGTTAAACACGTGCGTAATCGCGAACTGAATTGCGAATTACTGAAGCAATGATTGACATGGGAGTAAATAGGTGTTTGTAGTAATTGAATGGGTCTGGATGGCAATGACAGGTGTGGGTGTGGGTGTTGGTGTGGTAGTGGGTGTGGGTGTGGGTGTGGTAGGTGATAATCACTGGGCTCTGTGACATTGTCAGGGACAATCATTGACTCATCAACCATTGATGGGTGGGTGGGTGGGTGGGTGGGTGGGTGGGTGGGTGGGTGGGTGGGTGGGTGGGTGGGTGGGTGGATGGATGGATGGATGGATGGATGGATGGATGGATGGATGGATGGATGGATGGATGGATGGATGGATGGATGGATGGATGGATGGATGGATGGATGGATGGATGGATGGATGGATGGATGGATGGATGGATGGATGGATGGATGGATGGATGGATGGATGGATGGATTAAGGTCGCCCTAGTGACAGGACAAAACTGTCCCAAATAGCAAGGTGGTGATAATGAAGATGATGGTTTATTGTAGAAACTATATAAGGGGTCATCCATAATTATCATCATTTTCACAAGCGTACAAACCGTACGCTGGGGGGGAGGGGGTATGACTTGAACGTACGCTTTTTTTAATGTTGAAAAATAATGACAAAAACGATGTGCCCACTTATCGCTCGCTCGCTCATCCTCACACAAGGGAGAGGTAAAGACCGCCAAAACGAAAAGAAAATAGTGCTCGAATGATTTGCTTGTATGCTAGTGATTCATCAGAATGACGCATTATTGCGAAACATGGCAACTGTGAAACACTGTCATCATTTTCACCATTTACATTTGTACACTTTCAAGGGGGAGGGGGGAGGTCAGAAAAAGTGTACGGTTTGTACGCTTGTGAAAATGATGATAATTATGGATGACCCCTAAGCGATCATATTATGAATTTGCTCATGTTAGCAAAGTTTCTATAATGAGGGTATTGGGTCCAGTACACGCAATAATTATGTCGTTATTTTTTCATGATGTAAAAATTGAAAAGACAGCACAGCAGAAGAATAAAAACATAGAGTAACACTACAAACCACAGCAGTACTGTTCTCATGAATACATGCAGTACGATTACAATGATGAATGCTCTAATATTGTTTAATGACAAAGAACTTTTCCGTTGACATGTTGCGAAAGTATAATCACAATCCATTGTTTTTACTGTATACTTCCTTCCACAGCTTAACACCACATGTCTGGTGATTTTGGATAATACTTGGTTTTTAAATTGGAACATGCAGTAGTACACTTGCACGTGTGTGTGCATGCGTGTTGGTGTGTGTACCCTGTCTCTAGGACAGAGGTAGAAATAACGCCACATTTACTGGTAGCCATTATGACTACTTAGTTGGGAAATCTGGTAGTCCTCAGATATATCTGGTAGTCCTCAGATATATCTGGTAGTCCTCAGATATATCTGGTAGTCCTCAGATATATCTGGTAGTCCTCAGATATATCTGGTAGTCCTCAGATATATCTGGTAGTCAGTAGGGCCCAGATTTAAGCAAAACAACATGACAAACACAAAGTTTGAAAAATATTTCCTAATTTTGTGGTAGTCTACTCTACCGTAGAGCGCAGTGGCTCAGGGGTAGAGCTTCGGACTCTCGACTACGAGAACCCGAGTTCGAATCCTGGCTGCGGCGTTAAAACCTTGGGCAAGTTTTTTCACTCTACATTGCTCCAGTTCACTCAGCTGAATTAAATGAGTACCTGGCTATAGACAGTGGTGGATATGTGTACGAGCAGCCTTCGCGCATTAATTGTAGCATATGGCTGGATGCTTCCCAGAGAAGCCGAGATGGTGTCTGAGTGAACAGGTCTGTCAGGGAAGTAAAGTGTAAAGCGCTTTGAACGGTCCTGAGGATTGGATATTGCGCTATATAAGAACTGCCTTTTACTTTACCACTATATCAACCCTTGCTCTAGGACCATGTGTTGACTGTGTTGTAGCTATGTGTTTCGACTGAGCTGTACGCGGCTAGGACAGTGGGCCATTGGCTACGTGACGGGGGACCGACAGATCCTGCAGACCATACCACAGAACAAGTCTCTGGGCCAGGCCCTCCTTGACGGACAGCGGGAAGGCTTGTAAGTAGGGGGCTAAGGAACCCTCACCCTAGTTTATTACCACTACTAGCACCTACACAATCAGCGGATAATACGTTCCATTCGTTTACTGTTCTTTGTAAAAATGAGAATTTTCTAATATCTAGTATACATTGTTTCTTTGCTAGTGTAACTCCATGTCCTCTAGTCCTTCTCTCATCATTAAATGACAAAAAATATTTCTGTCAATATTTTCATACCCATTCAATATTTTAAATACTTCTATCTGATCTCCTCTCAATCTCCTGGTTTCTAGTGTTGTTAAACCATATTCTTTTAGACGCATTTCATAACTAATATTCCTGAGTTTTGGTATAATTTTGGTTGCTCTCCTTTGTACTCTTTCTAGCATATCCTTTGGTTCCATTCGTTTACTGTTCTTTGTAAAAATGAGAATTTTCTAATATCTAGTATACACTGTTTCTTTGCTAGTGTAACTCCATGTCCTCTAGTCCTTCTCTCATCATTAAATGACAAAAAATATTTCTGTCAATATTTTCATACCCATTCAATATTTTAAATACTTCTATCTGATCTCCTCTCAATCTCCTGGTTTCTAGTGTTGTTAAACCATATTCTTTTAGACGCATTTCATAACTAATATTCCTGAGTTTTGGTATAATTTTGGTTGCTCTCCTTTGTACTCTTTCTAGCATATCCTAGGCTAGCGCTGTGCCTAAAATCTGTTTAGCCAATTTGGCTAAAGGTCAGAAATTTGTTTAGCCAAATGAGATTCTTTTTAGCCATTTTTTTAGATCAATTAAATTACCCGGTATAAAAATGCGAAACAAGACATAATATAATATAAAATTCTATACAATATTCACATGAAAAAATGTCCATTAAAACTAAACATTTATATATTTAGCTAAACAAATATAATGCAAACAAACATCCAGTATAATTTAACAGAACATTGTTTATCCATAAAATGAAACCTAAACAACTGCTGGGAACTTTGCAAAATATAAAGAAACAGCACCTAACAGTGAGTAACACATACTATTAATGTAATAACATTTACATTACAGGTGTGTATAACAAATTGAAAGGTACACTTTTATAACAAGGCAAACTAATTAAGAACCACCTACTCTACTCTTGCTGCCCCGCAGTGATTCAAACAGTGTATTGATAATAATTATTACCTATCTTAAAACATCACTTAACTGCTCAGAAATTGATTAATTGAATACAGTAATTCACCAAATTAGTTAACTGTGGTTGACTGTAAAACGTGTAATCCTGGCCTGGGTGATGCAGGCTATATTTGATAAAACACGTTTTTGACATGCATCTTTCTCTCTGTAATGTTTCTGGTGGTGAAACTTGTCAAACATACATGAATTACAATCTATATTGGCATGTTATTGAATAGTTACCAGATGGCACATTGATTAATCACTGACAATGCCATGTGACTATGCCGATACTGAGCGATAATATGGAACCTGTAGGGTACAGCGTTGTACTTGCCTCAAACTTGTAATTGGTGCCATCAGGCAGGTCCCCATTGTCTAGTAAACACAATTCTTGATTGATTTAAGCTCCCCTATAGAGCGCAGTGGCTCAGGGGTAGAGCTTCGGACTCTCGACTACGAGAACCCGGGTTCGAATCCTGGCTGCGGCGTTAAAACCTTGGGCAAGTTTTTTCACTCTACATTGCTCCAGTTCACTCAGCTGAATTAAATGAGTACCTGGCTATAGACAGTGGTGGATATGTGTACGAGCAGCCTTCGCGCATTAATTGTAGCATATGGCTGGATGCTTCCCAGAGAAGCCGAGATGGTGTCTGAGTGAACAGGTCTGTCAGGGAAGTAAAGTGTAAAGCGCTTTGAACGGTCCTGAGGATTGGATATTGCACTATATAAGAACTGCCTTTACCTTTACCCTATTGTCTGTGAGCATGGCTAAGTGGAGGGATTAGCGACCTATTGTTTACCCAGCGGGTCACGTTACGCTGACTGGTTATTTGGGTCAGTTGGATGTGCGATCGTTTAGGCAACTTCAACAGAGCCGGGTGTTGAATAATGCAGTCATGTATTGCTGATAACATCAATAATAATGACAGAAATAACGTTTCGCCAATTTGGCGAAGAATTTAAATTTATTTTCGCCAAATAGCAAACCGTTTCCGCCTATGGCGCAAATGGCGATCGACAGCGCTAGCCTAGATATTAATATCCTTCTTGCGATATGGCCTCCATGCTTGTATACAATATTCTAAATGAGGCCTAACTATTGTTTTGTTCAGCGGTATTATTAATTCTTTTTCCTTGTACACTATATTTCGCATAATTAATCCAAGAATTTGGTGAACCCTGACCTAAGCTTCCAACGTGAACCCTGACCTTAGTTTCCAGTATGAACCTTGACCTCAGCTTGCACTTACCTGTACTCTAATGGGCGCAATATGAATCCTGACCTCAGCTTCTTATATAACCCCTGACCTCTGCTTAGTCCTCCACAGCTACCTGTACCTGACGGGCGCAACATTTACAATGTCTATGGTTTTGGAAGACCTTTTTTGGCTCCTTAATTTTTTTACCCATCCTTCACCTCTCCACCCATATTTCTATTCGTTTTTACCCGTCCTAATGACGGGTAAACGGGTCTCTACATAAAGCTATGCCTCAGTTTCATATATAACCCCTGACCTCTGCTTACTGTGTCACAGCTACCTGTACCCTGACGGGCGCAACGTGAACCCTGACCTGAGCTTCCTGGTCCACGACACCCCGGAGGACCACGTGAAGGTGACCCAGGAGCAGTACGAGCTCTACTGTGAGATGGGCTCCACCTTCCAGCTGTGCAAGATCTGTGCGGAGAACGACAAGGACATCCGCATCGAGCCGTGTGGCCACCTCCTCTGTACCCCCTGTCTGACAGCCTGGCAGGTGGGTGCCCACCCCCTAGGGGGTGCGAGATGAACAGGGGACCGTGTGGAAGGATTGGGAGAAAGGAATGTTAGACCTAACACGACACATGTGGCACATTCCCATATTTTAATCAGCTTTCCCATGCCTCATGAAAGAAACTAAATTTTCAAAACTACAGTTTTATCCATATATATATATATATATATATATATATATATATATATATATATATTTACCTGTAAAAAAGATTCCCATGCCTAATAAAAGACACTACATTTTCAAAACTACAGTTTTATCCATATATATTTATTTTTGTTTGTTTGTTTTACCTGTACAAAAATCTAGTGACATTCTTGCTACTTCTGTTGTTTACAACAGGAATAGGTCGTGAAGATTGCAACACTGCATTTGTAACAATAATATTACAAATTGCTTTACAATGGTTCTACTGATTAAATTAAAGTAATATAAAACATATGCTTATGCAATGCGACTTTGTTGAAATATGCAATCATTCCTGCTAGTAAAAATAATTATGTTCCCTTAAAATACATACATAGATAAGGACAGATATACTGTGATTTGGATGTGTTCTAACACAGCCGAAAGTAAATACAAATGTGTAGATTATTTGCAAGTAATTGTATTAGCAATGCACTGGTTCCAGGTTGATATACAACATGTCCTATAACTTTAAGGAGTTATTCCCACTAAAATGTTTTCACCAGTTCGCATCATGTCCTGAGCGATTGACTGACCATATAATATATAAGTTAATAATAATTATAAATTAATAATACTAATAAATAACAATATTTGTCTACGCCATATCTCTAGCAATAAAACCATTCAGAGGTGCATTACACTTTACAGGAATATACACATTACCTTAAAATTAAAACCTGTGACGGCCTCCGTCTGTGTTTGTGTTCGCAGGACACTGATGGTCAAGGCTGCCCGTTCTGTCGGACAGAGATCAAGGGCACGGAACAGGTGGTCGTTGACCCCTTTGACCCGGTGCCCCCCCGACGTGTCACATCCAATCACAACTCACCTAGCAGCAGCATCATAGACGACGACGATGACACATTTGAGGTATGGTGATAGGATACGGTGATAGGATACAGTGATAGGATACAGTGATAGGATACGGTGATAGGATACGGTGATAGGATACGGTGATAGGATACGGTGATAGGATACAGTGATAGGATACGGTGATAGGATACAGTGATAGGATACGGTGATAGGATACAGTGATAGGATACAGTGATAGGATACGGTGATAGGATACAGTGATAGAATACGGTGATAGGATACGATGATAGGATACGGTGATAGGATACATAAAAACTATCGAGGCTCCCCAGGATTGATTTTGGTTGGTTTGAGTGTT
Source organism: Oasisia sp. SBJ-2009 (assembly GCA_964017155.1). Taxonomy (NCBI): domain Eukaryota; kingdom Metazoa; phylum Annelida; class Polychaeta; order Sabellida; family Siboglinidae; genus Oasisia; species Oasisia sp. SBJ-2009. The sequence goes on from OZ024859.1 coordinate 2,685,648, forward strand.
TTTAAGTTCAGGAAACACACGTTAACAAAATTGGCTTTTTATCCGAAATGTCCAGGTTTGGTCAGACATGTCCAGGTTTTTACTGGATTATGACCTAACTGAATACAGCAGTGTAATCTCTCTAGTGGTCATGTCTTTTATATGGTTTTCCGCAGTAACTTTTTTAGCAATGCGGTGGGTGATCACAGTGATTTTGGTGACATTGTGGCAAATTGGCCCCACATTTAAAAGTAAAACAATTTGTATTTGGTGGGAATGTTTATATTCTTACATGTATTAGATCTATATGTAGAATGTTTATTGTGAGGTTTGGCTCGGAAAAACCAGAGGGTGACACTGTGCAAGTGCTCAGTCTCCAATATGGTTTGGGTTTTAGTTGCATCTCTCTTAATGTTATTCCAACCAATTTAATTAATAAATGTCATTCATTTGGCCATTTTCAATCCTCAACTACAATGGACTTGTCTTGGTTATTGCATAAAGATATATATATATATATATATTATATATATATTATATATATATATATATATATATATATATATATATATATATATATATACATACATACATACATACATGCATGTATATATATATATATATATATATATATATATACAATATTAGATGTGTTAATTTTAGAGCTGATTCACCTACTTTTTACAGCATTGATTGGCTTTCTTGGATACTTGGCATGTGATCAACCAGTTGGACTGATTTTGGAAAGAAAACCAATTTATAGTTATTACTTTTTCAGCTGACATTTTGCATGGTGAAACCCCCCAACTTTTTGTTACGGCCATCACATATATAAAGTGTTGTCATTGCAGGACCCTTCAAATTGGCTGGCTGCTAGTAATATTCAGTGCCTCGCCCTGGCGCCTCGTTCTGAGAAGGTAGGTCACATGACATGCCCTTATATGGCATGATGACGTTTACGTGCAGGTTGCCCTCTCATTAATGGGGGAGTATGTGTTTTAAAGGCGTGTGTTAAATTAACAAAATCTTGCTCAGTTGCAACACACTGATACCTAAGACATGTGAAAATGTATGTAAAGAAATTAATGTGTACAAGACAAGACCTCCGCATACTAAAGAAATTCGGCTAAAGGTATAAAGCCAATAAAAAATGATTTTATAATTAACATTTTATTAATATTATTATGTGACATAAATGACACTTTGTCATCTTGACAAATAATCTTGTGCGGGATTTGATTCTCGGTAATTTAATTAACGTTGTGTCACTGATTCTGTTGCCTGTTCTAACACTTGTGTATTATTTCTTGTGAACTCTCACGTTGAAAGTCATGTCACAATAGTCATGTCACAGTAGTCATGCTTTGTTATTGCTCTGATGTTCCCGGCAAAATATAATGTTCATATTGTGTTCACAGTGGTCATCTTGTGTCATTGGTCTGAACAGTTGGGTAATGTTCACGTTGAGTCATGTGCACAAATAATGGTCATGTTGAGTCATGTTCACAAATAATGGTCATGTTGCGTTGTCAAGGCAAAGCAGTCGCCCATCAGTGGGTCGCCACGAATGTCACCCTGCGTGTCCAGGAGGGACCTTCCACCGCCAATCCCGCCTCGCCGCGTGTCCCCCGGGACGTCACCCCACACGTCCCCACTGGCTCCCAGGTGAGTGTCCCCTGCCTCTCCCCACCGACCACACCCAGGTAGATGTTGTTAGTCTTTGTTGTCTCTGACAGCCGGTTGAGGTTGACGTCAGTGCGGCGTTTGGGTTTTGGGTTTGGTCCAGTCGCTGGTGGGATTAGATTGTGAGGGTGACCTGGCTGGTGGGGAGGCAGGACACACCAAAGTGATAATCAACATTTCAAGACACGTACTGAATTGGGCACAGCCCGGGTTAACTATGACCGTGGCCTCTACTACACACCTCCCTCTCTACCTACCACTCTCCTCTCTCTCTCTCTTTGTCTCTATCCCCCTTCCCTCCTATTCTCTCTCTCTCTCCTTTTGCTCTCGCTCTTTCTCTGTCTGTCTGTCTCTGTCTCTGTCCTGTCTGTATGTCTGTCTGTCTGTCTGTCTCTCTCTCTCTCTCTCTCTCTCTCTCTCTCTCTCTCAGATTTGAATCAGCAAAAAGAACATTTAATCAAGGCATCTTGGTCCAACTTACAACTACACCCCTCATACAAAACCTCTATTGTTCTGTTTGTGGAGATCAGATAACCAATTGCATGACACTCAAGACTTTACAATCGACCCTGTTTTGAAGCGGCAAAGACTGACATGTGACTGACATGTGACTGTTGCTTCCAGAAGACAACTTCCGCCAACGCCAACTTCTGATGATGAGCCCGAAGAACACCCGCCTCCCGTACCACACAAACACCTCACCCAGCAGAACTCTTTCGACACCACCAGCGGGGCAGGCGATGGTAAGGGCTCACAGTGCTTCCGCTTTTAACCCACTGATTGCAATGTATTATTAACAGGGAAGCAAACGCTTCTATCGCGCCTGCATCCTTCGAAAGCCAATCTAGTATGTGCAACAAGATGAAAACTGTATCAAAGTTAGCGGTAGATTGACGTATTATGTCTCCCAAACGATTTGACACTAATGCTGTCTGAAGTTGTCGAATTCTTGTCAAGAATACGATATTACACAGCATCGTTTCACTTGGCTTGCTTAAAATTCCAGATCGAGGTCGTCAGAGGTCAGTCATTGCCTCAACGGTCGAGGTTACACTGACGGAATACTTGTTGCAAACTCTTCCGAATAACCATGCTGAAATGTCGGCAATTTTTTTATTTGTAATGGACTTGAAACACCAATGATGCTTTGTTTTTCTCTGTCCATTTGGTAGGATGAAATCACTCCATTTTGTTTCAAAGAGAAGTATAATCTAATTACACGATGTGGAAGTCACCATGGCTACTACCCAGATGTTTATAAAACTATTTTTTATACAATAACATTCTATTTTTATTTAAAAAAAACATTTAAAAATACACTGTTATTATAGAGTGGAACTGTACAATTATGATGCACAGATTGCAGCAAGTATTGCGATAGTATAACCTCTATTCCGTCGCTGAATTATAAACGTCCTCTGGTCAAATCCTGCACCTCTACTAGCAACTACTGTGCTTACTAACTACTGCATCGTAGTGTCGAGTAGTGACGTGTCGCTGTGTCGCTGCAGGTGAGTGGCCCGCCATGGTGCCGCGTCGCCTGCCCGACCTCCACGACGTGCCGTACGACACGCCATCGTCGTCGGCCGCCACCTGCCTCTCTGTAACCCTGCCCTCTGAAGGCAATGCCACGCTCATTGAGGATGTACACGCTAGCGAGCCACTCTATGCAAACTCCACCACCCTCATCTCAACCGCCACGGCCTCAGGTGCGTGTGTGTGGGGGTGGGGGGATGTGGGTGTGCGTGGGTGTGAGTGTGTGTGGGTGTGAGTGGGTGTGTGTGGGGGGTGTGGGTGTGTGGGGGGTGTGGGTGCGTGTGTGTGAGTGGTGTGTGTGTGTGGGGGTGGGTGTGTGGGTGGGTGCATGTGTGGGTTGTGTGTGTGTGTGTGTGTGTGTGTGTGTGTGTGCGTGCGTGTGGGTGGTGTGTGTGTGTGTGTGTGGGTGTGTGTGTGGGTTGTGTTTGTGTGTGTGTGTGCGTGTGGTGTGTGTGTGGTATGTGTGTGTGTGTGTGTGTGTGTGTGTGTGTGTGTGTGTGTGTGTGTGTGTGTGTGTTGGTAGATGCACGTGTGTGCTTACATGGTTTATGCGGTGTACGGGTCTAACGTTTGCAGGGCAAAATTGGTCTTCTGCTTTACTTGTGCCTCAGGTGCGTGTGTGTGGGGGTGGGGGGATGTGTGTGTGTGTGTGTGTGGGTGTGAGTGTGTGTGTGTGGGGGGTGTGGGTGTGTGGGGGTGGGTGTGTGTGAGTGGGTGTGTGTGGGGGGTGTGGGTGTGTGGGGGGTGTGGGTGCGTGTGTGTGAGTGGTGTGTGTGTGGGGGGGTGGGTGTGTGGGTGGGTGCATGTGTGGGTTGTGTGTGTGTGTGTGTGTGTGCGTGCGTGTGGGTGGTGTGTGTGTGGGTGGTGTGTGTGTGGGTGTGTGTGTGGGTTGTGTTTGTGTTTGTGTGTGTGGTGTGTGTGGTGTGGGTGTGGTGTGTGTGGGGTGTGTGCGTGTGGTGTGTGTGTGGTATGTGTGTGTGTGTGTGTGTGTGTGTGTGTGTGTGTGTGTGTGTGTGTGTGTTTGTTGGTAGATGCACGTGTGTGCTTACATGGTTTATACGGTGTACGGGTCTAACGTTTGCAGGGCAAAATTGGTCTTCTGCTTTACTTGTGCATTTAGCTTCATGATTTACCTAGTTTTAATAATTACATTTTTGCTATATCATTTTTTATTCTTATGTATCCCATTACAAATAATAATAATATGAGGTGGAAAAGTATGATGAAATTATGATACAATGGCAGCAATTTTTATTAGCTCTTTTCTAAACAACTGTGAGTATTATGGACTGACCATATTCATAAGGTTTTAGCCGATATGATGCTCAGAATTACAATTTTGATGTCGCCATTATTTAAGTAGTGACTAATATGAACAGTGTCAGACGTGGAGGACTTGACGGAAATACCCAAAATGTAACTTTGACTCACCGCTGGCTGATGCACTCACCACTCATTATAACTGACTGACTGACACACACAAAAATCAGTTGCCTGAAATATTTGTAGTAAATATGAGCAATTATTTACAACATAGGATATAAAAAGGTCTCAAAATGAATGCCAGATCTCGAAATAATCTAAAACAACATGTATAACAGTGTGAATTCACTTTAGCTCGAGCACAGTTAGAAACTGGCATATCCACATTTTATTGGCATTCTTGTGGTCGTGTGTCATGCGATATGATGTGAATTTATGATGACAACAATCAACCTTTGTATTTTAAGAATTTGTTTACACGTAAAAACTTCACATCTGTAACGATCTGGATTCAGGTAATAACTATTCAGAATACAGGCCCTGTCTTGAGCTCTAGACTGGTGTAGGCAGATGAAATCGTGCATAAGGTTACTCAGCAGTGGAAATAATTGTACCACTGCATTTACTATTAATGCGAACAGGAAGTTTGTGTTGCTTGGCAGATTCAAAAGAACACAAAAGTCTACACAGAGTACCAAGCGATTATGACTTTCCCCCTCCGGCCGCCCAGCCAAAGTCACAGAAGGCCGCCAAAAGGTAACAATGGTTTTTCAGGTTATCACATATTATATATATATATTAAAAAAACCAGTCACATTGACAAAAAAATCATATGCATTTTTACTTAAGAAATGGAAAGGTACGCTGTTTAAATATCCTGTACTGTTTACTGTATTCAAATATTCCCACTAGCAGCAAAGTTACAGGAATTTAAAGAGGGGACCTATCACAAGTTACTTAAGGAGGAAAATGAGTTTTAAAGTTGAAACTCATTATTCACATGAAAACCACAATTTATGATGGCATAACACAACAACTGTTGCAATTACCTTATAAAGTCCTGTGAGGCAAATGTAGGTGTATTGGCTTTATTATACTGAAAACATTATCAAATTCTGAAGGGTAATTATAAAGTTACACGATATTAAATAGGACACCCGTCAAATTTGATTGCAGGAGAAACGAACTTGTAGAGTTTGAAATTATTATAAGCCCTGCCAAAATAAAATGTTACTGCATAATATAATATAATGATGGTACTTTTAAACGATGATAGTGTCACTGGAAGATAGTTTTTAGTCAAGTGACATCCATGCAATGGCATCATGCTGAAAATTTTAATACATGTCAAATTTTTCTTCTTGCACATGTTGCGTTGTGAAATAAAGTTACTCTTACTGTGATGCGAACGTGTCTCCGTGTAACACTGATGCATTTTAAAAGAGCATTTTCACTTTAAAAGAACAATCTTAATATTCGATCATTTTTAATATGTAATATTTATCAACTATTTTATTATTTATTTATTGTAATATAATTAACTATTATTTATCAGTATGAGTATTTTTGTATTATTAAGATTAATATTATTTATTGAAATTTTTTGTTTTTTACTGATCTATTTATTTTACAACTACGTCTCTATTTTTTATTTTTAGGTAATCTGTATATTCATGTAAAGTGTAATACGCCTCTGAATGGTTGGTTTTATTGCTAGATATATGGCGTAGACAAATACTGTATTTATTATTATATTATATTATTATGATGCATGCGTGTGTTTGCAGTCAACTCGACGTAACGCAGCTGGTACTAGGCAAGCCACCAGGTGGCTGGCAGCGAGGCGACAACCTCCAGAACGAAGACAGCAACAAGGAGAACGTCGAGACGCACTGCAGTTTCGACAGCGTCAACGAGGTCTACGTGGACGACCTCGTGGGCGAGGGCTTCGAGCGCCTCGCCGTCATCCGTGCACTCAGCATTGCTCACAACAACCTCGACATGGCCCGTGACATCCTGCGCGAATTTGTGCCTCGCCACTGACTGAGACGACCGCCAGTTTAGGAAATTGCAAGCTGTGAAACTGGGGTTGATTGGCAGGAATCCGCGGTGTCGCCGTTCGGTTTTGGCCTGCTGGTGTGGCAATTAGGTCAAGGGTCATAGGGTCGCACGCAAAACAAATGGTTCACATTTTATATCCGACTTTCCCAGTGGCGGAAAACGCTAAAAGTGTTTTTCCGTCATGCGAGAATGTGAACTGGAGAAGCCTGGGCGGTAGCAGTATTCAAAGATGTGTTGAATAAATGTGATGCCATGAACGAGTGAAACTCTAGCTGCAGAAGTCGAAAAGAGGCATTGCAATATACAGAGATGCTGCCATGAAATGTGCACATTGTGGTTTGCCTACAGAACGTTACGTACGCCAGCTGAGTTACGTTCAGGTCTTGGCGGAGATGTCAAAGTTCAATGTTATAGCCATATTAACAGAATCAAGATTCGGAAGGCGGAGGTATGAGAAATATACGAGCCGTTTTTGCGACGCTACGCGCCGAACAATGATATCGGCAGAAATCGCAAACGGATAAAGCCTGATTGTTTTTCTTCGAAGGTGACTTAATGCAAAACATCACCAAGGTACACTACAGAACGTACGTTAAGATTTTGTCAAAGCAGTCGCAAGCGTGTGAAGTCAGTTGGAGATTAGTTGTAGAACACATCAACGTGTCATTGCGTGGGAACCACGGACAATCGCCGCGTATTGGGGGCAAGGCTAAAAGAGCTGGTTGTCTCATAAGACTGATGTCACGACAGTCGAATGCCATTCACTTATTCACTGCCATTCATTGACCCGGGGGTATTTGGCGGTTGTCAGCTTCTGTTGCCCAACGAGATTCAATGTCGGTGCCACATATTTTCATATTTATTTTTGTAATTTTGTTTGAGACGTCTACAACGTCTACATCACGTGCATTACACAGTACTTTGGTCATCGGTCAGATTGACCCGCTCATTTTCTCCTTCCGGTCTGTTAGTTTATCGTTGAGTAGAATCGAGGATATTTATGGGGAATCGAAGACCAACAAAATCGGTGAATATCATGTGTGCTAATTGTAATTTTTTATTGAAATTATTTTAGCATTCATAATTTTTTAAGGGATGTGTAGTTTTTCATACAGTTTTTTCACACGGAACGCGGGGAAATCGTCAAAATCTGTCATGGGAGTTATGAGATAGAAGTGCTGGGGGTGTCTGAATATTATACTTTCATGATCCGATGTAAACAGGCTGATACTTTTGTTGAACCGCATGATGCCAAGATGATATTTTGTACAGAGGTAAATGGTGGCAAATGCCATTCGAAGTGTCTGTGTTGAGTAGTTAAATTTGATAGTCGATATAAACTGTTCAGTTTCTTTAAATAAAATCTAATTAAGAAGAACAACGATGTGAATTGTGAAGACACATCAAAAAACATTTGTCAGCCGTGAAAAATCTAATCACAGGAATATTTATGAGCTTGATAATTTCATAATGTCACGCGTGCCATTATGTGTTCGGTGCCGATGAGTTAAAAAAACAATTGTTGTTTTGATAATTATAGATTCTTGAAAACAGAAACGCATAGTATTTCGGGGTACAATACCGGCTAGCACAAATATGCAGAATTTAAGTTTTGTACCTGACAGTTTTGTGTGTGTGCGTGTGTGTATATAGCAGTTGGAAGAGATTGAAGTACGCAGAATGTGATGTTTGATATAGACTGGCTACTCACACCTTGAGTCAGTGTCAGTATGGACAGAGCTGTGCCAGCGAATTGTGTCGGTTCCATGGGAACATTGAGGTAACCACTGCCGGACTAAGCCACCATGTAGTCACTACTGGGGTGCATGTTATTAGCGATTTCGTTCGCAGTAAAATCGTGCGTCGAGCATAGCAATCCTTCCGGTTTCGGCTCATGCCTATTTACATGTATGTACGACTACTGGAGAATTCGGTCGTAGTCTGAGTGAAATTGAGAACCGTGATTAATTAATATTATGTAACGATATAACCATTGTCAAGTTTGTTGGAATGTCGGAAAACGACAGGTATGTTGGTGCGAGAATACACGAAAATATACATTTTAGTTGATAAATCTGGCACAGCATGAATTTGCCACTCTGAAGTGACGTAGCCAACCAACCTAGGATATTGCATTTTTAACCAGTATTCACCATGACAGACGTGATGGTTTAACGCCTGTCACAGACGACAGACAATACAGACCCAGCCCCCCTTCCAGGGTCAAGGGTCACTGGTTTTGATACTTGCTTTACAACGTAGGGCTCAGCTGCGATAGGGGGTTGAGGCTAACAAGGGGTGCACAGCTTGAGGGGGTAATATTACATTGCACTGGTGTTTGTGGAAGTACATTCAGACAGCGATGACACGCCGAGTTGGAGGTGGACCGTGGAGTGTGTGTCACTTGTGATAAATGGCAAACTGCAACTGTACATAAGCTTGTGACGGCGTCGGCGTCGGCGTCGGCGTCGGCAGTTGTGACGTGGACACTTACTTATCTACACAATAAAAATATTATATATGTACACGTCAATTGAGCACATAACTTTGCATTTGTATAAAATAAAACGGCTTCACATTGTGGCTGTATGTTATGTTGGTATTGCGTTGTCATATTGCCAGGTTTGCACGCATTTAGTCACATCTAGCACTCATTCACTGCTGACTTCAGAGGCAGTGGGAGTTAAGTAATTAGTAAGTCATTGTAACTTCTATAACACCAATATAAAAGAAAATCCAAGCTCAGAGGCACAACAAACAAAACCATTTGGGGAAATCATAAACAGGGTTGGGCAAAAATGATCATTGGAAGATGGAAGTGCTGAAAGCATTATTACAAATAATATAAATACTATTAGGTCAGTACTTGTTCAGCTTGGTGGATGGAACAAATTATATCATAGCGGTAATAATGACATTTGGAATACATTTTAAAAACTGACACAATCTGTTAATGAAAGCTGCAAGTTGAGGAAAACAACGTGGCATCTCAGTTGGCTGCCTTGTTTGCCTTGTTTATTTTGGTCTCCGGATGTCATCACTTGGGCGACCATTTTGTAAAATCTGTCATCTAGTTACACATAAATCACATCTTAAAACGTTAATTTGCTATGTCTTTATTAGCAACAATGAGAAAGTGCTGCATATACATAAAATGACATTTCTAAATACATCACTATTCATTTTTGTTTATAATTTGTAACAGTCGTAGATTGCTGGAACCTGAGGTCATCTACCACCTCCAAGTTGTCACAGGCACGATATATGTCACTCATGAACACGAATGGAAATTATGAGAACAAGAATATATATATATATTGACATCAGGTACGCATTGTCTTAAACACATTACCTTAAATATACTACACATCAAAATTGCCTGTTGCTCGCCCGTACATTTCAGTGTGTTCGTAATTAAGCCACAATCTGATCTGTTTTGTCAAGTTTCCATGTATATAGTCAACAATCCCAGGTATCTTACTAAACCTAGTCCCTCCACAATATCATCGCCGGCAAAAGACATGTTATATTAGTGAACAAACAACAATACAATTAATGAGTATCACATGTTAAAACAAGGCCATTGTATACCTGGCACAAAAATATAACTTCTGTGGGTTACATTCAATGTTGAATGTACTTTCGACGTGGCAATGGATATCTATGAATGAATAGTTTCGGCACATTAATTGCAGCATGGCTGAATACTTACAAATAATGTTCGATTGAATATATTTGCCAAGGAGTAAAGTGTAAAGCATTTTAAGCACTTCTAAAGACTAAACAAATTAATACTGTGTTCTGTAAGAACTTCCATTTTATTAAACAGTGAAAATTAAACAGATTTATTGACAGTTTCTATAATATATCATGTATGGGACTAAGTGAATAACATTGCTAAATTGTATGTTTAAATAATTTATGACGCCAAATGTAGCCCAACATGATACATTTACCTGTACTATGGAAATAGCTTTAATATAGGAATTAGCCTGGAATGCAATATTTAAACACAATGACTTAATCAAAAATATACATTTAAACAGAGTGCCTTAATCAAATATACAACTGATAGGCACAAGGTAAACATGCACTTTGAACTCCACTGAACCTTAAGTTTTAACATTTTCATCCAATTCAGTTAACATCTGTATATAGGTGTTAATATAGATTCGCAATCACACAGACTGGAATATACCAATGGAAAATTGAACATACTATTATGCATATAAACACATAGAACCATACGTACACCCATAAACATACAATTGGCACCCACTAATGGGACACAGAGATTTGGGTACAGTGGCCACACAGAGCTGCCCTGAACATGCATTCAGTGATGTTCCTTGTAGGCAGTTCCATTGTATTTGTGGTAAATTTTATGGGATGAACTTTAAAGTTCAGAAGCAGCCCCACGTCCCTACTAGTGAATTGGGTTATGTAAACATGAGCTCACTGGAGTTGTATATTGTGTCCTGTACATGTGTGCTATATACACACACATATACACCCATATACAACACATACACACCCATATACATTTTTATCGACTGATTGTGTAGGTGCTAGTAGTGTTAATATGTTTAAAAATAAAACCGACATATACGTAAGAAGGGTGGGGTACATTTAGGTAGATAGGTTGGACTCTCGATGAGCCAAAGGGCTTCCTTATCCACCTGCCATCTAGAGTTGAATCTCTAGGTGGCAATCTTGTTAAATCTTGTTAAATATACAATACTTATACACGCCCACACACACATACACTCATAGAGATCCACAAACACGTGTATGTGTGTTATGTTGCAAACAAACACACACACACACACACACACACACACACACACAACACACACACACACAACACACATGCACATACACTGAGCTACAACAAATCTCAACTTAAAATACGATGCAAACGTCACGAACTGACTGAGATGGAGGCCACTGCTTATGATATAAGATGGACTTTTCCCAATGAATGAATACTCGTAAAATCCACATTACAGTAGTAACAGGTTACAGCTGTAACAGTAAAACCAAACTAAGACAATGCTGCAATAAAATTAAAACCAAACATGTTCTTCATGGTGGAATTTGTACATGGAATGTGGAGTTATTTACAGTTTGGTTGTATGAGCACTTGGCCGTTTGAGACAAGGAAGACTAAACATCCTCAGGCTGGACAATTGTATACTCCTTCTTCATTCCCTCATTCCATCTTCATCCTTTGTTCATCTTGATGATGATTGGTACTAAAAAAAGATCAAAATAATAATTCATCCGTCAAGTGACATTTTGCGTGTACAGCTGTATTGTCATTAAGTCATAATTATGAGATAACTGTTGTGCTTACATTCTTAGAAAAAACTTTAGTATGAAATCACAAATTCAATGAGCAGTGTCAACATTACAAAGAGATAAATGGACATACGGCTGTACAGAGACTTGTGGTGGATAACTTAGGTTTTAAAAGTAATTTTTAAATGAAAGTGGAAATGAAATATATTCAATTGGTCTAACTCTAAGAAGGAACATATTCCAGAAGCTGTGCCGCTACAGAAAAAGCTCTCATTCCAAAGTCAGCATTAAACGTAGGAGCAAAAAGTAAACATACAGTGTACTAGAAAAATGCAGATTTTAAAGAGAAAACTGATAAGTTTCTTTTGTAGGGCACACTGTGAGAGCCACTGCTGCTCACAGTGATGACAGTAAAGCCAAACTGAGATAAAATGTTAGACTTGCAAAAATATTTAATATGTATTTTCTTCAGATTATCAGTGTTATTCTAGTGTCATTGTCAGAAGCAGTCAACGTGTTGTTCTGTGTATAGTTACCCTACTGTGATGGCACTCACCAATGATGACACCAAGTAACACAACGACCACCAGAGCCATGATCATCCTCATCTGTCAACACAGAGGACCAGTCCGAGGCAGGGACCAATGACACAGGGAAGACATATTTTAAAAACTTGTACAGTTCCGAGTGTTGGTGTACGATACCACAATACTAATTCAATTGAAGGAAGAAAGCTTCATTGACCTGGATGCAATGCATCACTCTTGACAGAATAGTGCGATAGTGACACCATAACGAAAGTGTTTTGTAATTATATGATAACCTATGGATTCAATTGTTTGACTGTCTACAATTCCTGTAATCACAGTTATATTTTATGTCAAACAGACATCACATAACTTCAGTATATACATTGTCTTGACTTACAACCAAAATCAGTCTCACACACACACATGCACACACATGCACAAACATACACACACCCACACACTCACTCCCCCCCCCCCACCCCCACCCCCACATGCACACGCACACACACAAACAGAGCACAGTGGCTCAGGGGTAGAGCTTTGGACTCTCAACTACAAGAACCCGGGTTTGAATCCTGTGCTGCCGTGTTAAAACCTTGGGCAAGTTTTTTCACTCTATATTGCTCCAGTTCACTCAGCTGTATAAATGAGTACCTGGCTATAGACAGTAATGGATATGTGTACGAGCAGCCTTCGCGCATTAATTGCAGCATATGGTTGGATGCTTCCCAGAGAAGCCGAGATGGTGTCTGAGTGAACAGGTCTGTCAGGGAAGTAAAGTGTAAAGCGCTTTGAATGGTCCTGAGGACTGGATACTGCACTATATAAGAACTTGACTTTTTATACACAGAGACACACACACTCACACACTCACACACTCACACCCACACACACACACACACAAACATATACACACACAGACAAACATACACATACAAACATACACACACACACACACACACACACACACAGACAGACACACAGACAGACACACACAAACATATACACACAAACATACACACACATACACACACACACAGACACACACACACACACACACACACACACACACACACACACACACACACACAGACACACACACACACACACACACACAGACACACCCAGACACACACAGACACACACAGACACATACACACACACAGACACACAGACACACACAGACACACACACAGACACACACACACAGACACACACAGACACACAGACACACACACAGACAGACACACAGACAGACACACACAAACATATACACACAAACATATACACACACACACAAACATACACACACAGACACACACACAGACACACACACACACAGACACACACACAGACACACACAAACAGACACACACACAGACAGACACACACACACACACACACACACACACACACAGACACACACACACACACACACACAGACACACACACACACAGACAGTCAGACACACACACACACACACACACACACACACACACACACACAGACACACACACACACACACACACACTGTGTCCCTCCTACCTTGCACTGCCTCCACCACATGACAGACTTGAGGCCCTTGGCCCGGGACTGGAACAGGTCGGACGTGGTCGACAGGTGCTCTACAGACACCACCACAACGATGACACAAACAGACACAGATGGCTTCCTCATGTCTATTAGTTGAAAACAGCTCAGATGAGTCAATGTTCAAATGTCTACATGTGTTGTGTGTGATATAGAGATCCTTCAACCAACAACTGCAGTTGTTGATGATAATAATAATAATGTTGAGCGCCACATCCAACACTGTTCCCAGCACTTTACGTTCCACAGCATGCAGTACTTGTAAGAAACAAATAGTTAAATAGATTAACTAAATAAATAAAATATTATATTTCAATAAAAACAATGGTGTTATATATGCATGAAATTGCTAAATAAAATAATTGAGATCATATTATTATTGTTGTTTTACCACAAAAATAATAAACTAAGATTAATGTAGAGATCAATACTAGACCAAAATCTATATAAAATAAATATATAAACAGACAAAATAAACATTACACATGATCAGCTTTTGTAAAAGAGTGTTGGTAATCATCAAAGTTATGTAAACATTACGGTGAAATGGTGAATCTTCAGCACAGATTTTAATCAGTCCAGTGATGCTTTATGGTAACAGTTAACGGCAGAGTATTCCACACTGGTGTCGCTGCGTGAACAAGTCAACGGCTCTGCTGTGTGTTCTCGGCATAACTTTTTGTACGTTGAAGAGACAGAGACAGAGACAGTGATAGTGACATGGACATGGACAGACTCTCACCTGATTTGTCCTGAAGATCCTCCAGTCTGTCTCCACGCTCCATCACTTTACCAATGTTGTCTCTCATCACATCCACAACTTCATGGACCTGGCCCTGAAGTCTACACAACACAACACTCTCTCTTAGCACATCTGTCTGCACCACTACTTGTCTAATTATAACCAAATTACTGGATGACATTCTAACTTCTAGCTTCTAAATTCACTTCCAGGATCCGTAAACGCTGGAAAAAGCTTTCATATGTAAACACTTGAATGAAACAACTGTATACATTTTTTTAATATACACAGCATTGGGTCAGAATGCATACTGTACATATTGTCTGCCTAATGTCAACATATGGACCTCAGAGTCACATTTACTTGTTGTATGTGCCCGGTTGAGTCTGGAATAAAGTTATTGAATTGAATTTATATATATATATGTATATATATATATATATGTCTATATATATATATATATATATATATATATATATATATATATATATATAGACATATATATGTGTGTGTATAACCTTTCCTTATCACACAATGGAGATAAGTAGAGAGAGAAATGAAAGAAAGACAGGAAATAATAAAAGGAAAAAAGACACACCTGGTAATCTTGCCATCTTCCTGAATGAGCCTGCTGGGCTGAACACTGGGCCCTCTGCAACAGACACAGCCATTCACCGGTGACATCCACAGACAGGCACTGATTGATTCATCTACAATGTCTCTTATATGTGGTTTTGGTTTTTATAATACTTGTATGATGTGCACAGATTATCTGTCAAAGCCATCAGTCAATCACATGTATATCCTGGAGTCCGTAGTATATATAAAACGTTATATCGGTGATGTTTAACTGGACATTTCTGTCTGTTTTTGTTTCATATTGTATATATATATATGTATATATGTATATATATATATATATATATATATATATATATATATATATATATATATATATATACAACATGAAACAAAAACAGAAATGTTCAGTTAAACATCACCGATATAACTTTTTATATGTACTGCAGACTCCAGGAATCACTATGTCTTCTTCCACAAAATAATTTTCCAGCGTATGTAAATTTCTTGAAGATATAACAACAACTAATGCTTTAGCAACATGGTAAAAACATTGGGTAGGCAAAATATTATGATTTTGGTAACATCAGCTTAGCAAATATTTACCTCAAGAAAAAGTCATCGTCGTCTGAAGCACTTTCTAGCAATGCTTGCTGAAAAACAAAACAGGGAATTAAGGAAATATAAGGTAACTAAGAATAATATGTCATAAAATATATATACCAGCACTATCCGGTATACACAGACTTCTTCATAATAAATTAAATTTATAAAAAAAATTATTTGCATAAACACAACAGACAATAAACATTATACATCAGTAGCTAAAATACCTCCACCATAAATTTAATAAAAGTAATACTAAATCTGTGATATTTGATTCTATGTTCACTAATTACAATCCTTTCTTAAACATATATAAACACACACACACACACACACACACACACACACACACACACACACACACACACACGCACCCATGCATGCGCGCACCCACACACACACCTACGTGCCGTTACATTATGAAGTAGTTTCATAGTTTGAATCTACTGCAATGCCTGTTTTTTTGCCTCACAAGCAAAAACTTTTAAGACTTACCCGTTCTGGTCCTTTTTCAATGTCACCATCCCGTTTGAATTTTGGTGGCATGGTAAGGGTCTACCTGCATAATAATGAACACAAGATCTTAGTAATTCTATTCATCTGTTGAATACTTGCTTTGATAATGATAATGCTTAATCCTCTGGTTTTGCTGAACCACTGAGCTGACATTTTGGAAGAATATTATCACTAAAGACGCCATTAGTATTGCATACAGCATATACATTAGAGAAACATTGTTTGGTCTGGTAGACATCATCCACACATTTTCAGTAGCACCTCCCCCATCCTACAATATCATCTACCAAGTTGACAGGAGTGAAGTTGAAGTTAGTTACAAAAAATCTGAATATATAGCACCTCCCGCTGTCTTCTCAATAATGCATGTCATCATTGTCATGATCCAAAAAAGTACGACACCAGAGGCGTGGTGAACTGGTGAATTTGACAAGAGGGGTGCTGAAGCTGCCACTGAACTCGTCCAATATTAATATTGTTCCAATGCCAGTGGTTGTTTTTTGGCTTGCAGAATGTTGTTTCTTCTAAAAACACATTTTAAACCACGCTACACTGTACATGATTCAGTACTTTTTCAGGTTAGGCCTGCACATCGAAACCCCCCACAACAGTCTACAATCACAACATATATCTACCTAAGCATTATATTGATTATACTGTTGGGTTGTAAAAATTTAAATTACTGTCTTTTATTGATCTAAATGTAAACTAAATACACTTGTTTTGTGCATAAGTGTATACATTATTGTCATTACAGAAAACTTCAGGAAGTGGCGTCAATGTAGGTCTCTTGCTACCACCTCCATGTGTAAATGCATGTAAACACTTGATATACATCTTGTCAAAATTTCTTCAACACAACTATAGACAGGTTTACCACTGCCCTGTAGACCTAATTACCCTAATCTTATACCTTCCACATCAGAACTATGATCTCCAGTGAATGTCAAAGTAGTGCCGTGCCATCTAGCAGATTTTGTGTGAAACTAATGTTTATGCACAAAATGAGTGAATTTCGTGTTCATTTTCTTTGATGGACGACTATAATTTTAATTATTTTATCACGAAACAATTATAGTCATAGACATAGATGTACAGTTTATGGCTATGCATGATGTCTTTGATGAGTGAAAACGCCAAAGGACGAGACAATTTGCAGAGCAGTGACGTCACTGCTCTGCACATTAGAGTGAATTCATGGCTCTGCGAATTATGGAAAAAGTTTTTTCATGTTTTTTTCATGGCTCCTAAACTGCAAAAGAACATGATTCAACCTGTTTAGACTTTAGTAAACAATCAAGCTATGGGTTTGGACTCGAGTCCGGGTAACTCAGTAACGGCTCATGCCATCTTGTTCATCATCGTCATGATCAGCATGCCTGGTTTTCTTCATATTGGACTTGATAATTATTACGGAGGCCTAATTATTATCGTCACGAGCTTGTGATTTGTCTTGACTCAGTCCGAGTCTCGGTCTTGTTTCTTGACACTTATCATATTTCATGCGTGCGAATTATAATAATCTGCGGTTTTGTGCGAATATATTACGGTTGCGATTTACATACACACAAGAGCACAGTTTCTTATTGCAATCAGTGATACCTTTCTACGTCTATACCCTGTTTCTGCAATGTTTCCGAGTTGTTTTTGACGTTTCTGTCACCTGCTGTCAACCGATCTAGTCACTTCCGCTTCCTGTTTACGTATGGTGTGCAAATCAGACATTTCCAATAAATATGGCGAGCCAAACTGAGATGTAAATTGGCAACTGCGTATGATCGATATCATTTTTATAACAATAATATATAAACATAGAAGTATAAGAAATTCATCAATTATTAAGTAATTAAATTACAATTACCTAAATATCCATGCTATTTCAAACAAGGTGGCAGAGATTATGGAGAGTGTGTTTTATTGTGGTGGTGAATTAAAAATATTTGCTCAACTTAAAATTTATAATTTAAACACATTGGGCGTATTAACCATTATAGCCATAATGTAATACACATATTTAGTTAATTAAAACAAACGGTTACTGTCGCATTTATCAAATAGATTTTTACGAAAGATAAAACTGATATCTCTATGCGGCATATTTGTGGCGCCACTGCACGGATAAAATCTCAAGTCGCAACACCGCAACTTGCGCAGAAAGCATGCGCGATGTGGCAAGCTGTTTTGGAGGTTTGGCAAGCGTAAACGGGGCGAGTATGACACCTCTTATAACAAACAAGTTTAAAGAAATTGTATAAAGAGCAGTGATTTGCATTCTGAAATATGTTCTGTTCGGCGAATGTATCGCACGCTGGATTGTGTAGCTGCCATATCTGCGCGGATGACGGAACTGTCGTGCCGGGGGCGTACGTCGCTGTCAAACATTTCCACAGCACCGTGTCCGGAGAACTTTTATGCAGCGGATCACCTATTTAATATAGATTGTTCCTGTAGTAGTAAAAGCATCTTTTTTCGCTGCAATGACTTTTCGATGAAAACGTGAAAATATTGTAGAGAGATTGCGTTTCAAGGGCATCTGTAAGTTGACGATTTATTTTCATTTTCGTTTATTTCATGACTCGTCTCGTGCAGTGCCAGTCACTGACGGATACTCCAACAACAAGACTGCGTGTGCAGAACGATAATCTTTACTAGTTTAGGCCTACATCTGTTTGCCATCATGGCAGGGTGTGATCTCCTCGAGTTATCTCGCCACCTGAAACAGGAGCGCCTTTATGTTAGTTCTGAACGAGAGTTGCTGCATAGACTCCATGAGGAAGTCTTGCATGCAGCCGACCAGCTATACCATGTGTCTTGGATCACCCGGCAGCAGAAACACAACCTGCAGCAGCTGATACTTGCCAACAAGAACGTGACGCCGAAGATGTGCTCACTTCGTGCCAACTCTCTGGAACACGTCAAGTTTGTCGACGGCTACAAATACCTGTCATATCATGAGTCGAAAATTGGCGAGTTCCTGAAACAGCTATGCAGCAGTCCGCGTGTTCTTGCCATCTGCCTCATGCAGACCGAACAGGTGAGCTTCGATAGCATGCAGAAGTTTGCACAGATTATCGTTGGAGGTCTCTATGGCAATATGGTAATGCAGGATGATGAGAACCACCTCCTTCAAGTTTTGAAGGCTCTTATCGAGTTGCAGATTGCAACCAGTGACAGTCCCCGTCGACTGCTACGCAAGGGTTCTTGTGCATTCAGTGTCATATTTAAGCTGCTCAATGAGGGTCTGTTTTCGGGGAAGTTGTTTCTGACGGCGGGGTTGCGACAGCCAGTGATGCAATTGCTGATGGAAGATGAGTGGTTCTACGATATTGACCCTAGTCGTGCACTCCATCGATTTCCCACCCATGAGCGCATACGCCGCTTCAGTGCTCCTGAGTCGAAGGAGTACGAAGAAAAAACGAGACAATACCGTGAACTGACCACAAACAAACTTGTGATGTTGACGGAGCGATTTATAGACAGCATCCACAGTAACATGCACTGTTTCCCGCCAAGTCTTGCGTGGTTGATATCACAGCTGTATCACAACATCATGAAGAAAGGACAGATCAGCGAGGCGGAAGCAAGGGTAATGTGTGCCGATCTAGCATTCACGTTATTCATATGCCCTGCGATCTGCGACCCAGAACCCTATGGGATTACATCGGATGCACCAATCAGCTACATCGCTCGACACAACCTGATGCAAGTGGCACAGATTCTGCAGGTGCTTGCAATCTCGTCGTCATGTGACCAAGTTGATCCAAAGACTCGGGACCTGTACCAGAAGTTCCCAGAGGTTAGTGTAACTGTTTCTCTGTTTTTGGCTTTTAACCAAAATGACGTCTTGTTAGTATCATAGAAGTTCATTTGATCCAAAGCTGCCGATGTAACCGCCAGGGCGGCCTTACTCCCGATTATGATAGAGATGCTGATTGGTTCTTAGGCCGAATTTGATATAACAAATTAAATAAGGATACATTTTTATCAGATAATGTTGTATTATAAAGATATTCAAAATTAAACTTAATTAACACAAAATAATTAAATATATAAATTTGTAGTTGTTTATCAAATCAGAATTACGGCAGTATTAACCAATATCCGTAAGGTGACAGCATTATTTAGCTTCACACTGATAACATACAAGGATAGCTGTTTATCAGGTAATGCTGTATTATACAAATTATTCAAAATTAAACTTATATTAATACAAAAATAAACAGAAATACATGTTTTCAGTTGTATATAAAAATATGAATTAACCAGTATCCATGAGGTGGCAGCATTGTTTAGCCCACATGGATAGTATTTGAATTAATAACAAATTGATAAAATATACAAATAACATATATACCAATACTGTATATATTATAAATACAACATTTATTTAAATAAAACATTACATTTTATTATCTAACAGTCTTTAGAACTAGAAGATATTGCATGTACATGTATTCTGTGTGCTGATTGACTTATGAAAACACATGGAATATAATAATAATAATAATATATTTTATGTAATATAGCGCCACATCCAATTTCAAATTGTTCGTAGGTTTAACAAGTTTAACAAGGTTTAACAAGTTGCCGTCCAGAACCAAGCTCCAGACGGCATGTGAACAAGGAAGCCTATGGCTTATCGAGTGTTCACTTAAAAAAACAAATTTAATATACAATATTATAAAATGCACTAAAATGCTGCTAATTAAAATGCGTTGTCTCTATAAATACATAAGTAAAATAAAATGTATACGTTGTCTTTAAAAAAATGTACAAGTAAAATAAATAAATACATAAAATATCCTACAATAACACAATTTTTTATAATAATAAATTAATTAAAATAATTATATGAATAAATAATTTAATCAGTATTAAAATAATTTCTAAAACATTTAAGTGTTCAACCTAGGTATAGCCCGCCCTTGCCAGATAATTGTCAATTTTATTTTTAAACATTTACACTGCTGGCATTTACACAATCATGACTTAAATTATTCCAATCAGTTATTGTTCTCTGGGAGAAGGAGAATTTTATTTTATCTAATCTAGAGTATGGCTTGACTAAAGCTGCCTTATGCCCCCTTGTCACACTATCTTCTTTTAGTTTGAAAAAAATGTTGCTATTAATATCTTCATATCCATTCAATATCTTAAAAACTTCTATTAGGTCTCCTCTTAATCTTCTAGTTTCTAATGTTGTCAATCTACATTCTAACAGGCGTCTTTCATAGGATAAATGTTTAAGTTCTGGAATTAGTTTAGTTGCCCTCCTTTGAATTCTTTCAAGTTTATCAATGTCTTTCTTTTGATATGGCCTCCATGCCTGAATGCAATATTCTAAGTGTGGCCTAACTATTGCCTTGTACAATGGTAATCCCCGTATTATTAAAGTCTTATCCAAATATGTGATGTTTCTTCTAATTAATCCTAAAATTTGATTTCCTTTTGCAGTAGCAAGTCCACATTGCTCTGAAACTGTCATGTCGGCACTAACTGTAACTCCCAAGTCCTTTTCTTTTACACTTGTGCCTAATATAGTATTGCCCATAAAGTATTCTTTACTCACATTACCATGTCCAATGTGGATGCATTTACATTTACCAAAATTAAATAACATCTGCCATTTTTCAGACCATTTTACTAACTTGGTTAGATCATCTTGTAAAGTTTCTTTATCTGTATCGGTTTTTTACAATTCTGAACACTTTTGTGTTGTCTGCAAATTTAAGTACTTTACTTGATAAGTCATCATCCAAATCATTTATAAATATCAAAAACAGTATTGGTCCAACACCGACCCCTGTGGAACTCCACTCAAAACTGGTTTCCAGTTTGATATCTCTCCCTCTACTATTACTCTCTGTCTTCTATCTGTGAACCATGCTTGTATCCAATTTATCATACTTTCCCCTATACCGTAGGCTTTTAATTTAATTAACAGTCTTTGATGTGCCACTTTATCGAATGCTTTCTGAAAATCTAAGTATACTACATCCACCGGTGAACCATCATCTACCCACTTAGTAATATCATCTAAAAAACATAAGAGAGTGGTTAGACAAGACCTAGCTTTTAGGAACCCATGTTGAGATTTAGTTATTAATTTGTTTTTTACAAGAAAGTCTACCATGTGTTCTCTAATAAATGTTTCTAATAATTTGCATAATACTGATGTTAAGCTCACTGGTCTATAATTGTCTGTCTTACTCCTCGACCCCTTTTTAAATAACAGTGTTACATTTGCCTCCTTCCATTCTGCTGGAACAATTCCCTCTTTAAGTGATATATTAAAAAAATTTGCAAGTGGTGTACTTATTTCGTTTACAATTTCCTTAAGTAATTTAGGTGTTATTCCATCAACTCCTGGTGATTGATTTGTTTTCATCATTTTAATTTGTTTGGATATCATTTCAGGAGTGACAAACAACTGCCCTAAATTTTGTGATTCATCACCCTCAAATTTCCTAGCAGGTAATGGTAGTGAACTTATATCTTCTTTAGTGAATACAGAGCTGAAATATTAGTGCTTTACATACATTAAAATCCTAAAATACAAATACACATCAGAAGAACAAACACAAATATACTAGTAACATATATATATATATAAATAAATAATAAAAAATAAAAATAACACAAATTATTGAAGCTGAATAAATGTATATATGTATAATAAATATATAAATAGGTTAAATAAAATATTGATAAAAGTACACAAACATTAAATTAACCCGCAAGAACAGTCAGAAAGAAATGTGTCTTTAGGCGTGCTTTGAAGGTGGCTATTTAAACAGACTGACGTCTTAATGTTGTAGGGTTGAGCTGCTTGAGCATTCCATAAGGTCGCTGCTGGAATAGAAATACTGAAAACAGAACATGTGTCTTTATACTGTGTTACTATTTCCCTCTGTGTTGACTCAGTGACGCATGTGTGTGTCTGTCAGGGCTGCATGTCGTTCCTGCTGGATGAGCTGCTGGAAGGGCCGTGTGTGGACGAACCATACCGACTACAGAGTGCCTTGCCGGACTTCCACAAGACGGCTGTTCTTCTCACGCTCACCGATCTCACAGACCTGGTAAGTGAGAAGCAGTGGTCATGCGGTAGAGCACCGGACTCAATCGAGGTGACAGTGGTTCAATCCCACCTACCACTGTTTCGTAACTTAGGCAATTTCGTTCACCCCACATGTGCCTGTGTCTTTCGGAAGAGACACTAAAAGCCGATGGTCCCTTCTATCTGGTGTCTATGCCAGGGGAAGTAAAAGATCCCACACAGGGGGTAAATGTGTAACCTGTAGTGGACTCACTAATTCTAGAGAGGACAACTCCTGCGTTAGCCCAAGTTTGGAGGTAAACCATCTAAGACCTAAGTGCTCTATGGATTCATAGTTTTGATATATATATAGTGTATATATATATATATATATATATATATATATATTTAAAAAAACAAAAACTGTTGCGTCTTATGTGCCAATGCTTATTTTTATGTCACCACATAACTTCAAGGGAACAGTTGGAACACTCTTCCAAATGCACCTGAGTGGATCATTTTGAAGCTGCCTAGTATTGACATATATAGAACTGGGTGTGATAATAAAGTATTAATATTATTTTAAGAACATTAAATTAATTGCTAAATATCTTTTTTTGAGTTCATGTTTTTAATTACAAAATGTTCTTAGTGTTAGCAGCGTGTTGGTGTCAGGGCCTTGTGCAGGATCAAATTATGCCAGTCACACGTTTTGGTGGACACATGGATTTTAAATCAAATACACTACAAGCCAGTCGAAAATTGTTTCTACCTGTCCAGTTGACAGGTGGATGGGTCTCTGCAGCTAGTGTGTCAACGGTTCTTTTCTGATACGTATTTACAACATGAAGAGTGATCATGACATACTAGATACACAAATGATCATTGATTCAGACAGATCGGACATTAAAGTCATTATGGTGGATTAACAGCGAGATTATGTGGATGGCTTTGTGGATTAGCGAAATGATCTACGTCACAGGGTATATTGGGTGTTTCCGGAGCAACCTCGAGGATTTCCGTGGAAAGTTATGATTTTTGATTTAATTTATCGATTTTCAATTAGATAACAGATGCTATCGCGAATTATATTGATAGATTGGGGAACAACTACAAGGACTGGACATATTCACAAAAATCATGTTATTGATGCTATATACCCTTTAATTGTGTTCAGTGAAATTATGTTAGATGTAAAACTAAGTCATTCATGTTCATTACAGGTGAACGTCATCAGACAGGCAGCCAACAGTCTGGAAGAAGACGACCCAATTCGCAAACAAGTGGACGCCTGGCTCGAGAACCTTCCCAGCACTGCCATCTTAAACAGTCTACATTCCCGTCATGCTACCCCCAACACCACCCCCCAGGGCACACCCCCTGGCACCCCGTCCTCATCAAAGAAAACACCGAAAGGTTAGGAGCAATGCACGTTTTAGTGGTGTAGTTTTCATTGCAGTGTATCTGAAGTAGATTTGTTTTAACAAGTTTGAGAACAACACTGAATATTGTGTTTATTACTTTGTTGAAGTACTTAAAGTAGGTCTGTGTACTTCTGTCTTACCACGTAGTTGCATGTTACTATTTAATGTAGATCTGTGTCATTACTTTACCCTGTTCATGTCACCACATTTCTCTATGTCACCATTTAACCCTGTCTGTGTCATGACCTTTCTGTGTGTCATGTTAGGCTAGTGCTGTCGATTGCCAATTGCATCATAGGTGAAATGGTTTGCTATTTGGCGAAAATAAAATACAGTCTTCGCCAAATGGGCGAAACATTATTTTGGTCATTGTTATTGACGTTATCAGCAGTACATGATTGCATTATTCACCGCCCAGCTCTGTATGACCCTACATCACACCGACCCAAATAACCAGTCAGCGTGATGTGCCTAGCAGGGTAAACAATAGGTCGCTAATCCCTCCATTTAGCTACATTTATAGACAATAGCAGGGCTTAATTCAATTAAGAATTGTGTTGCCAGGACCATGGGGACCTGCTGGATGACATTAGTTACAAGTTTGAGTCTACTACCCAAAGGTGTACCTGACAGGTTCCCTATTATCGCTCAGTGTTGGCGCAGTCACATGGCATGACCATTGAATAATCAATGTACCATCCAGTAAATTTTCCACAAAAATGTCAATAATATTTTATATTGTTGATCTATTTCATGTATATTTGACAAGTCTCATAACCAGAACACATTACTGTGTAATGAAAAGTTGCATGTCAAAACATATATTAATTTACTTATCATTTACATATAGCCTCTGTCACCCAGGCCAGAATTACAGTCGATATGTATATATGTATATATGTATATGTATATGTATATGTATATGTATATGTATATGTATATATATATATATATATATATATATATATATGTATATATATATATATATAATTACAGTTAACTAATTTGGAAAAATATATCTGCACTATTTGAATCCCTGTGTGACAACAAAAGTAGAGTAGATTTTTCTAAATTATACAACCTTGTTATAAAATGTTATCTTTCAACTTCTACAGCTGTATAGATGAAAGATGTCCCATTAATTTATTTTGGTATTTGCAAAATTCTCAGTGTGTTTCCACTTAACCCTGCCTGTGTCACCATGTCCCTGTGTGTCACCACATAACTCTGCCTGTGTCACCATGATCCCTGTGTGTCACCACGTAACCCTGCCTGTGTCACCATGTCCCTGTGTGTCACCACATAACCCTGCCTGTGTCACCATGTCCCTGTGTGTCACCACATAACCCTTCCTGTGTCACCATGTCCCTGTGTGTCACCACACAACCCTGCCTGTGTCACCGTGTCCCTGTGTGTCACCACATAACCCTGCCTGTGTCACCATGTCCATGTGTGTCACCACATAACCCTGCCTGGGTCACCATGTCCCTGTGTGTCACCACACAACCCTGCCTGTGTCACCATGTCCCTGTGTGTCACCACACAACCCTGCCTGTGTCACCATGTCCATGTGTGTCACCACATAACCCTGCCTGTGTCACCATGTACATGTGTGTCACCACATAACCCTGCCTGTGTCACCATGTCCCTGTGTGTCACCACATAAACCTGCCTGTGTCACCATGTCCATGTGTGTCACCACATAACCCTGCCTGTGTCACCATGTCCCTGTGTGTCACGACATAACCCTGCCTGTGTCACCATGTCCCTGTGTGTCACCACATAACCCTGTCTGTGTCACCATGTCCCTGTGTGTCTCCACTTAACCCTGTCTGTGTCACCACATAACCCTGCCTGTGTCACCATGTTCCTGTGTGTCACCACATAACCATGCCTGTGTCACCATGTCCCTGTGTGTCTCCACTTAACCCTGTCTGTGTCACCATGTCCCTGTGTGTCATCACACAACCCTGCCTGTGTCACCATGTTGCTGTGTGTCACCACATAACCCTGTCTGTGTCACCATGTCCCTGTGTGTCTCCACTTAACCATGCCTGTGTCACCATGTCCCTGTGTGTCACCACATAAACCTGCCTGTGTCACCATGTCCCTGTGTGTCACTACGTAACCCTGCCTGTGTCACCATGTCCATGTGTGTCACCACATAACCCTGCCTGTGTCACCATGTCCCTGTGTGTCACCACATAACCCTGCCTGTGTCACCATGTCCATGTGTGTCACCACATAACCCTTCCTGTGTCACCATGTCCCTGTGTGTCACCACATAACCCTGCCTGTTTCACCATGTCCCTGTGTGTCACCACGTAACCCTGCCTGTGTCACCATGTCCCTGTGTGTCACCACATAACCCTGCCTGTGTCACCATGTCCATGTGTGTCACCACATAACCCTGTCTGTGTCACCATGTCCCTGTGTGTCACCACATAACCCTGTATGTGTCACCATGTCCCTGTGTGTCACCACATAACCCTGCCTATGTCACCATGTCCCTGTGTGTCACCATTTAACCCTGTCACCCATGTCACTGTCACGATGTCATATGTGTGTTTCAGGGCGTGACCGTCGCCGTCTGCTGCCCAACCACCTGGAGCCCCCGGGGGTGAGTGGGTCTGACTCAGATGACGGGTCGACCCCGCAGTCAGCCCAGGTGGAAGACGTCCTTGTCATCTCCCTCGGAGTTCTCTCCGAGTGTCCCGGCATGCTCCCTGAACACAAGGTACACACTGTTACCCAGCTACAGTGTGGGTGTGGGTGGAGGGGGTGGGTGTGTGTGGGTGTGTGTGTGGGGGTGTGTGTGTGTGGGTGGGTGTGTGGTCGTGTGTGGGTGTGTGTGTGGTCGTGTGTGGGCGTGCGTGCATGTGGTGTGTGTGTGTGAGCGCATGCCACTGTATTGTGGTATTGTGTATGACTGTGTGTGTTAACTGTGTTTGTGTGTATATATGTGTGTGAACATTCCCCCCAAGATGGTGTGTACTTTGAGACGTCCACTCGGTCATCCAGTGTTGCAGTAGTGATAACACAAGAAAGTTTTGCATGTTTTGTTAATCCTTTTCACTCCAAATGCACACTGATGTATATTTCTTCCTGTTTCTGGGATTTGAACAAATGCACATTTTCAAGATATTGCATGTGATAACCTAAAAAATTAACTTAGCTGTTTTTATTAGCTGTTACCATTTAAAGTTAATAGATCGTATTATTTTAACAACTGTTACTTCTTACAGGTATTTGAGCAGGCTAGTCACCCCCCTTGCCGTGGCAAATGCAATAGTCTCGTGCCGGGAGAAGACAACCCAATCTGTGAGAGTGAGATTCATATCCATGAAAAGCGAACTCGGTTCTCCTTGTCACATGACCAGGATTCGATAGGTAGGTCTATGTAGGTCAAACGTGATTGGTCGAAAGTTGGGTCATGCACACACGATTTTGCAGCACAGTTATCAGAAAATGTTTATGAGTATAGACTTCTGACACCGAATATGATGTATGATCACCCACTTCTGACACCAATTAGAATGTTTGATCACCCACTTCTGACACCAAGTACAATGTATGATCACCCACTTCTGACACCAAATAGAATGCATGATCACGCACTTCTGACACCAAATACAATGTATGATCATGCACTTCTGACACCAATTAGAATGTTTGATCACCCACTTCTGACACCAAGTACAATGTATGATCACCCACTTCTGACACCAATTAGAATGTTTGTTCACCCACTTCTGACACAAAATACAATGTACGATCACCCACTTCTGACACCAATTAGAATGTTTGATTACGCACTTCTGACACCAAGTACAATGTATGATCACCCACTTCTGACACCAATTAGAATGTTTGTTCACCCACTTCTGACACAAAATACAATGTACGATCACCCACTTCTGACACCAATTAGAATGTTTGTTCACCCACTTCTGACACAAAATACAATGTACGATCACCCACTTCTGACACCAATTAGAATGTTTGATTACGCACTTCTGACACCAAGTACAATGTATGATCACCCACTTCTGACACCAATTAGAATGTTTGATCACCCACTTCTGACACCAAGTACAATGTATGATCACCCACTTCTGACACCAATTAGAATGTTTGTTCACCCACTTCTGACACAAAATACAATGTACGATCACCCACTTCTGACACCAATTAGAATGTTTGATTACGCACTTCTGACACCAAGTACAATGCATAATCACGCACTTCTGACACCAAATACCAAACAAAATACATGTTGTAATTCCAAAATTCTATGCTACAAGCTGTGCTGCTCATCAAGACCAGTGTTATAAGCGTAAAGTAGTGACTTGTATGTCACTGACAATTGGCCCTTGTTTGTGTCATGTTGCGTCACAACTCGCGTGACACTTGTAGCCACCAGTGACAATTTGGAGGCGATTTCGGAGGCGGCATCAAGTCACTCGGCTGCTTCTGACATCGAGAATGACAACCTGTCAGACATGGTGTCGGCCAACGTGAGTGGGCGGGGCACTCCGAGCATCAGTGGCAGGGACACGCCCATCTCCCAGGAGGAGTCCCAGGCCGAGGGGGCGGAGGAGGAGAGGAGGGTGCCCAACCTCCCCGTCACCGTCCAGAAGACAAACAGGGAGGACGTCACAGACCGGTTCGGCAAGTTCGACATCAAACAGGAACTGGAAAGTACGTTTGTGGGTGTGTGTGGGGGTGGGTGGGTGTGTGTGTGTGGGTGTGTGTATGTGTGTGTTTGTATGTGTGTGTTTGTATGTGTGTGTTTGTATGTGTGTGTTTGTATGTGTGTGTTTGTTTGTGTGTGTTTGTTTGTGTGTGTTTGTTTGTGTGTGTTTGTATGTGTGTGTTTGTGTGTTTGTATGTGTGTGTATGTGTGTGTTTGTATGTGTGTGTTTGTGTGTGTTTGTATGTGTGTGTTTGTATGTGTGTGTTTGTATGTGTGTGTTTGTATGTGTGTGTTTGTATGTGTGTGTCTGTCTGTCTGTCTTGTTCTTTCTTCTCTTGTTTTCATGGCTTAGATTTTTTTTTAATAAAATTAAATAGTTTAACTGTAATGTTTAAAAAACAATACAAAATGTACCCAAAAAATTAAACATAATAAATGACATTAATAAAATAATGGTTAATTAATAAATTAAATTAATAAAAAATGATGAAGTTGCTAGTGTCATAAAGTATCCTGTCGTCCAGGAGACGAGACCAAGTCGACGGCCAGTGACACGTGGAGCACAGACGTACTAGCGAGTGACTCGGAACCACCGGAGCAGAACCAGCTGGAGCGACTGGAGGAGGTTGCGGAGGAGATGGCAAGACAGAACCTGCTGGGGGTCGGGGTGGCAGAGGCAAGTAAGGGGGGGTGTGAGGGGTGGCAGAGGCAAGTGAGGGGTGGCAGAGGCAAGTAAGGGGGGTGTGAGGGGTGGCAGAGGCAAGTAAGGGGGGTGAGGGGTGGCAGAGGCAAGTAAGGTGGGGGAGGGTTGGCAGAGGCAAGTAGTGGGGGTGTGAGGGGGTGACAGAGGCAAGTAGTGGGGGTGAGGGGTGGCAGAGGCAAGTAGTGGGGGTGAGGGGTGACAGAGGCAAGTAGTGGGGTGTGAGGGGGTGACAGAGGCAAGTAGTGGGGGTGAGGGGTGACAGAGGCAAGTAGTGGGGGTGAGGGGTGGCAGAGGCAAGTAGTGGGGGTGAGGGGTGGCAGAGGCAAGTAGTGGGGTGTGAGGGGGTGACAGAGGCAAGTAGTGGGGGTGAGGGGTGGCAGAGGCAAGTAGTGGGGTGTGAGGGGGTGACAGAGGCAAGTAGTGGGTGTGTGAGGGGGTGACAGAGGCAAGTAAGGGGGGTGAGGGGTGACAGAGGCAAGTAGTGGGGGTGTGAGGGGTGACAGAGGCAAGTAGTGGGGGTGTGAGGGGGTGACAGAGGCAAGTAGTGGGGGTGAGGGGTGGCAGAGGCAAGTAGTGGGGGTGAGGGGTGGCAGAGGCAAGTAGTGGGGGTGAGGGGTGGCAGAGGCAAGTAGTGGGGGTGAGGGGTGGCAGAGGCAAGTAGTGGGGGTGAGGGGTGGCAGAGGCAAGTAGTGGGGGTGAGGGGTGACAGAGGCAAGTAGTGGGGGTGAAGGGTGGCAGAGGCAAGTAGTGGGGTGTGAGGGGGTGACAGAGCCAAGTAGTGGGGGTGAGGGGTGACAGAGGCAAGTAGTGGGGGTGTGAGGGGGTGACAGAGGCAAGTAGAGGGGGTGTGAGGGGGTGACAGAGGCAAGTAGTGGGGTGTGAGGGGGTGACAGAGGCAAGTAGTGGGGGTGAGGGGTGACAGAGGCAAGTAGTGGGGGTGTGAGGGGGTGACAGAGGCAAGTAGTGGGGGTGAGGGGTGACAGAGGCAAGTAGTGGGGGTGAGGGGTGGCAGAGGCAAGTAGTGGGGTGTGAGGGGGTGACAGAGGCAAGTAGTGGGGGTGAGGGGTGACAGAGGCAAGTAGTGGGGTGTGAGGGGTGACAGAGGCAAGTAGTGGGGTGTGAGGGGTGACAGAGGCAAGTAGTGGGGGTGAGGGGTGGCAGAGGCAAGTGGGGGGTGTGAGGGGTGGCAGAGGCAAGTAGTGGGGGTGTGAGGGGGTATCAGAGGCAAGTAGGGGGGGTGTGAGGGTTGACAGGCATTGATATGTCTTGTCTGCCCCTGTTAATGATTACACCAAATGATTTTGTTTGTTGCGCCTCTGAGCTTGCATTTTCAAGGATATAGGCACTGCGGAAGTGTTACAATTATTATTATAAGGAAAATGTACTATAAAACTATTAAAAATAAGGTTTTTTAATGTAAAACCGTTGTTGCTATACCACCAAGGATACCATTTCCATGACATACCGGTAAAAACATCCTGATTATAAAGATTGATTATTGTACTTATAACTAGCACATGTTGTCAAAGAGTGTTTTGTTTGATTAGATTTGTGAGTAACAATTCCACTGACCATTAAAAATGTATTGTTATGTCATGACTTTAATATGTTGGAAAATGTTGCTTCAGTTTGAAGAATGGCCGCATAGGTAGCACTCGACCCACTACTTTATAAGTCACACTTAATTGACCGTATAAAATCTTCTTCACAATATTGACAGGAAGTGTAGGGTGACAAGTGACAGGGACAGGAAGTGCAGTGTTGGGTGTTAATTGTGTGTCACGTTCTGCAGGTGTTTGAGCCGTCGGAGACAGCGAGTGACGCCTGGAGCACCGACGTGCTGGCCAGTGACACAAGTGAGAGACAGGCTGACCGACTGTTGGAACTGGACCAGGTCAGTAGTAGTTTCTTCACCAGCGGTCACTAGTGTTGGTCAAAGCGTGTCGAAGAATGACACAGTTTGACAGAGTGATCGTATACCTAACATTAGATGCAATCTCTCGGACAGATGCCCACAAAATGATCCAAAGATAGCACATTAACAATCAAACAAAACAGAAAGTGAAAGTAAAAAGTGTAGTTTATTGTAGTATAATTTAACCTACTTTGGAGCTAAATTGTCGAAGTTGAGTATGATGTTTCGACCCGTCATCTACGGGCCTTGTTCACATACTGGTGTGTTGCGTCAGATTTCGGCCGGATAATTTGAACAATAATATCATAATACCTGAACAAGGCTCGTAGATGACGGGTCGAAACATCGTACTCAACTTCTACAATTTAGCTCCAAAGTAAGTTAAATTATACTACAATAAACCATTCTTGGAGCAATGAAAAATATATTCAATAAAGTGTAGTTATCTGCACAGTGTTTTTCTCGCAGGATGAGCTGGCCAGTCTGAGCAGTAGAGGTCAAGGGCCGGACGAAGTTGACCTTGATGACCAGAGGGAAGATCGCGAGGACACGCCCCAAGCCTCGGCTCAAGTCTCGGGTGAGGATGACAGACAGTCAGGGTCCGTACAGAGCCTTGAAAGCCTTGAATTTGATTGGACCAAATTCAAGGCCTTGAAATCCTTGAATTTTAGAAAGTAGTCTTGAATATAATTGTGGTAAATAAAATATTTTCTGTTTATTTACATTCATATTATATGTCTACATATGATTTAGCTTTCGTGATTAATTGTGGTAAATAAAATGTTTATGACAAACTAACAGATGTAGGCCAGTGGCAGTCGGGCGGAAGGGAAAGCCGACGCACAAAAATAACTCTCTGTTATTAAAATAAAATAAGTTGGTCGAGTGTGGTGCGATTCATTTGAATTGATGTTTTCAATGTTAATTTACTGCGATTAAAAGTACAGACGTCATTAAAACAGTTTTGAATTTATTTTCCAAATAGCCTTGAAAAGTCTTGAATAGCCTTGAATTTCAAATGTCCAGATGTGTACGGACCCTGGACAGTCCTCGCGTCAACTGTCAGTTACACAGCTCAGATAGATGACAGTGTAAACAGCAAGTGTAGTCAATTAATCATATCAAGTAATCATATTGGAAAATAAAGTTTGTGGTATAATCAGATTCATGATCACCTGATTTAAATCATTATTATAAAAAGTAATTGTACACAGTGGATGCTTATTCTGAATATACTGGCATTTAGTGAGACTTATTTATGTATCATGTTCCTTACTTCTAGGGTAGGGTAAACAAAAGACTGCAGGTTGGGAGGGGTTTTAAAGTTATTGCTGTTAAGATGATGTTCGTGACTTCCTAAGTTATTGTAGCCATTGTATGTATATTTTAACTTAAGGGGAGCGTGCCTCCTGATTTTGTATTGTACAATAATGGCATACTACATAAAATAAATATGTTGTATCATACTGACAGCCCAAAAAGATTTTAATGAATAGTTTTTGGTTGTCACTACCAATTGTCACTACTAATGTTGTTGTGTTATGTGAATATTTACCACAAGAATTTCCTCTTTGGGCGACTATTAAAGTTATTGTATTGTATTGTATTGTATTGTATTGTATTGTATTGTATTGTATTGTATTGTATTGTATTGTATTGTATTGTATTGTATTGTATTGTATTGTATTGTATTGTATTGTATTGTATTGTATAAGTAAATTGAATAAAAAAAATTATTTTGCAAATATAACGTCTGTTTGGTTTTAGGAAGTGGCAGTCCCAAGGACAGCGTTGGTCATCTGGATGAGTTCATGGGGTCAGCCGACACACCCCCCGGCCGCAGTGTCGACAAGTTTGATGACTCGCCGGGCAAACGGACGCTCGACAACGGAACCGACGACGATGACATCACGGACGGCAAAGACCACAGCACGCCGATGAACTCCCTGTCAAAGGTCACATTCGACATCACTGAAACCGGATACAACAGCGCCGAATCGCGGATGACGCCATCCGTAGATGTGTCACCGTCGCGTGACTTTGACGCGGGCAGACTAGTTGACGCGTCGGTCGACGCTCTGACGCGTGACGTCGCCGAGGGGCTAAAACTGACTGAGCAACAGAACGTGAAGATCGACGAGAACCGACTATCGGCGACCATCGGGTTATTTGATCCTCTAATGCAGGAGAGCAGTGCGGCCGATCGCGCCCCACGGAGATCGTTGCCGTCCGAATGTCTCGTGTCGTTACTACCCACCCCCTCGAATGCCCGATCGTACAGTGGGCAGGGGGCTCGCCCAAAGGTCGCGTTTCGCCCCATTCAGGACGTCCAGATCAACGAACCACAAAGTGACAGGCATTTGCAATTGCTACAGAAGCCAGAGAACGCTGTCAACCCCCTTTTCGACGTCACCGACAGCGGGAATCGGTCCAGTAGCGGCAGCAGCGATAAAATGTCGACCGGCAGTGCCACCGATGGTAGCAACAGTCGCAGTCATAGCTTCGATAATTGCGGCCCCCTGGTGGATATACCAGGCACTACGGTACATCTGGACGTAACGAGTACGCCATGTCAGTCGATGACGGCTGATGCGAAAGTAAGTAACATTTCTACTTTAATAGTTTTAATGTGACCATTTTTTGATAAGACACGGAAACATCTTTCATACGTGCAAGTACAGTGAGCCTTCTCATCGACCGGGTCCGTACGGGGCCTTGAAAGTCTTGAAAAGCCTTGAATTTGATTGGACCAAATTCAAGGCCTTGAAATCCTTGAATTTTACTTGCAAAGAGTCTTGAAAAGTCTTGAATTTAATTGTGGTCAATAAAATATTGTTTTGACTCAATTGTTGTGACGAATAACAGCCAGAAAAGGAAAAGCCTATGCACAAAAATAACTGCAGCACTGAAGTGGTTAAAGACAAATTATAATAATGATTTCGTATGCACCAGTTTCCTCAAACATCGAGCTCAGTTGTGGGAGAAAAACCAAGGGATTAAGAATCTCATAATCGTAAACAATGTCCCAGTCAGTGACAAGTTCTATTTGTGATGCATTTTGATTGAGGGTAGATTATCAGAATCGATAACACAACGGTTTCTATTCGTTAGCAGCTATCAGTTGGTAGAACATACTGTACTACAGTGAGACTGTTAGTTGGTATGATGTGCTGTATTGAATGAGTATGGATATTTCAGTTGGTACCATGTACATGCAACATGAGCGTGAATGAGCAGCTGGTACCATCTATTATGTTCAATATGTTGAAGGAGTATGGAGATTGTGATGACCAGGGTTCAGATGGAAAGAAGAAACCAGCGACTAGCTTCTTCCGATCCTTCAAGGAAAGACTTAGCAAGGGTACGTAAACAACAGACTTAGCAAGGGTACGTAAACAACAGACTTAGCAAGGGTATGTAAACAACAGACTTAGCAAGGGTACGTAAACAACAGACTTAGCAAGGGTACGTAAACAACAGACTTAGCAAGGGTACGTAAACAACAGACTTAGCAAGGGTACGTAAACAACAGACTTAGCAAGGGTACGTAAACAACAGACTTAGCAAGGGTACGTAAACAACAGACTTAGCAAGGGTACGTAAACAACAGACTTAGCAAGGGTACGTAAACAACAGACTTAGCAAGGGTACGTAAACAACAGACTTAGCAAGGGTACGTAAACAACAGACTTAGCAAGGGTACGTAAACAACAGACTTAGCAAGGTTACGTAAACAACAGACTTAGCAAGGGTACGTAAACAACAGACTTAGCAAGGGTACGTAAACAACAGACTTAGCAAGGGTACATAAACAACAGATTTCTTACAGATTTTTTTGGACTGTGTAGGAAATATTTTAATATGAAATGCTATAATTGTGATAGAGCTCTTACAATTTGGTGTAACTATCAATGTGAACCTAAACCTACCCTAGTGGGAACACTGTAGCGTCACTTCAGGAGCTAAACCAGGCACACCCAGTGACACAGACGGTGTGACAACTCAGCAGTTGACACTTGAACACGCCTACAACACGGTCGTGTTTGGTGTGTTAACACGGGTGTTTGTTGTTGACACTTGAACACGCCTTTGACACGGTCATGTTTGGTGTGTTAACACGGGTGTTTGTTGTTGACACTTGAACACGCCTTTGACACGGTCATGTTTGGTGTGTTAACACGGGTGTTTGTTGTTGACACTTGAACACGCCTTCGACATGGTCATGTTTGGTGTGTTAACACGGGTGTTTGTTGTTCCAGGTGGGAAAAGGAAGCTGTCAAAACAGTTTGACAGGGATGACGTCGGGAAGTCACTGGAGATTGATAGAGGTAAACCTTAGATCTCCTTAATGTTATGACCAACTCAAGTCATGTGACCAGTTCAAGTCATGTGATCTACAGACCAGTCATCCATTTCACCGTTTGTTGTCTCTGACGTTCTATTCATCTGGATCACTCACCATCCACGGTTCAGCTTTGCATTTGTTACTTTGTATAATTATTCAGCAAAATCCTGTACCATTAATTATGTTTTTATGTCAGATTTGACTCCAGAGTTAGTGAGTCATAAATTCAGAAACATAATCGGATTTGAACGTTTTGTGGTAGAACGGTTCCTATTATCCTGTATACATTGAGATGGTCTGTAGTGAGGAGCACTGTGTAGGAGTGCTTTGAGCAGTTTTGTGGGCTGGATATTGCACTAGGGTGTACGCTTACCTGAGTGAGACTAGATGATGATCTATGATTTATTAATATTTATTTAGTGTACTCAATTTATAAAAAAAAATTATTAATTTAATTTAATTTGGTTATCTTAGATATTTTATGTATTTGTTTTATTTTTTTTATTTTAACCTATTTTAACTTTTTATTATATTTTAAAAATAATCAAATAAAGGCAAGTTCTTATATAGTGCAGTATCCAGTCCTCAGGACCGTTCAAAGCGCTTTACACTTTACTTCCCCAACAGACCTGTTCACTCAGACACCATCTCGGCTTCTCTGGGAAGCATCCAGCCACATGCTACAATTAATGCGCAAAGGTTGCTCGTTCACATATCCACCACTGTCTATAGCCAGGTACTCATTTATACAGCTGAGTGAACTGGAGCAATGTAGAGTGAAAACACTTGTCCGACGTTTTAACACCGCAGCACAGTATTTGAACCCGGGTTCTCGTAGTCGAGAGTCTGAAGCTCTACACTGAGCCACTGCGCTCTACATAATATTTACCATGTTGGAAGAAGTGACTTGTTTGTTTCTAGGAGCCGGTGGAGACGGCAACTACGACGTCCTCAGGCCCAGCTCTGCCCCCAGTGCCCTGGAGGAGCCAGTTGGGAGGGAGACGGAGGTCCTCCCCAGCTCATCCCCCGCTCAAGGTACCTCAATGTCCTCACACTGCCTCTGTGAGGTGACACTGCCTCTGTGAGGTGACACTGCCTCTGTGAGGTGACACTGCCTCTGTGAGGTGACACTGCCCCTGTGAGGTCACGCTGCCCCTGTGAGGTCACGCTGCCCCTGTGAGGTCACGCTGCCCCTGTGAGGTCACGCTGCCTCTGTGAGGTCACGCTGCCTCTGTGAGGTCACGCTGCCTCTGTGAGGTCACGCTGCCTCTGTGAGGTCAGGCTGCCTCTGTGAGGTCACGCTGCCTCTGTGAGGTCACGCTGCCTCTGTGAGGTCACGCTGCCTCTGTGAGGTCACGCTGCCTCTGTGAGGTCACGCTGCCTCTGTGAGGTCACGCTGCCACTGTGAGGTCACGCTGCCACTGTGAGGTCACGCTGCCCCTGTGAGGTCACGCTGCCCCTGTGAGGTCACGCTGCCTCGGTGAGGTCACGCTGCCTCTGTGAGGTCACGCTGCCTCTGTGAGGTCACGCTGCCTCTGTGAGGTCACGCTGCCTCTGTGAGGTCACGCTACCACTGTGAGGTCACGCTGCCCCTGTGAGGTCACGCTGCCTCTGTGAGGTCACGCTGCCTCTGTGAGGCTTAATAAAGTAACTGATTAGGGTTAATAAAGTAACTAAACACAATCTCGAAGGCAGTGTATCTTTGATATATTTATTGTTGTCTTATAGAAAAAAACGAGGAACAGACTCCCTATATGACTTGCCTAATGTCTACGTTGTGACTCAGTTATCAAATTCCTAAGGCTGTACACTTGATAAAAGTGTATTAGTTGTTATTATGACTATTAAATATGTACTTTGAAATTGTTATTTTTCAAGAAGTGATAAAAAGCACTGAAGCATCACATATCCCGTAAGAACTTCAGCTGACCTATAAATTATTCGCCACTACATACCTAACATTTTATTAAATTACTAACAATTGTTTTACCTGTTGTAGTTTTAATCGTACAATTCTTAGAACTTGTTTTGACTGTATTCTCTCATACAGCATACTTTATTTATAAATATTTTTTTTTCTCGTCACAATAGAATTTCCCCATGAGAGATAAATAAAAGTATTTTGATTTGATCTCATCTCATCTCATCTCATCTCATCTCATCTCATCTCATCTCATCTCATCTCATCTCATCTCATCTCATCTCATCTGATTTGACCTCCCTGCGACCTTTTACTGATCTTTTTTTTTGCATCATCCACAGAAACCAGTGATGATATTTTGGCTAAGTACCGGAAACCGAAACCTGCGGAAACCGTCGATCAACCGTCCAATCAGAGGCAGGCACGTCTGCCGTCTGGGACCGATGACGATGATGACAGTCTCGCGTACGACCCGTTGAACCTTGAGACGTGTAAGGCGTTCGTCGATGCGAAGAAAAAACTGCGACTCGTTCTGAGCACGCTCGATCCACAGATGGTTCCCATGATGCATGGGGTC
This sequence comes from Oasisia sp. SBJ-2009, assembly GCA_964017155.1. Lineage (NCBI taxonomy): Eukaryota > Metazoa > Annelida > Polychaeta > Sabellida > Siboglinidae > Oasisia > Oasisia sp. SBJ-2009. The sequence continues at coordinate 2,724,652 of OZ024859.1, forward strand.
ACGCCCCAGCACACTCATCACCGTGACAACGAGCTCATCGCATTCCTCCAGATACTGCTGGCGGAGGCGCTGAATCTACAGGACCATGACGCCATCGCTCAGCTTCACGAGACCATTCGGTGTCTACGACAGTTCGAGTCTCACGAGTACGGGATGACTAAATGTTGTTTTTATCAATTCGTTATTCCATTGTTAAAGGGATACTCCAGTCAGTGAGAGATTCACAGCATTTACTTACATCTGTATAATATATTTGTTGTGCATAGTAATTGTGCACAAAGATCGTTAATAAACAATTAATTATAGTATAATTGTATCAGAAACGCTCCAAGTTGGATTCAGGGTGCTGCCATCTTGAGACTTATGCGCCAGTGACGTAAACCACGTACGTCACTGGCACATGCACGTTCGAACATCCTATGTCTGTCCAATGGTACATCATCATCAGTTACTTTATTAACCCTCATCAGTTACTTGGCAGGCAATGTGAGGACATTGAGGTACCTTGAGCAGGGGAAGCCGAATGTATCCAGTAAGTCTTGGAGTGCTTACGTCACTGTCACAATTATTAGTGAAAATTCCGCCAATCCTTGCCTTTTTCACCAATGCGCCAGTGACATAAACGATTTGGCTTACGTCACTGGTGCATAAGTCTCAATATGGCAGCGTCCTGAATCTAAGGCAGCCTGTTTTTGATTTCATTACGCTATAACTTACTGTTTATTAACAATCTTTGTGCACAATTACTAGGCACAACCATTATAGTATACATATGTAAGTTACCACTGCGATCCTCTCACTCACTGGAGTATCCCTTTAAGCTGTAATTGTCCAATCATAAAAGTTCTCTGACAGATATAGGTAGTTGGAGAAGCAAGTTGATTAACAGCCTGTTCACCAACATTGTTAAGAGCTATTAAGCACAATTTTTGCACTCAAAAATCAGTTTAAATCCTCATCAGTGATCTTGAAAACTGCCTTCGTCATGACGCGACAATGGTACATTGTCACTGGTGTGCCATGGAAATAGTGTCCTTAGTAAAACAGCAGCGGATATTTATTTATTTATTTATATTTGAGATCTGAAGGGTAAATAAAATGTAATACCCTCTGTTGACCCCCTGACCTGTTTCAGGATCAAGAAGCTGCTGAAGTCGATGAAGGAGGAGTATCGCAGCAGGTCGCCCTACGTGACCTACCTCGTCAGATGCCGTCAAGGTCTCCTCGCCACTCTCGCCTGTCTCGAGAGGATGCTCTGTCGCACTCACAAGTAAGTGTGCCTCCACGTCCTGATGCTGTCCTGGTTACTGCATGAGAGCAGGTTTGTCTCCACGAGCAGATGCTGTCTTTGTTATGACGTCTGTACATCCATGTACAGATGCTGCCTTGGTTGATACAGAATGACAACTGTGCCTCTATGTACAGATGCTGTCTTTGTTACTGCGGGATGACATGCATACCTCCATGTACAGATACTGCCTTGGTTGATACAGAATGACAACTGTGCCTCTATGTACAGATGCTGTCTTGGTTACTACATGGTTCCATCTGTGTGTATGACCCTGATGTACCACTACACCATTTGATAAGCAGTTAGGTGCATAAGCATACTTCCCACAGAAATACACCAGCCAAATAAGTAAGACGCCATAAGACATCATTCAAAACTCTGGAAGCCAGATTGCAAGACAGATACATACCTCCACTCATCTTTCACTCAGTCGTCTGTTTCTGGACCACCGTCCCATATGAAGTGTTTTTAAGTTGTAACCATCCTAATTTTGGCTAAGATAAAGATGATTAAGAATTTATAGTAGAATTGTTGTCTTGTCTTAGGGACAAGGTTGCGAGCAACAAGTACTTCCTGTCCGTGTTTGTGCGGCTTTTCCTGGAGAAGAGAGAGAGATCGCTGATGAAGTTCATCGCCGACTTCCAGAAGTTCACGGTCGCTGACGAGAAGGTTTGTGTGCGAGATATCAGGGGCATTGGTCAGTCTCAAGCCTCTGGTTATGTATTACTTGTGGTTATGTATTACTTGTGGTTATGTATTACTTGTGGTTATGTATTACTTGTGGTTATGTATTACTTGTGGTTATGTATTACTTGTGGTTATGTATTACTTGTGGTTATGTATTACTTGTGGTTATGTATTACTTGTGGTTATGTATTACTTGCATATCAGTTAGTCTGGTTCCTTTTCTGTCTTACTTAATTTGCAAGCCTGGTCCTGCTTAAATAAAATTTAAACTTCACCAAGGTAAAGACAAATTAATACAAATTATTTTGCCATTGGCAATGCAGTGAAGCAAATGTGTGAGTTTCTCTGTCTAGTTAAATGACCTCATGTTGTGTACAGACTTTGTTGTGTTGTGTTGTGTTGTGTTGTGTTGTGTTGTGTTGTGTTGTGTTGTGTTGTGTTGTGTTGTGTTGTGTTGTGTTGTGTTGTGTTGTGTTGTGTTGTGTTGTGTTGTGTTGTGTTGTGTTGTGTTGTGTTGTGTTGTGTTGTGTTGTGTTGTGTTGTGTTGTGTTGTGTTGTGTTGTGTTGTGTTGTGTTGTGTTGTGTTGTGTTGTGTTGTGTTGTGTTACAGACTTGTGTTGTGTTACAGACTTGTGTTGTGTTACAGGCTTGTGTTGTGTTACAGGCTTGTGTTGTGTTACAGGCTTGTGTTGTGTTACACACGTATGTTGTGTTGTGTTACAGACTGATCTTCTGGAGAAGTACTTGATGTTTCTACAGAAACAAATGGAGCAGGACAGCACATGGCAAGGTATACACACATGCACACACACACGCACGCATGCATGCATACACACACATGCACACCTACATACACACACATACATGCACACACACACACACACACACACACACACACACACACACACACACACACACACGCATGCACACACACACATACATACATACATACATACATGCAAGCTATTTATGTGTACAGTAGCACGAATGTTGAATGATCGCCCTCTTCAACAACCACCCCATTTTTCCGACTGTTTTTCTACTGATGGAGTCTACGCTGTATAAACGTCACCTTGTCAACGACCATTCGGAAAACACAACCAGCGACCATGGCAATTTGAATTTTACCCCTGGCGAATGATCATCCGATAGGTGGCAGGACTTTTTGACTTGAATCTCAGAACGAACTCTCATTAAATGCGTAATGCGGCACGGATGCGCAGAAAAACAACGAATCGCGTAATGACGGGCGTAAATTTTGGCAATCTTTTACTTTCTGACTGAACAAAGAAATCGACAACTTTCAGCCGCCAAACTGTATGCATCAACTGTGTATGGGTTTTTACCTGAAGTAAATGTATTCAATTTTTGTTTGCAGGAGCGAGCGACAAACAGATTGAGGCAGCAAGAGTGTACATCGAACGTCACGTGATGAGTCACATCTACACTCACGCCATGTTCCCCAACGGAGAGGGAGACTTCATGCGTGATGAGTATGTATAGGCATACCCCCTGTCTTCTTCCCCTCCCCCTCCCCTCCCCCTCCCCCTCCCCTTCTCCTCCACCTCCTCCTCCTCCTACTTCTCCTTCTTCTACTTCTCCTCCTCCTCCTCTTCTCCTCCTTCTCCTACTTCTCCTTCTTCTACTTCTCCTCCTTCTTCTACTTATCCTCCTCCTCCTCTTCTCCTCCTTCTCCTACTTCTCCTTCTTCTACTTCTCCTCCTTCTTCTACTTATCCTCCTCCTCCTCTTCTCCTCCTTCTCCTCCTCCTCCTTCTTCTACTTCTCCTTCTTCTACTTCTCCTCCTTCTACTTATCCTCCTCCTCCTCTTCTCCTCCTTCTCCTCCTTCTCCTCCTTCTCCTACTTCCCCTTCTACTTCTCCTCCTTCTACTTATCCTCTTCTCCTCCTTCTCCTTCTTCTCCTCCTACTTCTCCTTCTCCTTCTACTTCCCCTTCTACTTCTCCTCCTCCTCCTCCTCCTCTGCCTTTTCCCACTAGGTGTGGTCAGCGGCCCAAATTCTTGATTTCCAGAATGTTCTGTCCTGGGCATCCTCCGGGGTGATCCGCAGTGCCTGCATGTCCCTTCGGACGCAATCCATCCATCTCCCTCTTGGTCTCCCTCTTGGCCTTTTTCCTGGCACTATCGTATCAACAATTGCTCTCACTTCGTTGTTTTCTTCCATTCTCTGCATGTGTCCATACCAGCGTAGTCTCATTTCTCTTACTTTCTAAAGAATGCTACTCACACCTAGCTCCTTTCTGATGTCCACATTCTTTACTTTGTCTCTCAGTGTTACACATTTAATTCTTCTCAACATCCTCATTTTTTTTTTCTCGAGAATGTGTTCTTCCTTCTTCATGCTCTGTGCAAACAAATAATTGTATTTGTAGATTTTTAGGGTTTACAAAAACACACCTAGAGTTAGTACAGTAGTTGGGTCTATCCGTGACTGATTTCTCACATAATATACATTTATTTTTGAATGAAAACTATTACAGTGTACATAGTAACGTTTCCGTTGCAACAGAAAATACGTTCTGATGGTCTCAAATAGTCTGCATTTTGTAATGATTGCGTGAGGATTGTAGTAACTTTATCCACTGCCAGATTGAGTTTTAGAAAGGTATCTGTGCTGTAGAATTGTGAAGTGTTGATGTGACATTGTAGACTCCTGCACAAACACATGAGTAAGCTGGCCCAGGTAATCACACCCAACCACAAGGACCTGCGCATAGCCAAGATGTATCACTACGAGTGCCCGTGGCCGGCCGCCCAGGCTGAGATCTTCATGATCAATGTCTATAAGGTGAGTCTTGTGTCTGTCATTAGTAGCCATAAGTACCTCAATCTTCCAGTGTGTTTTTGTGGGCGGCCATTTGTCCACTCTCGTCACTGTTCGTCCCACCTTTCAAAAGTTGAGGCTTGACATTGCCGCTGGCCCAACGACCTGACGTGGTTTTTGAAGTTTTTAATTATTGTTGCAAGTTGTACAAAAAGTCTCACAATGATTGGCAGATACAGCTTACGTCACTCTGAACACCTGTGAACAATCGTTAACTTGTGGGGAATTAAAAGAAATATTTTTTTTTTATGTTTCACACCTGAGATGCTAAGCATTTAGGAGGTAAAGCACAATAAAATGTAAAACATACAGTAACTCAATTATTGTTATTGTAAAACACCAAAGCAGCCCATGTACGTGTGCACTAATGTTGTCGTCATGATTTTGCAGGTTTAAATTTTTTATTTTAGATCACTTTATTATATTAATTGAATTTTAAAATATTTATTTTAAATCAGTACTTATTTATTTATGTATTTGTGCTGTGATTTTTATATTTATATTGGTTCTGAGTTATTTGACATGGATATAGTGTGTGCATTGTTTAAAATACTGGTCGAATAAAACAGAATTCTTCTCTCCGTTGAGACATTTAATAAACTATTGTGAGTGTTGTACTGGGTGTGTGTTTGCGCCAGACGCCGGCCGACAAGCTGCAGTGTGCCGTGCGGTGTGCGTCCATCATCATGAACCTACTGAGCATGGCGAATGAGAAGTCGGTGCCTGCTGCCGATGACTTCATGCCGGTGCTCATCTACATCCTCATCAAGGCCAACCCCCCCTGTCTTCTCTCCACCGTCCAGTACGTCCAGAGCTTCTACGAGAAGCGCCTGTGTGGGGAGGAGCAGTACTGGTGGACACAGCTCACCTCCGCCATCGAGTTCATCAAGACCATGGACTACGGCAGCTAGGGAGAGTGGGGGCGACCGACACAGGGGGTGAAACATAGGGGTGGGTAACGCCGTTGTTGATGGGGTATAAGGGTGGCTAATTGGGGGGTTAACATGAATGAGAGTGTTGGGGTGGGTTTAATGATCACCCTTGCGAGTCAAGGTGGTAGTTATACTATTCCTTGTAGGTACCCCACTCAATATATGAACGGACAGTGATCGTTTAGACATTTATACATCGTCCTTGCAATTCCATGAACCAGACAAAGCAAAGCCAGAAAATGCTTAAATCTAAACATCACAATATGATTGGATCAATGAATCTACATTGATAGGTTGCTATGCCATTTTTATTGGCCTTCACTGCAACGTCCCCCAACCCCCGCTGATCAGAATTTCATGATCAGAGCATTTGATAGTTCAAATCAGGGGCAGGGGACTCTTTCGTAGGTTTCAGATCCAGTGTGTCTAATAAATATGCAGGTGTACCAAACTCATTACATATGACTGATTATATTTATATTCCACCCATATACTGCGTGTGGAAATGTAGCTCACAGTGAATGTAATATTATATATGCTTTGAAATATTCTAACCGCACTCTTAAATTAAGTAGGTCGTTGCTCAGACGTGTTCTGATTGGCCTGTTTGTTGACGACCATTGCAACGTTGTATGTTATCAGTAACGGGTGAAGTCGAGCCTTTAGAGACGTGACTGTCGAGAACGTCTTCTATAGCAGGTCTGTTGACCACAAACTGTGATTCACTAGTACAGGTTTATTGTATTTATGCTTTCTCTAGTTTATGGTTTACAGCTGTTTCCTGCCAATTAACACGAATATTGATCACATGCATGCGTGCGGAGTGTCACATATTATAAAGTATTATTTATGAAAATATATTTTTGTTTCACGTAACACGTTTGTTACTTTTCTAACTAACAGACACGGTGTGTAACAGTTAAAGTTTAATTCTAATATATATTGCACTATGATGAATGGACATGTATCGTTTAATGCCGAACGGTGTTTGTAAATGTACCGATGCGGGAACGTAATAAGCGGGTCAACGATGTGTATCAGTTCACGTATTTTATTTACTGCGTTATGTGAACTGTGGCTAGGACAATTTACTTATTTATAGCTTGTGCAGTTGCTTAACTAATCATTATTACGTAAGTGTAGCAGTTGAATTAGATCATTTTGTCTGTAATGGAGAGGATAATTTTGTTTATGACTTACGTCATGTGATTCAATGAAGACTGACCTGACCTCCAGGCGTTTGGCCAAGTATCAAACAACGGCCAGGTAAAAGCTGAACTGATATTGCTTGCATCTATTTAGTTTTTGCGTGCAGGTAACAACACCTTCCGTTACATTACATCTTTGCACCTTTGTTTTATTGCAGACTAAAATGTTCACAGCACAAAAATGATTTATAGGGAAACGATTAACCTACAAAGAAAGTACATATTTTACTTGGTACAAAAATTACCTCAAGATATTTGACTGTCTCTCACCACAGCCTTCTTCAGCGGACTGAATTTCACAGTCGTGTCACATGATCTACATCATGTGACACAAGCTGGGGCCTGGCTGGAAACCAAGAAACCGTATCGTTTCATTCGAAGATACATATTTCACCTTTTGTATTCATGATAATTAAAATCAACAAAACTCACTGATGCACTTTTTATTAATGCATGATAATGTCTTAAACACCATTTTGACGCAAACTAGTTTTTCTTTTGGGTTTATTATAATTTTAGTTGATGTTACTTGAATATTACAACTGATGTGAGATGGGTTACCCCTGTTTAAAACATGTCTCCAAAGAATGGGAAATGTATTTTTGACAGCTGAATAGTATTTCAAGTGGGTGGATTTAAAGTTATGAATATACAAATCATGCGTGCAAAAATACGGAGCAGTTTAGTGTTTGTTATTCAAGTCTGAAACACTCGATTGATGCAAAACATGAATGTTTACACAATTGTTTCTGTGTGGTTTTACAAACATTGTATATGTGCATTGAGAGCTGAAAGGTTGATGGTGTGTGTGTAGGTCAAAGGTCAGAATGCTTCTCATGGGAATGTACAAAATGTTAGTCATCTACTTAGACACTGCTACTACAAATATGACACAGAGCTTGTGACTGTAAAATGTGATTAATTTTACATTGAATATCAAATATGCACCAAGATTAACCAGTTAATATTACTAATTAAATCAGCATAGTTGACATATACAGTATTGAATAACAATTACATGATTGGCTTTACATTTATGATGGCTGTCATGGCTACAGTTGTCATAGCAACAGTGACGTTATGGCTACCATAAGATTTGGGAAGACTTGGAAATTGAGTAAGTCTGCATATAAAATTACACTTGTTATAAATGTAAAATCTAGATTTTGAAGTAAAAGCTGCGCACACAAGCTGTCCTTGTTATTGTAGTTATTTATATTACGTAGATGTCAACAGATGATGACAGTTTGATACCTGAGACTTAAGCCATATAAGGCCACTCAGTTGTCCACAAATAGTCTAGTAGTCCAGGCATGAAGCCTGGGGAGTTGTGATGATGGAGAAGGGGGTTGCCATAGATAGCTATATAGCTCACATTGTCTTGATGATAGTATACATCATTAACTATACGCAATTATGCGCCGCAACCGTAAGCCAATTCTGAACGCGATTTCAAAATCAAACAAGTTAATAATCAAACTGGTAGTAAATTAAAGCAGTGTACGTGTAGCTGAAATATCCAAAAAAAATATAATATGACCGGAGGCCGACCACGCTCCTAATGAGCGATGTTATTGATTGAGATGTATGCACAGGGTATATTACGACTGGTACTGATGCAAACGGCTGCAGCTTCCCCTAACACACGAGGATGGTCTAGGTTGTTTCAAGGTTACCGTTGCCGCCCATTTCTGAGCCCAGTAAATAAACTTGCACTTTCCTTGCCTTGGCCTTGTCCCTTCCACATCCACTCCCTTCCGACGTCAAATTATTTTATTCAGCAGCAAACAATGTTCTTCCATTTATCTCTTATATTTGTTGCGATGCGCATCCCCTGCAAATACCAACAATAATCTTCAAAATGTTGAAGTTGGTTGGTTAAATGGGAAAGGAAACACATCCGTCGCCCTGATCAAACACAAAATTCTCCTCACACACACACACACACACACACACACACACACACACACACACACACACACACACACACACACACACACACACACACACACACACACGAAACGCTGATTTGCAAACGGTAACATTTACGAAGTCTGGTCAAACCATCACATGGAGCGTTCGGAAATAGTACGTAGTGAAACGGTTTTATATTTATCTTTATGTACAGACAATGTCACATTTATAACCGATCAAATAGGAAGGTTTAACTACAATGTTCGCGTGCTGGCTGCACGCTCCCGTGCAATATTGCAATGAAAATGTGGCCGTATAATCCGGGTGCCCGATGGCGAGGCCCCGGGCAGTATAAGAAGGGGAGTACCGTATATGCGTCAAGTTACAGAGTATATAAAGTATCTGCAAATTTTTATGTGTACACATCGCGCTGTGTTTTCACACACGCGCGCGCTCGCTCGCACGCACGCACACACACACACACAAACGTGGTTATATCAGCTTTCGGCGTGTTTATAAACACGTTCCGGTTGCCCGATGATATTCCCTGGGTCAGCACTTCGTCTTCGAGGTGTGAATAGATGTGGCAAGAGACAAGTTGCTGCGCTGATCGAAGCGACATCGGTCGCTGGCGCTCCAGTACCAGGCGGACGTGAACCAGCACCGTGACATTTAAGGTGGGTAAAAGCGGAGCAGAATTATATACTCTTTAAGGTGTTAATTTACCCATGCAGGCTTTGTTATCTTCCTTATCATGACTTTCTAATAGGCAAGGATGCACAAGGCATCTGTATTGTGTTACTGGGCCTCTCTAAGGGCTGCTTAATTGGGGGATCTCAGTAATTACTGGGTTCGCGCTAGGGCCTAGCCCTAGGCTTTCGCCATACACACATTTTTGTACAGATAAGCGAAACGAAAAATGCAATTTGGCGAAATTTAAGATGAAATGCGGAACTGCCGAATCTGGAATTTCATTCGAATCGAATATCCTAGAAATTTCGAAAAAGAATCGAATCGAATATGAATATTCAGTGGCTTCAAATTCGATTAGAATACTGAAGACTGAACGGTATCGGGATGACCGGATGTCTTGCCGGGACACGGCGTCATCCCGTGGCCGTGGCTACAACGCATCGATCTTTTTGTTTTCTGACCTAACCATGAAAACTATGGAACGATATTAGGGCCATAATTCAACATGTCATATTATTGCAGATAATCTGCAATAATACGACGTCAGGCATAATGACGACAGGCATAATACGAATTCAGGCATAATACGAAGTGCAAGCAAGCACAATACGAGCAAGAATGCGAGCAAGAATGCCAGCTTGCATAATGCGAGATAGAATGCGAGCGAGCATAATACGACTTGGCATAATCAGCACTCGCTAAGTTTGTGCTGCCATCTAGCGGACTACGCCAACCTGAAAATTGAAAATACTGAAGTATCCCTTACATTAACAAATGTTTTGGCTCAGGCTATTCACCAGGAGCTGCTCGCTAAGTAACGTCAAGTCGAACTGTTATTTTGTTGTTTGTAATGCGGCCTTATATGTATTTGGAACAATCTTAATATTGCCTTATTAGTCAGAAAGTGAGTTTGGGCAGAAACCTACTCATTAAAATTATAATGAATAGAGCAATATATTAAATGCTCTATCATTATAATTTAAATGCTAGGTTTCTGCCCAAACTCACTTTCTGCCTCATATCATATTAAGAATTGTTCCAGAGGATATATAAGGCGCATTACAAACAACAAAATAACAGTTCGACTTGACGTTTTTTATCGAGCAGCTGGTAGGTGAATAGCCTGCGCCAAAACATTTGTTAATGTAAGGGATACTTCAGTATTTTCAATTTTCAAGTTGGCGTAGTTCACTAGATGGCAGCACAAACTTAGCGAGTGCTGATTATGCCAAGTCTGATTATGCTTGCTTGCATTCTTGCTCGCATTCTGCTTGCTGGCATTCTTGTTCGCATTCTTGATCGCATTGTGCTTGCTCGCATTCTTGCTCGCATTCTTGCTCGCATTATGCTCGCTTGCATTATGCTCGCTCGCATTATGCGTGTCTTCATTATGCCTGACGTCGTATTATTGCAGATTATCTGCAATAATACGACATGTTGAATTATGGCCCTAATATCGTTCCATATGTTCTAAGCTGATACAGTTCTAAGTAATGGTTTATTTTGAAAGAAATTATCTTACTAATAAC